>CM068375.1:434019677-434619677 GCA_034769895.1 Magicicada septendecula
TTTTTGTTACTCCTCCCCAACGGAGGATACACGCATGTGCGCACAAGCTGACATTCCACGGTGTTATCGTTGTGCGCTAGGCACGGACCGGTACAGGATTGTATACAGGGTGTCCAAATAAGTGTTAGTGGTCTCGGTGGCCGCAAAGGGTGTCCAAACCGATTATTTCCCAATAGTTGATATTAAATGAAATCATAAAAAAAAAACATACCTCCTTCAAAATTGTCCCATTACAATACCCCCCCAATGAGAGATCTTCTGCCGAAACAGAAGATATCTCATTGCCAAAACCCCTAAGAGGACCGGTGAGGATATGGAGCCAACAACCCCCCTTTAATTTCTTAACACATCATGGGTAAACTACCCCCCTGGCTTGGCGACTATGGACTCATCTGAACGAGATCACTGGACTTCTCCGTAAGAGATCCCAACACCGAGAAATCGATCAGACTCGCACCACAGCGCGCCTCGCCTTCTAACATGCTACCCCCCAAAACCCTCACTCCCTGGCTTATATCATGCCAGATCCTCAACCGATCTGTTCCCCCTTACATGCAAACTGGGTCGCCTTCAGCAATACTGGGCGCATACACGTACTTGTTAATTCCTACCTATCATTTTTTTCAAAACAAAAAAAAAATTTTAATTCAAAAATTTACATTTTATAACATTTTTTCTCAATAGGAAATTTATTTGAACTTATTTAAATTAATGAATAAACAAAATTGGCCTCGCTTCTTTGCCAAAACTGGTTTAGTATAGAACATCACCCATCAGCTGACCAAAACTGGGTTAAGTCCAGATCCTTGACCTACATACGTTATGTACAAGTTACATCTGTGAATACATTAAACTCCTGTAAAATTCAGTCTTGCAACGCAAAAACATAATAAAATACAACATTTAAAATTAACAAAGTATTATTATAATTAACCATTGGATTGACATTTAAATTATTCAAATAAACACCTTATACTTTTACACTTTCACATTCTACTAAAATTTTCCTTGGTTTCAATCAAAATTTTACCTTTTTACTATGAACCTCTTTTCTTTGATAATCTCATCTCCACTACTTTGGGTGATTTAGTTATTTATACTGGCTTGAACAAATTGCAAATCATTCCTAAGTGATATTCTACATATCAATAATTATCTACTATATATCAGCGGACATCCCTAGCTAATTGTAAACACATTTCAAAATTGAGCAAATTGCATGAAATATATTTTTATCAATTCTTATATCTAACGTACAACAATAATAATAATACACTTAAAATTATAGCATGAACGACTTGTATTGACTTGTCTGAGCAGCTAGTTATTTAACAGAGCACAAGCAGTTTTTTTTATAGGATCAAATTTGAATTAGTAAAACATTTTTATGTTATAAAATTTACATTCGTGGCTCCTCTGAGCCACCTCCCGGCCACACACTCTATTGCAAATTGTGTAAGACTGTGGCGCCTTTTCGCTTCCACAGAGACTGTACATTTTGGAGCAGGTTTTACCTCTCCGTGTCTCTGCTTCCGCTGTTAAGTTTAAATTGGTGAACATCATCATGTTCTTGTTATAAAATGATACACCCTTAAAACGGTTCTACCACCTGTCTATGCTACCCCTACGCGGGCAGAGTGGCAGCCGCTGTTCCATAGTTTGGTGTTCCCCTTAATGTCGCCCCCCATCAATTTCAAAGTACACCTTTACAACGATAACAGCTATGGCCAGTTATGGTCAGCGCGTAATCGTAATGTGCCCCAACCATAGCTGTTAAAGCTAAACCAATTCCACGGTCAGGGTTCGGTGAGGCCGTGACCGCCCGAAAATTTGGGGAATCACAAGTATAATATGTTTTTTTTTTTTCTTTGTTTTTTTTTTAAAATAAAAATTTAAATTACATGACATTTCTAGTCTTGGTGGTATTATATAAAATATTATATAAAATACATAATGTGTGTATAAACAATAGTAACAATTTATAATAATAGAATATAAAAATGTCTGTTTATGTATGATAATTTTAATATGTACAAATACATCCATCATCACTCAGCTAGATAATACTTTTTTAACTGGGTCACATTATAGGTTCCCTTTATTTCTCGAGTTTGCAAATCTACTAAAACATACGCATTCTCCATTTTCACTTGGCTAACCTCATATGGACCGTCATACAATTGAAAGAATTTCTTAAAATTTCAAAATTATTATTAACATTTATTTTTAACCTTTATGTTATTAAATTAAAATTGAAATTTCATCAAATAATTTAAAAATTCAATCATACAACATTAAATCACAACATTTAACTATCTCAAATTATTCACTTCAATTGATTATTAAACACAACATATTTCAATTATCAAAATTTACAAAGCATCAATTATTGTTTTCATAATTATTTACGCAAACTGCAAAATATTAATAATATATATACACAAATGAATTCACAAATTATTTATCAAATATACGTCAAGAACTGTTCAATTGTTTCACGCTTCATATGCCCAAATCTGCAAGGTCGTTACCAAAATTTACAATATTTACCAATGTCTACACACTGATATTTTAGTTCAACCTCCATCGTTATATATATATCTAATGTATTTGTAACATGCTTCATTGTTATACACACTCAATTTGTTATTACTATCATTATAATAATCATCCATTATCTTTATTCCATTCATTAAGTCATTATAATTGATAGGGTTATTCCCTATTAATATTTCATACAACTTGTCAATATAAGTTATTATTGTCCAGTCTCCATCGGTAAATACATTCATGATCGGGTTAATTACTTTTGTCAGATAATTATTTACATTATTCTTCAAGTATACTGTTAAACTTTCTCTCCATGCGTCATACTTTCGATTCACATTATATAATTCTGTTACTTTATTAACATACCATTCTCCACTTATATCTCTCTCACCACAATACAAAATCATACTTTCAACATTATTATTACAGACAGAGGGTACAACATTATACAACATCAATTCATTTATCAATACGGGACTCTTTCCCTTCTTAAACAACACTTGTGAACACCTTGGTTCAGAAAAATTAATAGGAAAATTTACCTTCTGCCCCACATACTCTATTCTCTCTTTCCACTTTCTCTCTAACTCATAATAATTTCTCTTTAACTTATACAATTCTATTTCTCTATCTGCATACAACTCTCTATATAAATCTCTCTCACTCACATTAGTTAACATCTGATTAATGGATACATTTAAGTCTTTTCTGACTTTAATTATTTCACGCTCATGTTCTGCTTGTTTATTCTTTAAGCTAGTTATATTAATTATACTTGCATCAACTGGTTCACCGTTACTTCTAAGTTCATCATTTATATTTTCTTGTATGTCACTTTGCTCACACTCATTAATTAAACATTGAACATTACAGTCCATTTTGTCATTTGGCTTTTTGATTTTATCATTACATTTACTTGTCAATGTGTCAAATATTTTATTTGTCTCTAGCATTTTTTCTTTTTGTTTTTCGTTAATTATTTTTCTATCGTTTCTCATTTCGTCTTGTACATTATTTATAACACTAGTCAGTTCATCTCTCATTCCAATAATAGTCTCATTCATACTTTCCAAACGGTTGTTCATATTTATTGTACTCGCTCTCAATTCGCTCCTCACATTTATAAACTCGTTATTTAAATCAGTTAGTTTATCATTTATAGAATTTACTTCTGATTTAATCTCAGTTTTCATTCCTGACATCATCTCCATCATCAATGCTAATTGGTTAAATATATTTATATTATCGCTTACTTTTGCGTCTACTGTCTCAATCGTTAATTCGTGTGTTGTATTGTCTATACTTTCGTCAATATTTGTCGATATTAAATCGTCTGCGTAATATTGAGAATTGACCCCTCCCCAACATCTTCACATAAATTTACACTCTCGCTTTTCTCTGCCATTTTTCGATCAGTTTGTAAATTTGTATTATACTAATTTACAAAGTCACTGTCAAAGGGCGCCATTGAAGTGTTATTAGCTTTAAATTAATTAATTAAATTGTTGACATACTGAAGAAACTGTCACTTACCAGTTGCAAATATATATAAGGGTTTACCAGGATGTCGTCTGATGTACTCAGGCAGAGAAAAACGGGCAATGCAATGACAAACACACATTGATGTGTTTAATTGACACTTTTTATTAACTTTTAATTTTTTGATATTAACTATTAAATTTTAACTCCCTCTTCATCAATTTCTTTTACATTACATCGTTAATAATTATTGGAATATCAGTTCAATTTTAATTTACTAGCGGTTCATTCGAAAAAACTTTGCTTGAAAACATTGATACTTGTCATACATGAAATGAAAATAGTTGCGATACTTATGACTAAACCCTTAACATTCTAACCATGGTATCTAAATTATGAAAGCGACCCATATTGCTCTCTCTCTCTCTCTCTCATACTATCAGATTCCCTATAATTTAGTTATAACCCCCCTTTTTTTATGAATTTGAAAAATAATTGAAATTAGGTTTGAGTCGACTACTTAACCAGAATCCTTCGGCTGACCGCGTGTGGCGTCGCGCATGTAAATGAATGTCCTGTTTATTTGTCACATTTTTCACTTTTGCTGTACACGCTGCTAACTGCGTTTACACTGTCGGATTTAACTGTTTATCTTCAAATTTACTGTTACACTTCAGAATATGTTAAAATGCAAAATTTAAAGGTCGCGAACTGCGAACCATTGTCCCATCCGGGAATGGGTGATTTCGTCGACTGACCACACTACAAATGCGTTGGTCAAAAAACATTTCCGCCAGCTCGTGCTGTGATTGGCTGCGGCATCTCACATGGCTGGTTCCGGTGATCGACTTTGGTGTCGAGAGTACAGATAGCGGCACACGGGCGCACACGCACTGCCACATTCCATTGTCGTTGAGCGTTATTCACCAAGTTTTTGTTACTCCTCCCCAACGGAGGATACACGCATGTGCGCACAAGCTGACATTCCACGGTGTTATCGTTGTGCGCTAGGCACGGACCGGTACAGGATTGTATACAGGGTGTCCAAATAAGTGTTAGTGGTCTCGGTGGCCGCAAAGGGTGTCCAAACCGATTATTTCCCAATAGTTGATATTAAATGAAATCATAAAAAAAAAACATACCTCCTTCAAAATTGTCCCATTACAAATTTGAACTTAATGCTGTTTGAAAATTTCTGTAGAACTTTTTTAATACCTCAGAAGTTGCTGAAAGTTTATTACATAAGTACGTTAGTAATAAATTATCATCAGAATTTTTATATTATCATAACACTACCCTATCAGTTTGACAAATTTAATAATTCCTTTCTATATAAAAATTAATTGCTGTTGTTATATGTGCTTTAAAAATAGTAATGGTTATAATCTACATATCACTGATAGTGGTTGGGTATAGGGTATAAATAATCTTCAAATAAATAATATTAATTTTCATTTAATACATTTTAAGTTCTGGTTATCCAACATAATTGGACAGGCATGCCATCGGATATTTGGAAATGTAGGACAGTGGAGAACATTTTAAAAATACCCAATTTACATTGGAAACCCTGTTTATATCAGTTATTTCAGACCTTATAATTACATTATAATTAGAATTAAAAATGAAATACTTTAGAATTAGAATTAGAATTAGATTTATACTTTAAAATATAAATAATTACAGCATAGTATTACACATTTTTACAGGTAAAACTTGTATTGAAGCATAACAAGTATTTCGTAGAATCACCATTTCCAGATGTGCTTCAGAAACTATTGAAAGATCCTGTAATACAAGAATGTCGATTACGAAGAACTGTAGACAAAGAGAATGCTCCACTTATCACACAGATACAAGATAAGAAAGTCTTACCACAGGTAGGAATATGTTCCACTGGCGTAAGTCCTGTATTTTTAGAGCTGCTCTTCAGATATGTCAACATATCATCAGTAAAGCCTCCTGCAGATGATTTTAGTTTAACCAGTTGTATTTATTTATAGTTCTTAAACTTTGCAACACCGCTAATGTTGTTTGTAGGTATTGAATGTAATAATAGTCCTAATTTACATGATTTGTATGACCTACAATTTAGGTCCGTAAAAAATATTTTCTTTCTTTATGATGTTACAAAAAAGCTGAGAACTAGATCCCCCCTGCCGACCATCTACCAGTGTTTTGTTCTATTCTACTATGCAGGTAATCCCTGTTTTTTATCTATCCCTTTTTCCTAAAGGGACCTGCTTACCCCCTTCAGATTTTCTTTAAGTTCAAATTGTTCAGAATAAAAATTTAGTTTGATCTATGGAATCTGTTTTTTAAGAAATTGTTTCATTCATTTGAGAGGATTAAACATTTAACATTATCCGATATACGTAGAGGTCGTTTTTTTTTTACCTAAAGACCCCACATACACATGTTTGATACATTCTTCAGATTGTTTCAATTATTCCTGAGCTTAAAACTGTTTTTTGCCATTCTCTTTTTTTTCCGAGTTGAATAACATTGGTTTGTACAGTCTTAATGGGGTTTTCTTTTGTCCTGAGGCTAATTGTCACACGATTGTAATTTATGCTACAAAGTGGGGCAAATGCTTGTGAATTACTCTGGTGTAGTGACATTTTTTCACCTTTGTATCCATATTTGTTTTTTTCTTGCTATCCTGATTTATTTTTCTCTGTATAACCGAATTGTTTGTTCAGGTTTGTGACATTGCTTCAATTTCTTATAATGGTATGTCTGCTTTTAAAATTTGTGCAGTTCTTTTGAGTGACTGTTGACTATACAGCCATTTCTCTGTCTTGTTGGTCTGTCTCAGTTTTTCCCTAACCGTGATCTCTTTAATTAGTACACTATACATCCTGTGTAGTCCTACTTTAATTGTGCTGCTTTTGGGCACTCTCCCTCTCTGTCTGGTCCATCGTTTCTGTTTGTGTGTCAGTAAAATCCCTATTATTGATCTTTCTATAGCTGATGGAGTGACTTTCAACTTTTGTTTTGTCTCTTTTATAAGGATCCAAGTTTGAGAATGGTAGATAACACATAGGCAGATAACTTTAGATTTAAGTTGTCTGACTTGTCTTATCCTTTAATCATTTCAGTGCATCACTGAATTGTAGCTGATCAACGACTAAATCATTACCTTATTCATACCAAACTCACTTATATGCTTAACCCTTGACTGCTTGGCTATTATTCACACATACACCAGACTGTTTAATTAACAAATCATCATGTGAAAATAAATGCTCAGTCTCTATTATGACCTTCCTCTCCACTCCTCTCATCCTTCTCCCATCCTTCACTATTCCCCACTCACCCTTCTACTCTATCTACAACAGATGTATATTGTCTTCACTGATGCTTGGGATTACTCACATTTTAATTTAAAATTATTTTACTGTAACACTTCTGTTTCCATTCCATTATTATTTTAAGTTAGGAAACTGTACGTTACAAAATAGTGTTATTAAAATACATATTATGGTGAAAAAATTTAATATGTTTACTGAGACTGGGAAGTTGGACAATTTTCTAAAGGCCTAAAGAGTTATGACAGGAATGTGTGAATATATAGATACAGTTTGTTATTATCAGAACAATAAGTGTATTGATATACAAGTATAAAATCATATCCGTGTTTCTCAGTGCATTGACTACCTCTCTGAACTAGCATTGCTAACAGGAAAGGTGCAGAGTATTCGCAACTAAGAATGTATCAGAGGATATATCTCTATCAAAAGCTTGAAGAACATTTAATGCTTTGGTCAGAATTTTTTCACTATTTTCTGATTCGCTTTTCCATTGATACTGCCAACAAGTCATGTACCCTTTCGGTTCCGTAAGTTTCAACTTTTTCTTGCCAGTTAAGAAAACTATGAATCTAACCACAATATAATAGTTATGGGTCTCAAACACATCTGAAGACCTGAGCTTTACTATTGCCTCTGGTAAAATTACTGGTAACCTCAAAACATCAAAATCAGGAGAAAATCTTTATGTCAAATCCTGAATGGTAGGTGAAGTAATGGGATGTAGACAGAAATCCTGTCTAGAAATAATCTTCTAGGAGTTCTAGGGATTCTGATGTGTAGTTTTCTATTCATCACAGCAGTCGAATTGTGGATTAAACCTATAATTTTCAAAAAAGTTTTAATGTGTACATATCAAAATCGGTAACATATTTCTGTAATAGTAACTACTGCTCACATTGACTTTATATTTTGATGCCTTCTTGTTTCTTGTTCAGTGGACGTTTGTTTAAAACAAAAAAAATTTGTTGAAGTGACCATTTAGGGGGATGGGAGAAGTTCCCCTCCGTGGATCTCTGCCTGGTTGTATACCATACACTGAGTATCAGATGTATGCACATGGGTGCATGTTTTAACAAAATGTGCCCATGTAAATTTTAAAACAATACTACAAAAATGCATTTAATTATTGCACAATAAAAGAAGAATAATATTAATTTAAAGTAAAATAAATTTAATTTTACATTAAAAGCAGTATTACTGAATTAGAATATATATTTTCTCTTGATATTGTTATAGACCCAATTGTAATGGGGCGAAAAGGGGTGTTCTATTTTGTTTTAAATTTTATTAAATGTATTCAAATATATATATATATATATATATATATATATATATATATATATATATATGACCAACACAGCAAGTCCCATATGCAATATGGTTTTATTCGGACAAGGAACAATGACATAGCTGTGAGAGCGACGTGTGACAATAGAACGCAATATTATTCCAAGAATTTCACTGGTGTGTTATGCACTAGTATGCGCGAACACCAGCATATGCGCAGATGATGCTCCGCAGCTTGAAATGAAGCCAAACAAGATGGCTAAGATGTAAAATTTCTATCGCCACGTGTTCGGATGATGACGGAAATACAGGTAAAGCTACGCCCACCTGGGTCTCGTGACTAGTGGCATTGGAATATCATCAATGCCTAGCACCCATGGACAACACGGAACTCTGTGTAAGTTGTCGAACATTTGTCACAAGCAGGCTGTGCATTTTTCCGGTTTGGGTAGCAGTGGAGTGGCGCACGTTGGTAACGTTCTGCGCAGTCACCTAACCACCTTTCACCTGGCCAGGCAAACCAAAGACTCGTGGGCCCCAAGAAATCTTTTAAACTTCACTAAAAGTAATATACCTTCCCAAATAAGTGAAACAGTGTACCAAAATGAAGTGAGTGTAGTGCACCAGAAAAAAGGATCAACAATGTGGTAAATCACAAAAAACTTTCGGACATACAACGTAGTGCAACACGTGGCGATGTTAAGTAACCAACCAATAATTCAACTATATAAATGATTGCATTTTTTAAAAAAAAGGCCTAAATTAAGTAAATAGGGGGGTTTTGTATGAATGTCGTGTGTGAGCAAACTGGGTCGTCTTAAAAAATAGAATTAAGTTAGTTGAAGTTTTTTGTTTTTTTCAATTTATGTTTTGGTACTAGAAGGAGGTAATACATCATATTACTATTTTGCATTTTTCATGATTAAGAAAAAATAGAAAAAGATATTTAATCAATGTAGTTTTCACAGAATGCTTTAAAGTACAACATTAAGTAAAGAATTTGATGAAAGTTATAAACAGAAAAGAAAGTAATTTTACAATATGAATTTTAATAAAATGAATTAGTAGCGTAACAATGTGTTAAGTTAATTATTATGCCACAGTAACATCACCTACCCCGTATAGAAACTTTCGCCTAACGAACCTGGCAATTAAGTAATAGTGTTTCAAGGTTTCGATATTAAACCACAAAATATCGTGGCGACCTATAAATAATTTGGAATCTTCTGTGTTGGGTAAGTCAGGGTGGCGTGTAAGTGTGATGGGTAAGTGAAGGTATTGCTTGAGGTAAGTAGAAGAAACGCGGTGGAGATTGGTAAGTTAAAAGAATAGAACGTAACACAATGAGTATGTATTAATGCTTATGAATTCTTTTGAAGTAAGGTTTTGCAGTGACTTAAACCACATTAATCAAGTGGTTTAGTTTTTGAGATAGTGATTTAAAATACAACAGTATTTAGGTAGATCAACTTTACATTTGTGTGTAGGCATATGTAAATATATTTTTAATGGAAAACATTTTCAATGAAAAATGAGTAACACCATTAATTTAACACACCAAGGAATTAAAAAAAAATAAAATTGAAACCACACATGCAAAATTTACAGCAAATAACCATAAAAAGGATTAATGCAAACCAAAGTAGGCAGATGTCATTTTCCAGCTCTTTCCAAGAGTTACAATTTGTCCTTAATATATCTATTGTTTGTAACTGATTTTTTGTAGTCTTCAGGCCACAGTAAATCTTAACTGGTTCAAACCTTTTCTCAGTATCATTCATTCTAATTTTTAAATATTCCTTTCAAGAGCCAAGAGAATATTTAGAGTTGTTTTTCTGCCAGCTACGTCTGCAGTTGGGGATCTGTTGACACATTCATGAATTTTTTAACATTTGTCGTAACATGTTCATAGTTGTCTTTTATTTGTTTTCTACAATAGGAATCTCTCTGTGCATTAAAAAAAACACATTCGCTAGTTCACAATATCAGATTTTTTATTCGTTATTTTGTTCTATGGGAATTTTGCAAGTTGGTAGTCACATGAACTGAAGGCTTTACAGAATCCACGTGTACAACTGGTCAATTACTGTATACGTGTCACGTTAGTTTGAGCATTGCTAGACCATGTTTACTGGTATGTGGTAAGGTGACAGCATTGGTATGTGAGGAATATTCTAACATTTTGTTTTCTGCATATGTGGCAGTTTAAAACCAGTCAGCCACAAACGTCTGTTGAGTCTGTAACAGAATTAGAAGAGGAAGCAACCACAGTGCCTGAAGATATAACTGATTATTATGATAAAATGGACAAAGCAGATGAAGATGATGACGAAGAGGCATCACTAAAAACTGTGTCCTTTGAAGTCAATCAGGTTTGTTTCCTGCTGTTGTCTATGAGTTTTTAAAATGTATTATATATTGTACTGCTGTTAAAATGCACACAGTACATAATAGGGAGATAATAAATTTTAAAAGAGAAAGGATGCAGATTTTGTATTGAATGTAAACAAAAAAACATTGGGAATATCGACTTACTCAGTCAACATAGAGGTCGATTCCTATATGATATAAAACCATATTTAGTTATATGTTCAGAAAATAATATATGAAATTGAAATTAATGTTATAAGAAGAGTAAAGAGTAATAAAATTATAATTTAATAAATAACAAATAGAATTACGAATATTAGATGTAAAATAAAGATGTTTAATAAGAAATAGAAAAATGATATATGTTTTAATAGGTATATGATAAACAGATGTAAAGAAATTAGGGAATTATCATAGGGGCAATTTTGTAAATTGTTAAAAAATTGTATTGTATAGTGAGGAAGAAAATGTTGATTAGTCTAAAATTAAATGCATTAAGAGTAATGTTATTAGTCTTAAATTAAATTCATTAAGAATAACGTTATGAGTCTTCAATTAAATTCATTAAGAGTAACATGAAGAGTTTAATTATATATCTAATAGTAACTACATGAAGAGTCTTAAATTATATTAAATAACATTTGTACATCATCAAGTTAATGTAACAAGGAAAAGAAAATACAGTAAAGGAATTTAAATTGTGATACCAGAGTTTTGATTATAATATTTAATAAATAAATAATAATACGAGAAATATAACAATATCCTTGATAGAACGACGACAGAAGAGGAAAACCTTGGACTGAAGAAGAGTTTAAGTGGCCATAAAGGATCGTTAAGGGTTCTGAGGAGACATCTGTGTTGCAGTAGTCCTGGAGAGGGCATTCAGCGGTGAGAGCAATAAGAAATTTGTGTAAAGGAACAGATTGCCAAGCCTAATATTGCTTTCGACAAAAAGGTAAACAACAACCAGAAGTGAACCCGTGGCAGCTGGAAGAATTCAGAGTCGGTTAAGTTACATTAGTTTGTTATTTATTTCTTACATGGTTAATTATCAAAATACTACATATTAACTGAATCTGGGTTGGTTTAAAGAAAAGAAAATAATAGATACAATCGTAAATACGATCAAATAACTTAATAATCATTAACCCTGAGAGAAAGAGTTTCTTTACATGTACTGGTAAATAAAAAAAAACATAATAACAGTAGGTACATTTCTTAATTACCATACGTATAAATAACTACAACACATAAATGGCTGATCCAACGTGGAGCAGATCTTAATTACAATACCTGTAGTTAATTTACAGTACATAAATGGCGCCCATACGTGAAAGCAAAGATTTTCTTTAAACCAGCACCAAATAACACAATTTTGTTAAATTTAATTAGAATAACAATTTTTTTCCTTGTAATTAAAATTAAATTAAAGATTGTAAAATGGCTAACAAACCAGAGCAATGATATGAATTAAGGAGTAATAGTGCTGAAGAGGAAGAAACTGAAATGGAAATAATAGTAAGGGATGCCCAAGGGGACCAACCAAAGAAACTAAACCAACCAATGGATGGAAATTTACTGGAAATGATGAGGATTATGATGGAGCAATTCGGAAGAATAGAAGAAAATAATAAACAAACAAACGAAAAGTATGATAAAAATAATGAGGAATTAAATAAAAAAATTGATAGCAATAATGAAACATTAAAACAAAATATTGAAGAACTCAAGAAACAAATGAGGGAAGATAAGGAGGAATTAAAAGGACAATTGAAGGAAGAGAGTGAGAAAAATAAAGAGGAATTGAAACAACAGTTAGATGAGTATAAAACAGAAATAAGGAATAGAATTACAGAAACTAACCAGAAAGTTGAGAAAACTAATGAAAATTTAACTCAATTACGTTGAGAGGTAATAAATAAAATTATTGAAGTGGAAGAGAAATTAGGAGAAAATAAACAAAAAGTCGTGGAACAGATGACGAGAGAATTGGTCAAACACAAACAGGAGGTAACGAGCAATATTCAATCCATGGGACAACAGTTGGACAGCAATAATACCAAAATAGAGGATTCCATGGGACAATTATTATTAAGGGTCAATGAAATAGAACAAAATGGTAATCAAACGTGTTATACTAGAAGACAAGAATAATAGTCATGAGGTGCCACATATGAAAGGATATATAAAAAATCCTATGGAGTATTTAAATAGAATGAAGGAATATTTGCATAGTACCAAGGAAAATAGATGGGAGAGAATTAAACTAATGTTAGATCAGGGGTTCCATGAAATGAATGATTATTGGTGGGATGCTGTTAGAAACACCTTGAATAGCTACCAGGAATTTGTGGACAGCTATAAAAATAAATATTGGACGCGATCCTATAACGTGTCGGCTATGTTATAATCCAGGGAACCCGTGATAATTGACTCTGGCCAATTATACAGGCTGCCTACGTTGTAACAAACTGAAAAGTAAATACATCACTAACAATAATTATAAGTACTCTAATAAAAGGAAACCGGGGAGGGAATTTTGCTGATTTATGCACTCAGTTTAGTATGTAACAAAGATGACATCCCTTTATTTACGTATGATAGATAATACATTACAAATAAAATTTGTACTTACACAGAGATTGTAAAGGGGTTTTCTGTATTAAAAATGATCATACAGATAGTGTATTTACCTCGGATCCGAGTCTCTTTAAACTAGTTAGGAATTTTCAGATTTACTCTACTTCTTTAGTTAATTACATTATTACTTAAAATACCATTTGAAGAATGGTTTTATTTAGTTGTGCGATGTTTCAAAGCTACATCACAAGAGTTATGTTACAACGTATGATTTCTGAAATTACTTGTTACACCATTGTAATGCTTAACGCTTAGAGATTGTCATTTAAAAGTCTTTTTCATTTAAACATTACTTATATTTTAAAAGATACATTATTCACGGAAGACGAGCTTCCGCGTCACCTCTAGCTAAATGTTATCTGTCCATGTCATGCCGCGTGATTCTTCTGTACTCTCTTAGTCGTGGGTTGTCATCGTGGTAGTCTTTCCAGTGGATGTCCTCGGAGTCAACTAATGATGAAGTGGATGTTATGGTGTCATCTAGCGTGAAGTCGTCCTGTTTCTCAGCGGTAGTGTAAATGCAGTTGAGGTCTTAGTCTTCACTATTCACAGTTATTCACATCACATATGTTATAGCACAGTAGTATTGGAGTTTACATATTCGTTTCACATTATGTTGGAATTACACTTAACTTGAACCACATTTTATTTTTTAATAGGAGATGTCACCTTACACACTTATTTTCTGCTTTCACATCTTTGTTTTAAAAACACACTACATCTTAGTTACATAGATCTAGATCTCCACACTGTTAGTGGAAGCTAACAATCAAATAAAAAAAAAAAAAATAAACATTTTGTGCAGAGCCCCGCTTGGAGCTGTTTACAGTTTGAAAGTCGCATCATAAGTCCTACATTGTTACAACAGGAAAAATGTAACGACGCGGAGTGAATACTCCGCCATAATATAGTTCCAACTTTTAATTAGTAATACAGTCTTACAGTTCGACAAAATAAACAATCGAGACTTTGCTTGTCTACAGAATTTATTACAACTACTACTAGTGACTTTGAATTATTAATTATTTACATTATAGTTTACAGGTATTTTTTATTTAATGCCGGATCGGTATGCAAGTTGGATCCGGTATACACAGGTCATAGCATGATAAATTTAATAAAGGGTTAACAGTTTTTATTTTTTACTTTTGCTTTCTCAGTTTTAATTAATTATTTTAGTTAAATTCCTTTTTTAATTCTCATTACTATTATGAGTTAGTTCAGGGGTATTTGGTTTAATAGTGCGATTTAATGGTTTTCACTAACTTCCCATTTTATGTTTTTATTATTATTATTTTTTTTTTTTATTTGTTTTAAATTTAAATCATCACATTTTAACTTACAGAATAATTACAAATAATAAAGTCCCTTGTTCGGCGACATCTGTTAACTTTTAAATAAATATAAATAATAAATAATAAGTCCCTTGTTCTGGGCGTCATCTGTTAACTAACATACATTTCCATATAAATATGATAAGTTATTTCTATGTCTTTTATTGTAATTACAGAAATACCCACCATACATCCGGTGTAAACATGTGTCTTTCTTATCAACATTAATTTTATCTCTCGGGTCCAGGGCTTCGTTAAGCGAAAAGGCAGAGGTAGTCGGGTTTTCGAAATAACCATTCGTACAACATATAGTTATACAATTTAAGCTTTATTTGATTTTCAATGTTCAAGTGTTATAGACAATGGGAGTCATTACTCAGTTAAACAATTACCAAAATGGCGGCTTCATGACTTCCGCCTTTTTGCCATGCTTTCATCTCTATATAGCGCTTATTTGTTCTGGAATTTAATCTTTTAAATTAACGTATTTTACTGCAGTATGGTATTCAAAATTACTTGTTTCTTTAGATTCATTAAATAATACGTATACTTAACACAAACCAACGCCCCAGATAATGGTTATTAAATGCCGGCACCCTTTCACTCTCACTTTCTCACACGCACCTTTCATACTTTGATGATGATTACATTTCTGTACTAAATATATTTTGAGCTCATTTTTTACTGTTTAGAATTTAGAATAATTTAAAAAGGGCTTTCCTGATTTGAAGTGGTAATGACGCTCCTCAGACTATTCCCATGATGGTTGGCGGATGTTCGGCCGAACTTTTGATCTGTCTTTTCCTGAGTGCACTGAATTTAGATTACTACATTTAACTGTCCACTGAAACTAGTTACTTGTATGATTACATTTTTACAAAAATTTTAACATCTTTGTTGGCAATAACTGCCCAATACACAATTGAGCGTGTGTACGCTCTGAGTTGTTAATGCAGACTGAGAACAGGTTATACGCAACTTCTGCGTAGGTAGTAGTGTATATGATGTCACCGTCTTTTGTTTCTACGGCCAACGCCCTGGTTTGTACGTTCTTGGTGTTATGTCATCAGCGTTTATTAATGACGACATAGCCTTGTGGACCAATGAAAGGTCATATTTATAGTTCGTTTTCACATACACCGCCATTATACATGTTAGACTTCGCCCGTCTCCCGGTGACCTTGGAATCATTCCCCTCTTGTTGAATATGCGTTGTCTCATGGGACATGGGTAAAACTGACCTAACCATGGTGGACATTCATAAATATAATAAAAATACAATCCGAGATCCGTTAATCCCATAATTAGGATAACAGGCCTTTATGTACTGTCACAAAACCCCCTCAATGAAAGGTTTTATGTCGAAACATAAAAACTTTCATTGACTCATTCACACGTTTCTAAAAGGATCAGTTCAGATATTTTGCCACAACCCCCTGTAGTGTTAATATAAAAGAAGTATAATCACTTACCCTTGGTTCGATGATGCTGATCGTACCTGTCTGACCTTACTGGACTTCTCAGGAGAGATCCCAACACCATAAGGCCATGAGGCACTGAACGCTCCTGCTCTGACGTACCGGCCAGCTCAGGACCGCGGTCACAACACCACAAAACTCTGAAACATGCAATTCAAAAATTTTAAATTGTGGCCTTATCTATCTCCATATCCGCAACTGATATGTCTCCCCTTAGATGCATTGGTTTGTGTTTTGAGGCGTTGGTTTTCTTAACTCATAAGTTTTCAAATAACAAAAAAAGAACAAGATTTAAGACAGATAAATCCTTCCATTTTTCAACATGCCTGTATATTTTTATCAAATTCTCTGACTCCAGTCAACATCAACTTACTCCTCTCACCACAAGAAAACATATTATTATACTAAGCATAAAACAAATTCTACTCTCTCAAACAACAACCACTATCTCTATTATTTTACTTCAGTCAAAATCAACACTTATACCTATTATGGCAAACACTTCACAACTATTTATTTTTCTTTACTCAACTTTCTTTACGCTTATTTTTCTTTACACCAGAATCATTACTATAGACTTGATAACCAATACCAATCTCACTACTAATTCTTTAAAATTTAATATTGTGATATCGTTACTACCCCTGTAGTAACCTACTGACCTATTGTACCATCAACATAATAAAACACAATAAAACATTAAACATTAACATTGAACAATTCACATGTAAATAACTTGTATAAAATTTGATAAGACATTATTATTTTTATCATCTCTCTATTCAACTTTTATTATTTAACATTCATTTATCATTAGATTCTATACAAAAAATTTTCAAATTTATCATCAATCCCTCTGTTACATTACCTCTCTACCATGAATTTTCCTTTTCTCTAACCCTTTTATCCTTATTAGTTTGGGTGACTCTCTATTATTCGCTATTATCTCTATCTTATTTTGGCGTTCGTCAACCTAACCTTACTACCCTTCTTTTTTACTACTAACAACCGCTTCTAACCATTAATATAATATGACACCAATATCTCTATAATAACCCCCTTCACTAATCCCATTTAAATCCTCTGGCACCGCTCATTTTTTGTACAAGGATGTATGTTCCCTACCTGGCCATATCCATTCCTAACCATTTGCCCTCCACCAAATATCGGCAAACACTCTAACCCAAAATTGCTCCGCCTACCACAACGCTGCACGTTGATCACTCCCTACACCGGTTCCTTACTACAAAATATCATCATCATTAAATATAATTACCATTCACATTACTCACCTCTCTACATATAATCACTAACTACTGTGTCCCTAAAATATCTAACACCTCTTTATATATTATCAGTATCTCAAAATTCTTATTTTCACTAACTCCCAATAACTCTATTTAACTAACTCCAATGCCCTTATTTATCACTATCCCCAAACCTCTTTACAACATTTCACCTTAATATACCACTAGAAAATTCATCACTTATCTTACAATCCTAAAACAACTCAATATCCAAATATATCATATGCGTAATCATTTACTAACCATTGGAGTCTAAATCTCATAATTGTTTAAAATCATTATCAAACTTTTCTACAGTACATGGTTTACATAAAAAATACATAAAATACACAACAGCAAAAATACACAAATACATTGACATTAATATACACAAAAATATACAATCCAAAATTATCATTTCATCATTTATCAAAAATCAATCATAAGCAGTCCATCTTGAAAAACACTGTCCACATAATTAAATGTTCATAAACACAATAAAATATTTACCCTCCATCGTCAAATAATAGTCGAATCTTAAAACTATATACATTGTTTAATATTAGATATTTTATCTTATCATTATACATGTACCAACTATTCAAATTTTTATCCTTTTCCGCAAATTCATATAACTCATGATCGGGTATGGTTCTGTCACCTTCAGTATAATCAGTCATAATTAGGTAATTTATAAAGTCATTGTTTTCATTATCTCCTACTACTTCAGTTTTATTACAAGGTAAGTACTTACTATATTTATTATATATCATCTCTACTCCTAACCTTTCCATAAATTCTTCATAGTCGCTACTTATCTTAAAAATTTCTATCTCCCTCTTTCTCTCACAATATCTCTCTCTACCACACCCAACTACATTCTCTCTTTCTACATTTGCAGGGGACATTAATTCACAACTATTGCACCACCTGTGAAGTGCACTAAAAAAACCAAGGACAACTTTATTTGTAGACCATATGTCTCCCAAATATACATCGAAGGCACTCTCGTCCTTCCTAAACACATGTACATCACCCCCTGCTTCATCATTAAGGGAAAAATCTACCCCCTGCAAGTCTTTTACAATTATACTCTCTTTACACATTCTCTTTAACCCTTTAAAACACACTATCATTCCATTATTATTATATTCTATTCCCCATATAACCTCATTATCACTACCTCTGTTTATATAATCATTTTCTAATATCATACTTTTATTTATATTGTTATAATTCTCTCCCCTACTTACCTTGTCATCTTTGTTCAATTCTAATTTGTCTACTCCCCTCCTATTTTCTAATTCTATCTCGTCTAACCGTGTCTCTATTTCACTTAATCTTTTATCAATATTACCATTCTGTCTGTGTATTTCTTTTTTGATATTATTGAATTGTTCATCAAATTGGTTTAATTTATCATTAAAATTGTCTAATTTTGTATCAAACTTGATACTCTGTTCGTTAAAAAGTAATTTCATCATCCTTATTATGTCGTTTTCCTCAACTCTTTTTGTTGGGGCTGGTGTTGAGTGAATACTATCACCCGTCATTTCTGATTCTGTTCTGCTTGTCTCGTTACTGTTTGCCATTTTTGTCATACTAATAATAATAAATTTTGTTTTAGTTGTTGTATTGTATTCTATTCATACCATAACATAACCTATACAGGTAACCTATATTGTGTTACGTATATTGCGCCACCCGTCTGCCTCTGCTTTTGGCTTATTTATACAATGTAAATTTTTATATAAAGTTCCTGTTCGGGCGCCATCTGTTAACTTACAGAATAATTACAAATAATAAAGTCCCTTGTTCGGCGACATCTGTTAACTTTTAAATAAATACAAATAGTAAATAATAAGTCCCTTGTTCTGGGCGTCATCTGTTAACTAACATACATTTCCATATAAATATGATAAGTTATTTCTATGTCTTTTATTGTAATTACAGAAATACCCACCATACATCCGGTGTAAACATGTGTCTTTCTTATCAACATTAATTTTATCTCTAGGGTCCAGGCCTTCGTTAAGCGAAAAGGCAGAGGTAGTCGGGTTTTCGAAATAACCATTCGTACAACATATAGTTAAACAATTTAAGCTTTATTTGATTTTCAATGTTCAAGTGTTATAGACAATGGGAGTCATTACTCAGTTAAACAATTACCAAAATGGCGGCTTCATGACTTCCGCCTTTTTGCCATGCTTTCATCTCTATATAGCGCTTATTTGTTCTGGAATTTAATCTTTTAAATTAACGTATTTTACTGCAGTATGGTATTCAAAATTACTTGTTTCTTTAGATTCATTAAATAATACACGTATACTTAACACAAACCAACGCCCCAGATAATGGTTATTAAATGCCGGCACCCTTTCACTCTCACTTTCTTACACGCACCTTTCATACTTTGATGATGATTACATTTCTGTACTAAATATATTTTGAGCTCATTTTTTACTGTTTAGAATTTAGAATAATTTAAAAAGGGCTTTCCTGATTTGAAGTGGTAATGACGCTCCTCAGACT
Organism: Magicicada septendecula; assembly: GCA_034769895.1. Taxonomy (NCBI): domain Eukaryota; kingdom Metazoa; phylum Arthropoda; class Insecta; order Hemiptera; family Cicadidae; genus Magicicada; species Magicicada septendecula. Next base: position 434,039,951 of record CM068375.1, read on the forward strand.
ATTCCCATGATGGTTGGCGGATGTTCGGCCGAACTTTTGATCTGTCTTTTCCTGAGTGCACTGAATTTAGATTACTACATTTAACTGTCCACTGAAACTAGTTATTTGTATGATTACATTTTTACAAAAATTTTAACATCTTTGTTGGCAATAACTGCCCAATACACAATTGAGCGTGTGTACGCTCTGAGTTGTTAATGCAGACTGAGAACAGGTTATACGCAACTTCTGCGTAAGTAGTAGTGTATATGACATCACTGTCTTTTGTTTCTACGGCCAATGCCCTGGTTTGTACTTTCTTGGTGTTAAGTCATCAGCGTTTATTAATGACGACATAGCCTTGTGGACCAATGAAAGTTCATATTTATAGTTCGTTTTCACATACACCGCCATTATACATGTTAGACTTCGCCCGTCTCCCGGTGACCTTGGAATCATTCCCCTCTTGTTGAATATGCGTTGTCTCATGGGACATGGGTAAAACTGACCTAACCCTGGTTGACATTCATAAATATAATAAAAATACAATCCGAGATCCCTTAATCCCATAATTAGGATAACAGGCCTTTATGTACTGTCACACACATACTCCGCCGCTTAAAAGAGACATGGGGGGAAACTTTTAATAAGGTGAATTCGAAAGTAATGTACTGGGAGTATGCTTGGGGATAACCGTGTGAAATTTACTTAATATCGTGGCCCGACTGATTACATTTGCATACTCTAACTCTATTAGTTAGCTTTCTGCACTCTCTTTAACCCTTTTCAGTGCGGCGCCGTTGTGACTGTGTTACGTACTTATCTCTATCTCTTAATAATACTAACGTAATCTAAAGTCGATCCCATACTCGACCTTAGATCCTTTCTTAACTCTAATTGCTTATTCTACTTAGACAAGCGGAATTTCACGGAGAGGTACATTTATTCTTATTAAACGATCAGCTGTTACAATGCAAGAGGGGACAAACACTTTACACAAGACGCATTGTATTATACACAGGGGTGGTGGCTATTGTTTACCGATGCAGGATTTCATAACAATTGGGGCGGCTTCCTACAATTCTCAACACGATTATCTCCTGCATGAACGAGTTTGTCTCATACTGGCAATCTGGGGAATTATTTTTCAAACAGGCCACAACCGGGTGTTTACACTATTCAAATATACCTTTATTATTAATTTCTTTCTTTTTTTTATTTATTTTACTACTACATTTTATTATACGTTAGTTTAATTTAAGATATTATTCAGCTTTTTAATTTAAAGGACTTATTATTTATTTAAAAAAATTTTATTATTTATTTTTTTTATTTAGGACACGTTATTTACTTCGATTTAATTTTACTTTGTTTAAAGGTTTAGTTTCGGGGTAAGGGGTTTAACACTTTACCTAACAATAGAGAGGGTTAACTAAAGCATTTTTGGAATATGAATCACTACAAATACTTATTCCACTACACTACACAATTATTTCATACACACTTTAGTTCATTGTAAAACATTTGCATTGGTTGTAAGAGAATTGAGAATTACTTAGCATCTCAGAGAAAGAGAAAAAATTCACACAGACGTCAACTTTACTTTCAATGATCAGCTGTTTCGCTGGAATGTGGGTCCCCTAGTTTTTTTTTTTTTTAAACAATGGCATAGTAGTGTAACCCCTCTTTCCTTTTTATGCTTTATAAAAAAATAATTCTTCCCCCTTTTTTTTTTTTTTTTTTTTTTTTTTTTGAAAGAGAGGCCACTAGTTATTTAAAACTAGGCAAGAGCCTAGAGAAGCCAAAACTGCGCTGGGTCCAGTATGACGGGACTTGCAATTAAACTCGGTTGTTAATCAACAATAATTTTTATTGTTGCCCCATAATTCATTACATGCACAAGTATAACAATCAGGAATAAATAACAATGTAAATGATAAATAAGTAGTGTCAACATGTTCCTTAAATTGTATAAATAGACAACATATATCGGGCAACATCCCATAAATTATATAAATTCCCTCCCCCCCTAAATAACACTGAACATTAACATCACATATTGAAACATAGAGACACATATACCCATAATAGCATCACAATAAACTCATGTTTGACCTGGCAGACAGGCAGTATTTCTATAAAGCCCCAAAAACAGCAATCATAAATATTTAACTTCCAGCCACAGTTGAATTAATCCTTTAAGACCACAACCCATTTACTCCATTAAAATGAGACCCAAAAACAATTTTTAAAACCGAAAGGATGATAATGACTAATAAATGCAAGATGATAGTGGCCGGGCAGCCCATATGAATTGACAACATCTAACAAATTGCACATTATAAGTATATGAAAATCTTTAAGTTTCTTGAACTGTATACAAGTGGTAAAAACCCTAATCACCTAAGTTTAAACAATCGGCATAATTTTCCAAAATGTTACTTCTTGTGTTACAAAGATAGATGTATCCATGTATCAGGAATTTGTTCTTTAATGATGATTTAATTCAACAGACAGGTCCAGCAAGCAAGTCAGAACCTAAGTTACAATAATCAGTAACATAAGTATGCTTTTGCAATCTCACAATTATCAGTATATGCCCAAAAAAAAAAATAAATTTTCTTTTCTTTAAAGTCAGACATCTGTGTATAGATAATTTTACAATAACAGCATGTTGTATTCTAGCAACTGTGGAAGTGTGCCAGCATGTGCCAGACTATGAGACAGGTATCAGACCTGCATGAGACTGTATCAACGTGTGCCTAACTTGAGAAAAAAAACTATGTAAAATTTACACCCGAAAACAGCCTGAAAAACGAAACCCCCAGCCCTTAAATGTTAAACCAAAATGAGAATAATATATGAACCCCGTCCTGAACCAGCCGGAACAGAACCAATAAACACATGACTTAAATTTAGATTGAAAGTATGATGACACTGAGGCCTTTGTACATTAAAAAAATATATATAAAGGAGTAAAAGAAGCTCTGGCACGCTCCCCCAGTGCAGCACACAATTACAATCATAGTACGTTAGAGTTATGGAGTAATTTTATAATAGTTCAAATAATGTTCATAATGAATGTCCTATTGACACACACTTGATCGGACTGTCTAGCGGCGTAAGCACATGGTTTAAAATGAAAACGATTTGTAACACGGATGAGCTGCAGGCCAGGCCAACGAAAAATAAAAGTTTATATCACCTTAATAGCATGGGTAGTATGCGTCTTACAGCTCCCTCCTCAGAACAGGTAAGTGTTGGATGGTCCATGACTGGTGAAGGTGTCAGTACACCAGCCGAGACCAAATCTCCGTCTGGGAGTGAGAACCCTGAGAATTCAAAGGATTAGAAATTCTGTTCACTAAAATATGCACCCTAGTTCAAGGTAATAACCTCAGAATGGGCCTCCCGACCAATACAAGATAAATGCATAAAGTTTCGGTTTTTTTTTTTTTTTTGAAAATTGCCTTAGGAGTAATTAAGTCTACAAGGTGATAATGAACTCACTAAATAAAAAAAATAATATTAAAAGGTGTATAGTAAAGAGTCACTTGCACTAGATCTAACAAGTGCCGACATAATCAAACAGGTTGGCTCACCACGTGGCAACACAATTATCGCAATTTGTCAGAAAATGACCACATTAAAGGCACTTACAGTCACACACATTTAAAAGATTAATAGTGTTTTATCTAAGGGTAGTCTCACAATTTATTTTCAACTGCCATAATTAATTAAAAAAGAACACTCTTCCAGTCCATTGCGTGTACATACATAACCCACACGATTCAACTCTGTCTATACGTACTGGCTTTAGCTATAATTTTATATAGTAATTTAACAAATGATTACAGTGACTATTGTACAATAATTAAAGAAATACTGGCTGTATATACTGAAACATTAAATAAGTTTTCTACAACACACACACTCGTCCGATCGCATCACGTACATTCTACTCTCGCATTCGGCTGAATATATTTAAGTTTAATTATTTTCTTATTATTCAATCATTTTCTAGCATACTATAAATCACTCACCGGGAAGTCTCAAAAATTTAGTTTGCCATCAGGTTGAGAAGAAATTCACTCAATTATTGTCTGTCCAAGGTCGGGAGCTTGTGATTCCTTCAAGGTCTGCATCGGACTGCCGATTAGATCCGCAACTCCACAAACAGCAAAACTTCAACACGAGATGGCGCGCACTGTCTCACAGGGCCATCTCAATATCGCAGCTCACCGACGTTAATGTTCGAGTTTACAAAATTTTTATACCTTTGATTGCTGGGTTATGCAAACACCGGCACAGTAGTATGCGTAAGAAGGGGAGAATCACACTCGGGGGTGAGAGAATGTTATTGTTCTATTCAACAACAGCTGACGGCTTCCTTTACAGACTTGTACCGGCTTGCTTCAACGAGGGTGGTATGTGCGATGCACAACGATATGCGTTTTAAACAGGTTACAGCCCGTTATTAAGCTGAGTTTTAATCTAATTCTGCTACTAGAGAGGAGTAGAATTTCACTTACAATTTATTTACACGTAATTGAACTTGTTTTATTTAGTCAATTATTTATATAACTCACTGTGGCAATAGAAATGCAAATTACATATTTATGCAGGCATATACAGGAAAACTACAGGTCTCGAATTGTCGCAAAATAGACGTGTTGAAGATTGAACAATAGACGAGACTGAACATTTTGACAAGTACCTACATGAATTGGTGTAATACAATAATAGCTTGTATTATTTTCACGTATATTAAGTAAATCATATACGAGTATGTGCGTAATCTCACACAAAATTTACAATGGTAAATTAATATTGTCACTATTATTCTTTTATGCTACTTAGCCTTTTTGTTTTACATACATTAACTGAGTGCATAGATCTGCAGAGTGCCGCATCTTATATGAGACACTACGTACACTAACATTTTATATAAAGGCAGAGTTGCGCATCTTATAACGTGTCGGCTACGTTATAATCCATGGAACCCGTGATAATTGACTCTGGCCAATTATACAGGCTGCCTACGTTGTAACAAACTGAAAAGTAAATACATCACTAACAATAATTATAAGTACTCTACTAAAAGGAAACAGGGGAGGGAATTTTGCTGATTTATGCACTCAATTTAGTATGTAACAAAGATGACATCCCTTTATTTACGTATGATAGATAATACATTACAAATGAAATTTTTACTTACACAGAGATTGTAAAGGGGTTTTCTGTATTAAAAATGATCATACAGATAGTGTATTTACCTCGGATCCGAGTCTCTTTAAACTAGTTAGGAATTTTCAAATTTACTCTACTTCTTTAGTCAATTACATTATTACTTAAAATACCATTTGAAGAATGGTTTTATTTAGTTGTGCGATGTTTCAAAGCTACATCACAAGAGTTATGTGACAACGTATGATTTTTGAAATTACTTGTTACACCATTGTAATGCTTAACGCTTAGAGATTGTCATTTAAAAGTCTTTTTCATTTAAACATTACTTATATTTTAAAAGATACATTATTCACGGAAGACGAGCTTCCGCGTCACCTCTAGCTAAATGTTATCTGTCCATGTCCTGCTGCGTGATTCTTCTGTACTCTCTTAGTCGTGGGTTGTCATCGTGGTAGTCTTTCCAGTGGATGTCCTTGGAGTCAACTAATGATGAAGTGGATGTTATGGTGTCATCTAGCATGAAGTCGTCCTGTTTCTCAGTGGTAGTGTAAATGCAGTTGAGGTCTTAGTCTTCACTATTCACAGTTATTCACATCACATATGTTATAGCACAGTAGTATTGGAGTTTACATATTCGTTTCACATTATGTTGGAATTACACTTAACTTGAACCATATTTTATTTTTTAATAGGAGATGTCACCTTACACACTTATTTTCTGCTTTCACGTCTTTGTTTTAAAAACACACTACATCTTAGTTACATAGATCTAGATCTCCACACTGTTAGTGGAAGCTAACAATCAAATAAAAAAATAAAAATACACATTTTGTGCAGAGCCCCGCTTGGAGCTGTTTACAGTTTGAAAGTCGCATCATAAGTCCTACATTGTTACAACAGGAAAATTGTAACGACGCGGAGTGAATACTCCGCCATAATATAGTTCCAACTTTTAATTAGTAATACAGTCTTACAGTTCGACAAAATAAACAATCGAGACTTTGCTTGTCTGCAGAATTTATTACAACTACTACTAGTGACTTTGAATTATTAATTATTTACATTATAGTTTACAGGTATTTTTTATTTAATGCCGGGTCGGTATGCAGGTTGGATCCGGTATACACAGGTCATAGCATGATAAATTTATTAAAGGGTTAACAGTTTTATTTTTTACTTTTGCTTTCTCAGTTTTAATTAATTATTTTAGTTAAATTCCTTTTTTAATTCTCATTACTATTATGAGTTAGTTCAGGGGTATTTGGTTTAATAGTGCGATTTAATGGTTTTCACTAACTTCCCATTTTATATTTTTATTATTATTATTTTTTTTAAATTTAAATCGTCACAATCCATACAGACAAGGGTGCGGGAGACCATAGTATATAGTAGGTACAACCCAAGCGTAGGACAAACATCGACCTCGTATTTTTTATCGCATGTTTGCAGGGCAAGATATTTAGACCCACCCATGGATGACAGATATGTGGTGGAAGCTTTGAGTCACCATTTTCCTGAAACGGTAAGCTTAGCACAATTTGCCAGTCAAGCCAATACTATAGAAGTGATGACGTTATTACTCACTGATTATGAGAGGAAAATGAATTATGATAGTCGTGCTAAACAAGGGAATATGAGAAGAGACATATACCCTAACAGATATCCGGAAGAACAAAACCGTGATAGAAATCAAATAGTAGAAAGGAACGACCAGAGAAATGTTCCAAGATACCAAGATAGGGAAGGTGGAAGAAATTACTACAGAAACGATAACCGGAATGACCGGAGATATGATAATAATGATAATAATAATTACAATAATAATTATAGGGGCAACCACGCTTCAAATAATTATCGAGCAGATTTTATACGCCGAAATTATGATTCCCGAATCTACAATAGTCGTTACCCGAGGGAGACTGATCGAAATGGATATTTTCGCAGTGAGGAGAGACAGAGTGAGGTGAACAACAACTATGAACAGTTAAGAAATAGAGAGCAACATAGTTCCCTTTCCCAGTCAGAAAATAGTCAACAGGAAGGAAGGAGAGAGGAGAGAGTAACCATAAATGAAAATCAGGAAAACTAGAGAAGACTGTGAGTGAGTGCAGTGGTCAACCACAGTCAAATAGCCGATCACTGTCTTGGATAACCAGTTTAGGTCAGGATTTTATGGACAACGAGAGAATCAATAAAAATATCATTGAAAGTGAAGTAGTGTCTATTACCGGTCAATATGGGAGAACCAATCAAAATTTTATTATTGATACTGGTGCCGAAATATCATTGATGAGTATGACTAAATACCATGAATTAAAAGAAATGGAAAAGGGAATCACGTCATCCGAAGGAAAGGCTAATAGAATTTATGAATTACCTGTGAGCAAAATTACTATAGTGGGTGTAACAGGACGAGCCAATCGAACTGCTCGCAAACAAATAATGATGAATGTACAATTCAGTGGAAGGGTGATACCATTAACATTTGTAGTATATCAAAATTCAAAATATAATAAGAACAACTTATTGAAAATAAACGAGAAAAATAATTTAGCAAGAAAAAAAATAACACTGATTAAACCTAATAAAAATCATCAAAACCAAAAAACAAAATGAGTTTATCTGATGTAATATAATAGTGAGAAATGTAATTTAGAAGGTAAAAGGAATAATAATGATTGTGCCAGAAGAATATAATTACATGATGTAATGTATAATGCTAACCAAAATCTCATAACCAGCTGTATTGGTAATAAAGGAATATGAGCCAAGGAAGATAAGAGAATGAAGAAGCCAAAATGGAACCGTCAAAAGGATCACAAGAAAAGAAAAAAAATAAATATTTAAGAATTATCTGTAAGAAAGCCAATTAATAAATGTCAATAAAATAGCCAAGTCTTGGAGATGAGAAGTGTATAATAGAAGGAAGAATTAATATGAAGAAATAATATGATCTGAGTTAAAGTACAGTGAATAATCCCTAGAGTATTATTATTATTAAGTATTTTATTGAAGGTCACATGATGACTACCTTACGAGGTTTATTAATGAAGATTGACTGTAGAATATTCCAGCAATCATTTAACTGGGCAGAGATGAGGTTCCTCTGATCTCAGAAAGTATGTAATGGACGACGGTATTAGGTAAGCCGATAGAGCACCACCGATTCGATTCCAGTTACAATGTTAGGGAGGTTTAGGAAAATAAATATTAGAGGGAAAACTCACAAATAAAAATATAGATAAATAAATAAAACCAGATCCAAAATGTATAATTAATAAAGAATGTCACTAGAAAGATTATAGAAGTAAGATTTAAACTTGGGAAATAATTGATTTTAAGAAGGAAAGAAGATATAATAGTAATAGAACAGATAATTTCATATATAAATAAAGGAGTAGGAATTCTGAAGTAAAGAATACAGGAAATGTACAACCAGGATTGGGAAGGTGAGGTCCGAAAGAAAGAGAATGTTTTAGTCATGTTTTTGAGTTTTTTAGCCATAAAATTAGGCACAATTGTTATTTATTATTTTGATGTAAAACCAGTTGGTTTAATTAACGTTGTTTTAAGTCATCAATAAGTATTTAATATATCATGATTCATGATAATAAGGAACCATATTTGTAATAGTAATAAAAGAAAAAACTAATTTGTTAAAAGAATTTTGTGAGGTACAAATACCTAATTAATCAGATGTTTAAATGTTAAGATTAGACTATGTTGGTTATTTCAAAATTTCATCTAAAATTGTATCTGAAATTATGAAATAAGGGAAGGTATTATGTACTGCTGTTAAAATGCACACAGTACATAATAGGGAGATAATAAATTTTAAAAGAGAAATGATGCAGATTTTGTATTGAATGTAAACAAAAAACATTGGGAATATCGACTTACTCAGTCAACATAGAGGTCGATTCCTATACGATATAAAACCATATTTAGTTATATGTTCAGAAAATAATATATGAAATTGAAATGAATGTTATAAGAAGAGTAAAGAGTAATAAAATTATAATTTAATAAATAACCAATAGAATTACGAATATTAGAGGTAAAATAAAGATGTTTAATAAGAAATAGAAAAATGTTATATGTTTTAATAGGTATATGATAAACAGATGTAAAGAAATTAGGGAATTATCATAGGGGCAATTTTGTAAATTGTTAAAAAATTCTATTGTATAGTGAGGAAGAAAATGTTGATTAGTCTAAAATTAAATGCATTAAGAGTAACGTTATTAGTCTTAAATTAAATTCATTAAGAATAACGTTATGAGTCTTCAATTAAATTCATTAAGAGTAACATGAAGAGTTTAATTATATATCTAATAGTAACTACATGAAGAGTCTTAAATTATATTAGATAACATTTGTACATCATCAAGTTAATGTAACAAGGAAAAGAAAATACAGTAAAGGAATTTAAATTGTGATACCAGAGTTTTGATTATAATATTTAATAAATAAATAATAATATGAGAAATATAACAATATCCTTGATAGAACGACGACAGAAGAGGAAAACCTTGGACTGAAGAAGAGTTTAAGTGGCCATAAAGGATCGTTAAGTGTTCCGAGGAGACATCTGTGTTGCAGTAGTCCTGGAGAGCGGCATTCAGCGGTGAGAGCAATAAGAAATTTGTGTAAAGGAACAGATTGCCAAGCCTAATATTGCTTTTGACAAAAAAGTAAACAACAACCAGAAGTGAACCCGTGGCAGCTGGAAGAATTCAGAGTCGGTTAAGTTACATTAGTTTTTTATTTATTTCTTACATGGTTAATTATCAAAATACTACATATTAACTGAATCTGGGTTGGTTTAAAGAAAAGAAAATAATAGATACAATCGTAAATACGATCAAATAACTTAATAATCATTAACCCTGAGAGAAAGAGTTTCTTTACATGTACTGGTAAATCAAAAAAAAACATAATAACAGTAGGTACATTTATTAATTGTATTATACTATTAAATATTTACAATACCTGTGTATTCTATTGTATTCTATAAGTAAAAAACAACAGTACAATATTTATAAACAAAATATAGAAACCGGAGTAGTGTTTTTAACCTGTTACCATAAACCACATATAACAGGTGATGTTTTAAACCTTTAAACAGGTTATGACCATTTATGATTTAACACTATTATGCATTACATAGTCCCCCCCTCAGTCTGAAATCATTGTAACTTGTACGAGGGTAGAGTGAAAAGTTTCAGGTCTGAATAAGAAAACAAGCCTTTTTTGGACTAATTTGTATTTATTTGTCAACATAATATCTGTTTACCCGAATACACTTTTCCCGACGATGTTCTGAAGTGGTTATGCCAAACTGCTAAACCAGTTTGTCAAGGTAATCAAAGTAGCCATTTACAACATTACTGATTTGATTTTCTTCAGTAACTCTTTCCAGCGAGCAAATTTTGAGGTTGGGAAAGAGGTAGAAGTCACTCGGGGCTAGACAAGGCAAGTATTGTGTGTGAGGAAGCAGTTCTGTGATTATAGCCATCGCAACAATTGGCATGTGCGATAGTGCATTGACTTGGTGAAACGGCACTTTCTTTTTCACTAAATTTGGCTGTTTTTCTTGATTCATTGTTTACAGGGTGCAGTAGATTTGACTCTCCATTAATTGATTTCCCCTTTTTAAGGTAGTCAGTGAAGATTACTCCACGGTTTCCAGAAAACAATCACCAGGAGAAGGATTCTCTTTGCCTTCTTTGGAGTTGGTTCGCCTTTTGTAGTCCATTGTTTTGACTGTTGTTTGATCTCAGGAGTGTTGTGGTGGAAAAAAGTCTCTTCAATGGTTGAGGAATCAATGCACAAATTTGGTTGGATTGTGCATATAGAGTGCCAAAACATCCTTTCAACACTGTTTTTGGTCAAGAGTCATAGAGAGATGTTCGTGTAAGACGTGCACACACGTTCCCTAGACATACCAACAGTCTCTACTATCTCACTCACTTTTGGTTGGATTGTGCATATAGAGTGCCAAAACATCCTTCAACACTGTTTTTGGTCAAGAGTCATAGAGAGATGTTCGTGTAAGACGTGCACACACGTTCCCTAGACATACCAACAGTCTCTACTATCTCACTCACTTTTGGTTGGATTGTGCATATAGAGTGCCAAAACATCCTTTCAACACTGTTTTTGGTCAAGAGTCATAGAGAGATGTTCGTGTAAGACGTGCACACACGTTCCCTAGACATACCAACAGTCTCTACTATCTCACTCACTTTTGGTTGGATTGTGCATATAGAGTGCCAAAACATCCTTTCAACACTGTTTTTGGTCAAGAGTCATAGAGAGATGTTCGTGTAAGACGTGCACACACGTTCCCTAGACATACCAACAGTCTCTACTATCTCACTCACTTTTGGTTGGATTGTGCATATAGAGTGCCAAAACATCCTTTCAACACTGTTTTTGGTCAAGAGTCATAGAGAGATGTTCGTGTAAGACGTGCACACACGTTCCCTAGACATACCAACAGTCTCTACTATCTCACTCACTTTTGGTTGGATTGTGCATATAGAGTGCCAAAACATCCTTTCAACACTGTTTTTGGTCAAGAGTCATAGAGAGATGTTCGTGTAAGACTTGCACACACGTTCCCTAGACATACCAACAGTCTACTATCTCACTCACTTTTGGTTGGATTGTGCATATAGAGTGCCAAAACATCCTTCAACACTGTTTTTGGTCAAGAGTCATAGAGAGATGTTCGTGTAAGACGTGCACACACGTTCCCTAGACATACCAACAGTCTCTACTGTCTCACTCACTTTTGGTTGGATTGTGCAGATAGAGTGCCAAAACATCCTTTCAACACTGTTTTTGGTCAAGAGTCATAGAGAGATGTTCGTGTAAGACGTGCACACACGTTCCCTAGACATACCAACAGTCTCTACTATCTCACTCACTTTTGGTTGGATTGTGCATATAGAGTGCCAAAACATCCTTTCAACACTGTTTTTGGTCAAGAGTCATAGAGAGATGTTCGTGTAAGACGTGCACACACGTTCCCTAGACATACCAACAGTCTCTACTGTCTCACTCACTTTTGGTTGGATTGTGCATATAGACTGCCAAAACATCCTTTCAACACTGTTTTTGGTCAAGAGTCATAGAGAGATGTTCGTGTAAGACGTGCACACACGTTCCCTAGACATACCAACAGTCTCTACTATCTCACTCACTTTTGGTTGGATTGTGCATATAGAGTGCCAAAACATCCTTTCAACACTGTTTTTGGTCAAGAGTCATAGAGAGATGTTCGTGTAAGACGTGCACACACGTTCCCTAGACATACCAACAGTTTCTACTATCTCACTCACTTTTAGTTGGATTGTGCATATAGAGTGCCAAAACATCCTTTCAACACTGTTTTTGGTCAAGAGTCATAGAGAGATGTTCGTGTAAGACGTGCACACACGTTCCCTAGACATACCAACAGTCTCTACTATCTCACTCACTTTTGGTTGGATTGTGCATATAGAGTGCCAAAACATCCTTTCAACACTGTTTTTGGTCAAGAGTCATAGAGAGATGTTCGTGTAAGACGTGCACACACGTTCCCTAGACATACCAACAGTCTCTACTATCTCACTCACTTTTGGTTGGATTGTGCATATAGAGTGCCAAAACATCCTTTCAACACTGTTTTTGGTCAAGAGTCATAGAGAGATGTTCGTGTAAGACTTGCACACACGTTCCCTAGACATACCAACAGTCTCTACTATCTCACTCACTTTTGGTTGGATTGTGCTTATAGAGTGCCAAAACATCCTTCAACACTGTTTTTGGTCAAGAGTCATAGAGAGATGTTCGTGTAAGACGTGCACACACGTTCCCTAGACATACCAACAGTCTCTACTATCTCACTCACTTTTGGTTGGATTGTGCATATAGAGTGCCAAAACATCCTTTCAACACTGTTTTTGGTCAAGAGTCATAGAGAGATGTTCGTGTAAGACGTGCACACACGTTCCCTAGACATACCAACAGTCTCTACTATCTCACTCACTTTTGGTTGGATTGTGCATATAGAGTGCCAAAACATCCTTTCAACACTGTTTTTGGTCAAGAGTCATAGAGAGATGTTCGTGTAAGACGTGCACACACGTTCCCTAGACATACCAACAGTCTCTACTATCTCACTCACTTTTGGTTGGATTGTGCATATAGAGTGCCAAAACATCCTTCAACACTGTTTTTGGAAGAGTCATAGAGAGATGTTCGTGTAAGACGTGCACACACGTTCCCTAGACATACCAACAGTCTCTACTATCTCACTCACTTTTGGTTGGATTGTGCTTATAGAGTGCCAAAACATCCTTCAACACTGTTTTTGGTCAAGAGTCATAGAGAGATGTTCGTGTAAGACGTGCACACACGTTCCCTAGACATACCAACAGTCTCTACTATCTCACTCACTTTTGGTTGGATTGTGCATATAGAGTGCCAAAACATCCTTTCAACACTGTTTTTGGTCAAGAGTCATAGAGAGATGTTCGTGTAAGACGTGCACACACGTTCCCTAGACATACCAACAGTCTCTACTATCTCACTCACTTTTGGTTGGATTGTGCATATAGAGTGCCAAAACATCCTTTCAACACTGTTTTTGGTCAAGAGTCATAGAGAGATGTTCGTGTAAGACGTGCACACACGTTCCCTAGACATACCAACAGTCTCTACTATCTCACTCACTTTTGGTTGGATTGTGCATATAGAGTGCCAAAACATCCTTCAACACTGTTTTTGGTCAAGAGTCATAGAGAGATGTTCGTGTAAGACGTGCACACACGTTCCCTAGACATACCAACAGTCTCTACTATCTCACTCACTTTTGGTTGGATTGTGCATATAGAGTGCCAAAACATCCTTTCAACACTGTTTTTGGTCAAGAGTCATAGAGAGATGTTCGTGTAAGACGTGCACACACGTTCCCTAGACATACCAACAGTCTCTACTATCTCACTCACTTTTGGTTGGATTGTGCATATAGAGTGCCAAAACATCCTTTCAACACTGTTTTTGGTCAAGAGTCATAGAGAGATGTTCGTGTAAGACGTGCACACACGTTCCCTAGACATACCAAGTCTCTACTATCTCACTCACTTTTGGTTGGATTGTGCATATAGAGTGCCAAAACATCCTTCAACACTGTTTTTGGTCAAGAGTCATAGAGAGATGTTCGTGTAAGACGTGCACACACGTTCCCTAGACATACCAACAGTCTCTACTATCTCACTCACTTTTGGTTGGATTGTGCATATAGAGTGCCAAAACATCCTTTCAACACTGTTTTTGGTCAAGAGTCATAGAGAGATGTTCGTGTAAGACGTGCACACATGTTCCCTAGACATACCAACAGTCTCTACTATCTCACTCACTTTCATTCTACAGTCTGCGAAAACGATTCTATGGATTTTTTCTATTTTGTCTGGCATATTCACTTCAATGGTCCATCCAACATGTGGATCGTCAGTTGTGCTTCTCCTACTGTACCTACTGTAAATTCAGCAACCCATCGCTTAACTATTGTATTTGTTAAAGAAGAGTCCCCAACATTGAATCCAGGTCTTTTTTTCTGTCAGCTGAAGTTAAGCTTTTTAAAATAATTTAATACCAGCATGAATTTCCAGTCTGTCCAATGATGCTCGAGGCATTTAACAGTGGTGGACTGTGCCACTAATAATAAACAACTCATTACTGGAAGTCTTCAAAACTAAGCTTCCAAAGGATGAAATCAGACAACAGGATCAAAATAATGAGCATAGTAGCTATAACATCAGGACGACATTATAATATCGGGAACCTGGTTAATTGGCTCAGGTCAATTAAACAGGCTGCCATAATATTCACAAACTCATAACTATCTGAAATATAAACAAACACTAAATAGGATCCCGTGAATTGAGGAATTTTATGACTGGGGTTTGTAGATTTATTCACTCACCTTTTTGGACCATGACGTCTCTTTATTATATACTGTTTTAACATCATAGAAGAAAATTAGTAATGTGTATACTAATGATAAAAATATTTGCGCATTTTGTACAATTGTAATTAGTGTAAGTCATGGGTGAACATAGCTTGTACTGTCCTCGATCCGAGTTGTGTGTTCCTGTATATGATATTAAAAATAATAATCTTTACTTTGTGCCATCTGAAGAATGGGCTTATTTAACTTTAGCGTGTTATACTCATTAAACTCATTAAACTTAACACATCTTATTACTTATCATGAAATTACAATTTTATGCTAATTTTGTGTTTTACTTTACTCTTATGTTGTTATTTAAGTGTCTTTCATATATTAGTTAAAGTTAAGTTCTGAACCACAGAAGTAGAACTTCCGTGTCACCTGTGTGTAACATATCCTCGGCGAATCGGGGCTTCTATCTGTCGTGCAGGGTGTCTGGGAGATCTTCTGTCTATCGTGTGTTGGTGAAGTTTGGTGTCATTCTTAAAGATGAGTAGTCTGTCTCTTCTGTAGATTCTTGTGGTCTGTTTCTTCGTGGTAACTTTCACTAGTGTTCACATTGTTGTACCGCACATATTGCTTATGGTTAACAGTTACATTCTAGAAGTTAAACATCACATTTAGGTGATGTTATTTATTTATAGAGATGTCATCGCCGCACACTCAAGTCATTCACAACATTGACATCATCCGGTAATTACGTAAGTTTTACTTAGTCTACATGTTTAATATTTTCTAGCGGTCTACATAATGTGCGGTACGCTGTATCACCAGGGGAGTCTCTGATTCAACTGGACTAATTAACTATAGGGGTAATGGGGCTGTCCGCGCGCGGGTAGTTTCTCAGCGTGAAAAGTAGTTCTTAATTATTATTAATTATTTTCCTTTAATTTGCTTACAATTTAATTACATCACTCTATACTTTTATTATTCTTTTATGTAACGCGAGGTCGTTATGGATTTATTGAGTTTCTTAAATCTAATTTTATTAACTGATACATTGGCAAATCGGCATATTACTACCGGTTTGGGGCATAGAGAAAGGGTTCTTTTGTACCTTATTAAATTATTTTAGTACTATAATTTTTTATTTAATTTTATTGTGGGATTTAGGCATATTAAATTGTCACATACTCCTCCACTTAAAGAAGACACAGGGTCAGGGACCGATGTGTTTTCAACGGTGAAATAGATCAGAATTGCACTGGGAGTTAGATCGGATTTTCCGTATGAAATTCCTTTCTCTCTTTAAGCAATTTCCTCATGAGGTACATGAATCACTCTCAATTTACTATTTACTATTAGCAAGAGATACAATACCATATTAATCAATACTTAAAATACATAAAACTCAAAGTTCATAAAGTACATAGAATACACAAAATTCATCTTAATTCTACTACTTGATACTACTACCGGTTTTTTTGTTTAGCTTTTTGTTACTCTTTTCATGGAGTTACTCTTCACAGAGTGTTTCACATGCCTACTGTGTTTCCTTTTCTCTTCCAAGGGTTTCGTTGAATCGTGGTTGATGAATCATTTTATTTTATTACTGTATTCCTTTTAGTACTTTGATTAGTAGGGTGTGTGTGTCGTATAGTATGGTATAGTACATATAAGTACAGTTAAGTACAGTAAGGTGATTAAAGTACTGGTAAAGTAACGTTACTTATATTTTGTGTCAGCTGACTTCTCACTTTGCTTATTCTTTCTCGGTCAACAGGATCTAAGGTTGATCAGGCCTCACTCCTATTTATACGATTTGGTAATTAAGTAGTGACTCAATTACAATATAGCAAATATACGTCTTAATATATCTATCCTTTTCTACTTTGTTTCTTTTCTTGCTCACTAGCATGTTTATTTCCGTGATAATATTTTATCTGGAAAACATGACTTCTACGTACATAATTATCCGTAGTGGGTTCATACAGTGCTACAGTTACGGGAGTTAAGTATTTGTAAATCTTGTAAGGGCCACACCATCGGTAAGATAGTTTGGAGGTGGTCTTATCAACTGCCCTACTCGTCGGGTGAGTTTTGTACATCACTAAGTCTCTGACTTGATACTTTATTTCTTTACTATCCCACTCGTAATATTTTCACGATTTTCTCAAGTTCACTCTTAAGTTAGCGCGAGCTTCGTTCCATATCTTTTTTATATTTTTACCACTGATTTCACAGGGTAGCAATTCATGTATTTTCCACTTTGTGGATAATGGGTGATTTGGTTTATATTTATACAACAAATCAAAGGGTGTCGATTTATGTCCTTCATGATATGCTGAGTTGAAGGCAAATTGTATCCAGGATAGGTTCTGGTCCCAAGATGTTTGGTCGTTTGCATGGTAGGCTATTAAAGCGGATTTTAGGTTTCGCAAATACCATTCAGCTATATTACCTTGTGGACGATACTCTTGTGATCTACTTTATTTGGATAATTGACACTTAATTAATTTTAAATTGATTCATTATTTTCTTTCTAAATTTCTTCGGGCGCCATCTTGCATTCGTACCAATTACAAGAAATAAAATATTTACTTACCATGTCGGGCCAGATTCTTTTCGGCGAACTCAAAAGCAGGAATGGTTGTCGAAATAAAGAAAACTATTGGTTCCCATGATTTAGATTTTATTGGTTATTAAGCATTTCAATTTTATCATCAACACCTTATTCTTTTCTCCCCTTTATCTCGGTTAACACAGTTAACAGATAATCATATTAGTGACAAAACTTATGAATGAGTTATAATTAACATGTTAAAAAATTTTCAAATAATAAAAATCAAGAAACTACTATAAAATAGAACACAAACCAGCCTTCTATATACTTTCACTCACACACACACACACAGTTACCCAAAACCCTTAGAGATCTCATTCTTGGTAAAACAAATTATTTCACTATATTAAAATATTGAATATTTAAATTTTCATTGAAAGTTTTGTTTTATCCTGATATGTTACTTAGCTGTTCATTGAGTCCTGAAGATGTTACACACACAACATAGCTAGCTGTTTTCACTGAATTTACTAGTTCTATTGAGTTTGTATTAATTACTTTACATTTTGATATACTATAATAACAGTATTGACCGTTTAAGTGTTTAATTTACATTTTATATGTTATTCACATTTTTACTGTTTTACGGGCCCGCAATTTACGTTCCGGAACTTTTATGTGTCACTCGCGCGAGTGCTCAATTAAGACTGGGGTGAGACGAACAGCACTACTTTGTAAAGTGGCCGCGACTGTTTTACCAGCTTTTCATTGTTTTCGGCTCTCGTATCACTACGCCAGTATAATGTTGGCCTGGGGCACCCGAATTCCAACGCTGGGATCGTCTCTGACGTAAATATCATCCGACCTGTTACATAATCGGTTAAGCAACTTGTAAGTCACTGGAGCTGACCTTGACACATTTCCGCTTGTTTGTCTGCTACGTCTTTATAATTTATGAATAATATTTTCAATCACTCCTGCCAATTTCGCTACCAATAAAATTTACCTTTATTCTCAATTTATGTTTATATCTCCCAAAATTATTAGTACATCATAAAAAATATTATTTTATCAAAATACAAATTTATTTATTTCCCCGGGTAGGCCAAAATGTCCCATTACAATACCCCCTCAATGAGAGGTTTTATGCTGAAGCATAAAAACTCTCATTGACACATTCATACTTGCTAAAGGTATCAGCCAGGATTGTGATCTACTTTATTTGGATAATTGACACTTAATTAATTTTAAATTGATTCATTATTTTCTTTCTACATTTCTTCGGGCACCATCTTGCATTCTTACCAATTACAAGAAATAAAATATTTACTTACCATATCGGGCCAGATACTTTTCGGCGAACTCAAAAGCAGAAATGGTTGTCAAAATAAAGAAAACTTTATTGGTTCCCATGATTTAGATTTTATTGGTTATTAAGCATTTCAATTTTATCATCAACACCTTATTCTTTTCCCCCCTTTATCTCGGTTAACACAGTTAACAGACAATCATATTAGTGACAAAACTTATGAATGAGTTATAATTAACATGTTATAAAATTTTCAAATAATAAAAATCAAGAAACTATATATAAAATAGAACACAAACGAGCCTTCTATATATTTTCACTCACTCACACACACACACAGTTACCCAAAACCCTTAGAGATCTCATTATTGGTAAAAAAAATTATTTCAGTATATTAAAATATTGAATATTTAAAATTTCATTGAAAGTTTTATTATCCTGATATGTTACTTAGCTGTTCATTGAGTCCTGAAGATGTTACACGCACAACATAGCTAGCTGTTTTCACTGAATTTACTAGTTCTATTGAGTTTGTATTAATTACTTTACATTTTGATATACTATAATAACGGTATTGACCGTTTAAGTGTTTAATTTACATTTTATATATGTTATTCACATTTTTACTGTTTTACGTTCCACAATTTACGTTCCGGAACTTTTATGTGTCACTCGCGCGAGTGCTCAATTAAGACTTGGGTGAGACGAACAGCACTACTTTGTAAAGTGGCCGCGACTGTTTTACCAGCTTTTCATTGTTTTCGGCTCTCGTATCACTACGCCAGTATAATGTTGGCCTGGCGCACCCGAATTCCAATGCTGGGATCGTCTCTGACGTAAATATCATCCGACCTGATGTTACATAATCGGTTAAGCAACTTGTAAGTCACTGGAGCTGACCTTGACACATTTTCGCTTGTTTGTCTGCTACGTCTTTATAATTTATGAATAATATTTTCAATCACTCCTGCCAATTTCGCTACCAATAAAATTTACCTTTATTCTCACTTTATGTTTATATCTCCCGAAATTATTAGTACATCATAAAAATATTATTTTATCAGAATACAAATTTATTTATTTCCCCGGGTAGGCCAAAATGTCCCGTTACACTCTGTAACAGTAATGTGGTCTATGCCTAGTCTGAAACATGTCCATGAATTCACATGTCCTTGAATTCTTTGGACTTAAACTGGGGTCCGTTATCTGACACTAGATGTACTGGTGTACCGAAGTCTTTAAATAATCTATCTTGCAAAATCTTCACTGTGGTAGATGCTAACACTCGTCGCATGGGATACGTCCAGACAAATTTGGTAAATGAGTCTACACAAATGAGTAGCATGGTATTACCTGATTTTGAACGTGGGTAGGGGCCAGAAAAGTCTAAGTAAATTTTTGAAAAGGGTGTCGTGGGAGTCTCCGAGATTAATTTACCTATGTGGCTGTTTCTCGCTGGCTTGCTCAGTGCACACAACTTACACTGTTTTACGAATTTAGCTATCTCGCTGTTCATATTTTCCCAATGATATTCTTTTCGAATACGATGTATAGTTTTATTTATTCCCATATGTGCTCCAATGGTGGATGAGTGGTAGTATTCCATAAGCATTGGTTTAATAATATCCGGGGCAATTATTCTCAAGGACTTTCCATTAGCTACTTTATAACATAATACTCTCTTACTCACTATATATTTCTCTGAATTATTTCCTTTATCTATCTGTTCTATTATTTTATTTAAATACGGATCTTGTTGTTGATGCTGAGCTATATCAGTAAATGCCAGTGGGAATTCAGTAATTAGCGTATTGATTATCGATGTTTCACCACTTTCCTTATTTTCGGATATTTTATTAGGCGGCTGGAACATACGGGACAGTGTATCGGCAACTACATTTTGGGTGCCACGAATGTGTTGTACCTTAAACTTGTAACAATTTAATCTCAATACCCATCTTCCGATACAACCTAACTGTTTAGGGTGATTTAATAACCAAGATAAGGCTTGATTATCAGTTTCTAACAGAAATTCTTTATGTTCTAAAAAGGGTTTGAATTTCTGAAATGCGAATACTACGGCTAAACATTCTAATTCGTATGCGGAGAATTTCTTTTCCTGGTCGGTTAGAGTTCGCGAGGCATAACTGAGTGGTAATCTAGAATTATCTACTTCCTGATATATTACTGCTCCTAGTGCTACACGTGAAGTGTCAGTCTGTACTACAAATGGTTTAGTGAAATCAGCTAATTGTAATACTGGAGGTGATATTATGCTTTCTTTCAGTGTTTCAAATGCAGATTGGTATTGTGGGGTCCATTCAAATTTCACTCCTTTTTTCCTTAACGCGTTCAATGGCGCTGCTATATCAGCTAGGTGAGGGATATACTTGTGGAAGTAATTTATCATTCCCAAAAATCGGGCTATTCCTTTCGTATCCCGTGGTGGTAAAAATTCTCTTATAGCACGGGTGCGTTCTGGGTCTATGCTTACCTTTCCGTCGGCCGATACTATGTGACCTAAAAATGAAAATTGTTTAACAGCAAAATTTACTTTACTCGGGTTTACTGTTAATCCGGCTTTCTTTAATCGTGATAATACTTCACGTAAATGATGAAGATGTTGTTCCATAGATTCGCTGTAGATTAATATGTCATCTAGGTAGTGATATACATATTTAAATTTTACGTCATGAAACAGTTTCTCTAACAATCGGCTACATACAGAACTTCCTTGGGATATTCCAAAGGGTACTCTAGTAAATTGGTACAGATTGAATGGGACGGCGAAGGCGGTTAGGTGTTTGGATTCTTCCGATAGCGGTATTTGATGAAATGGCTGATTGAGGTCCATTATAGTGAAAACTTTAGCTTTTGTAAAGTAATGGAATGCGCTGTGGATGTCGGGGAGTGGTATGGACTCGAAGAATTCTATCCTTTTATTTAATTGTCTATAGTCCACAACTAATCTATGTTTATCGGTGCCTTTAGGTACTAAAAACGCAGGTGATGAATACGGTGAAGTGGAAGGTTCTATGACTTGTTGTTCTAACAATTTATTGATTTGATTTCTCATTATTTCCATTTTTGGTGGAGATAATTTGTATGGGTGCAGTCGTATTACTTTGTTGTCACTCAGGTTGATCTTGTACTCTATAAGATTCGTTAATCCTAACTTTGGGGTGAGGACGGTGGAAAATTCTTTTATTAGTTTTTGTATTTTCAGTCTATCTTTACTTTCTAAATGATCTAATGCAGACTCGTGGTGTTCTAGGTGCGTTGCAGAAGTTTCCATATCTCCACTGTTATTTATTTCAGAATCAAAATTATATTTTTGAGTACGGTCGAATCTAAAATAATACTGCTTATCGTACATGTCAAGAATTATACCTGTTTTACTGATAAAGTCCGCTCCTAATATTAAGTTTGGTCCTAATTTGTCAGATACTAACACTGGAAAATACCACGTTAAATTTTTAATTTTTAGTTTAATCGTAATGCTGAGTTTTATGATTAAGTTTTGTTTGTTAGTGGTAGCGCATTTTATGTTCACCGGTTGACTACGTTTAACAAGGTTGTGTTTAGCTAATGTATCGGCTAGCTGTTGGCTGATTAAGCTCCGTGTCGATCCAGAATCAATTAATCCTAGTGTGGTAGTAATGCCAAGGTGTACTTGTATGTATGGTAATTGACACATACTGGACTTGCATGTAGTAATTGAGTTGCATTTATTGATAAATCTCTCTACGTAGGGGTCTAATTTAAAAAAAATTTTTTTTTGTACTCCCGGGTTTTACCTATTTTCACGATGCTGCAGAAGACACAGGATTTCGGATCTCCCTGCCTTACATGTGTTTTGAATAAGAGGGTTTTTGGTAGTGCTGTTTCTGTTTACAGTATCTACTGATGTGTCCTAATTTCCCGCAGTTATAACATCTTCTTTCTCTACTTACGGTATCCCTTGTATTCTGTTGAGGTTTCAGTTGATGGTTCGATTTAGTTTGGTAGTGTGAAGTTTCAGGAATTCGAAATAGTCGCCTATCACGGTGTGTTCTTGTATCTGATACCAGGGGTTGTGTTTCATTTCTACGTTGTGTCTGGGGAAGTAACGCACGTCGGTTCTGATCCGAATACCATAAGTTGGATGAGTGGATATAGCATTGTTCTAATTCTGCGAATGTATTGGGTCTATTGATAAGTGCTAACCGAGATCTCTCTTCCGGGGATAATCCTACCAAGATTGTTTCTACTAACTGCTGTTCGCTCCAGTTTACTTTCAGTAATAATGAAGATTCTCTTATTTCAGAGATATAGTGGGCGAGTCTCTCGTGAGCTCCTTGTACTCGAAGTACTGTGTTTCATTTCAGTTCTTCGTAAATTCCCGTTGGAATAAAATGTCTTATCAGAGTTGTATGGAGTTCTTCTACTGGATGTTGTGAACTTAATGACTCCTGTACACGGTCCTTTAATGGTGGTCTACATTTGGGCAGAAGGACTTGCAATATTTGGCAATCGCTTAGTTGCTGTAAGTCTTTTATTTGTAACAGATATTTTATGAAAGCTAATAGTTTGGTGATACTCAATCCATCGGTGTATGGGATTTCTGATAAAATTTTTTTTACGGGGTGAGTTATCTTTCCGTAGAGGTCCGTACTAAAGTTTACGTGAGATGTTATTCTAGGAGGTCCCGATACTTGATTTGTCATCGCTGAGGGTGGTAACGCATAATTATTGGTGAGATTGTGGTGGGCATTGGGAAGTGATGCTTCAGCTATCAGTAGGGTATTCACGTTGCTATTCAGCAACTGATCATTACTCGGTTCTATTCTCGATACCTGGGGGGATTCGAAACTCATGGTAGTGGGTCGCTGTTCTAGGGTAGGTGATTGAAATGGGGAGATATATAATTTAGTCAGAGCTTCTTCAATTTCCTCCATTTTAAATGAGTCAGACTTTCTACGTAATTCTCTTATTATTGTGGGTAATTGCTGTAATGCTTCGTCAGCAAATTTTTGCACATCTGGGGGAATTACAGTAGCTCCGGGCCAGTTTAATAAATTATTTATCCGACGGGTTAAATGCTCTATTCTCTGGGTGGTACGTAAGATTATAGCGGGTGACTGCTCATTGTGCAGAGATTGTGATATTGAGGTCAGTTCCCTATACTTCGCATAACATGTTTCTCTTTCGCTATCAAGATCTATTTCGCTTAACCGACTTAACTGTGTGGGTGTATCTTACCTGCTTTCGCGTAACGTTTTGTGTAGTTCCGCGACCGTTACGTTCGCGTAAGGTAGTCCGCGCAAAAGTGCTTCATAGCATAATTCATCTTTTAACAATAAATCTGGATTGAATTGAGACATGTTCTTAAGATGCTAAATCTTATACACTACTTATTCTACTTATACTAAACACTCTATTTTACTATCTTTAGGTTTAGTAAAATTTAAATACATGAGAGATATTTACAAATAGACGATACGAGAGAATCAAATCTCGCCTCAGTGAGAGGAGAGGAATTTCACACAGACATAATATATTTTAACCATATGTTGTTACTGGGCAAGGGGAGTCACGCGCTTTGTATTAGACAATAGGGGTAGGCAGTGTATTGTCTGGCTCGACGCTGCAGCTGATAACAATGGGGGTTGTTTCCTACAGACTGTAACACGTTATTTTCCTGTCTACGATTGTCATCAAACCGACAGGTTGGAGAATGACTTTTTTGTACAGGAAAGAACCTGGGGTTACAACATTTAAACATCCTTACCTATATTATTTTGCGTTATAATAATAATAATAAAACTCTTTATCCTAATTTATGATTTTACTTATTGAAATACGAGTTCTTTTTCTGATTTGTTCTCACAAATTATTTTTTATTTCTTACTATTAATCCTCAATTTTTTTTTACTGGTTAATAGGGGTTAATATCTGACCTTTTTATTTATTTATATTTATTATCGTAGTTCCAAGTAATCTTTATTATTTTACTCCACGCAAGAGGGAGAGATTTTAAATTAACATGGTAGTTAAACTAGCAGAGTGAATAAATCTACAGAGTATTAAATGACAATAGCAGAAGCAGAGTGCCGCATTTTATAACGTCGGGACGACATTATAATATCGGGAACCTGGTTAATTGGCTCAGGTCAATTAACAGGCTGCCATAATATTCACAAACTCATAACTATCTGAAGTATAAACAAACACTAAATAGGATCCCGTGAATTGAGGAATTTTATGACTGGGGTTTGTAGATTTATTCACTCACCTGTTTGGACCATGACATCTCTTTATTACATACTGTTTTAACATCATAGAAGAAAATTAGTAATGTGTATACTAATGCTAAAACTATTTGCGTATAGTTGTCTTGTTTGTTCATCATCTTCTTTCACAGCACTACACTTTATATAATATAGAAACTTTGTCATGTGAAAACTTACTTGTCTTTTTCGTCGAACGCGTTTCGGCGTCATATTCGCCTTCGTCAGCTTAGAAACAGACTGCCAGTACTTATTAACGGTTGCTGCTTGGAAGGTGTAGTGGGGGTGGTATGTAGAGGAAGGGGATTGGCAGACGGTCTCCCGATGGGATCCCTCATATCAGGAATACTGGCAGAAATATATATACACAACATAGAACAGAACCACATAATAAACAACAACAAATACACCAACAAAATCATTTACTGGCACAGATATGTAGATGACATATTACTTTTATTCAAAGGCAACACAAGACAAGTTGAAAACTTCCACAAATACATAAACACAATACACCACAAATTAAAATTTATACTGGAAATTGAACAAAACAATAGTATAAATTTTCTAGACCTAACAATTAACAAAACTAACAATACACACACGTACAAAATATACAGAAAACCTACCACAACTGACATGGTTATACACAACACATCAAACCACCCAACACAACATAAACATGCGGCCTTCAACCATATGCTCCATAGACTAACTAAAATACCCTTAAATAAACAAGATTATACTGACGAACTCAACACAATCAAATACATAGCAATGAAAAACGGTTACAACCCCAATTTAATAAACAAACTGCACAAACGCATCAAAAACAAAAATAACAAAACACAAAATACCTACAACACACAACACAATAAAGACATCACACTCACATACCATAACTCCAACACACACAAACTTGCCAACACATTCAGAAAACACAAGTACAAAATAGCATTCAGAACAAACAATACCATCAAAAAGCACATCAACATTACAAACACGGACATAGACAAATACAATAGAACAGGTGTATACAAATTAAATTGTAATAACTGCAATAGTTTCTACATAGGCCAGACGGGAAGATCTTTTTCCTCCCGTTACTCTGAACACTTAAAGGCCCTCTTCAACAATATACATTCTGCGTTTGCCACACACATACACACACATAACCATAGCTACACCAACATAGATACTAATCTTGAAATATTACACCTCTTACCCAAAGGTCGGAAACTCAACACAGCTGAACAGTTTGAAATATACAAACACCACACAACACAACTAAACAACATACTAATTGACCAATTACAATATAAATCATATACACTTTTCGACACAATTATACAAAAAACAAACAATAATTTGGATCCCCGCGCCAATCCCCTTCCTCTCCACACCACCCCCACTATACCTTCCAAGCAGCAACCGTTACTAAGTACTGGCAGTCTGTTTCTAAGCTGACGAAGGCGAATACGATGCCGAAACGCGTTCGACGAAAAAGACAAGTAAGTTTTCACATGAGAAAGTTTCTATATTATATAAAGTATTTGCGCATTTTGTACAATTGTAATTAGTGTAAGTCATGGGTGAACATAGCTTGTACTGTCCTCGGATCCGAGTTGTGTGTTCCTGAATATGATATTAAAAATAATAATCTTTACTTTGTGCCATCTGAAGAATGGGCTTATTTAACTTTAGCGTGTTATACTCATTAAACTTAACACATCTTATTACTTATCATGAAATTACAATTTTATGCTAATTAGGTCAGTCTTTTGTGTTTTACTTTACTCTATGTTGTTATTTAAGTGTCTTTCATATATTAGTTAAAGTTAAGTTCTGAACCACAGAAGTAGAACTTCCGTGTCACCTGTGTGTAACATATCCTTGGCGAATCGGGGCTTCTATCTGTCGTGCAGGGTGTCTGGGAGATCTTCTGTCTATCGTGTGTTGGTGAAGTTTGGTGTCATTCTTAAAGATGAGTAGTCTGTCTCTTCTGTAGATTCTTGTGGTCTGTTTCTTCGTGGTAACTTTCACTAGTGTTCACATTGTTGTACCGCACATATTGCTTATGGTTAACAGTTACATTCTAGAAGTTAAACATCACATTTAGGTGATGTTATTTATTTATAGAGATGTCATCGCCGCACACTCAAGTCATTCACAACATTCACATCATCCGGTAATTACGTAAGTTTTACTTAGTCTACATGTTTAATATTTTCTAGCAGTCTACATAATGTGCTGTACGCTGTACCACCAGGGGTCTCTGATTCAACTGGACTAACTAACTATAGAGGTAATGGGGCTGTCCGCGCGCGGGTAGTATCTCAGCGCGAAAAGTAGTTCTTAATTATTATTAATTATTTTCCTTTAATTTGCTTACAATTTAATTACATCACTCTATACTTTTATTATTCTTTTATGTAACGCGAGGTCGTTATGGATTTATTGCGTTTCTTAAATCTAATTTTATTAACTGATACATCTGCAAATCGGCATGTTACTACCGGTTTGGGGCATAGAGAAAGGGTTCTTTTATACCTTATTAAATTATTTTAGTATTATAATTTTTTTATTTAAACTTGTGGGATTTAGGCATATTAAATCGTCATATAGCGCTATCTCTGTGTCAGGTCCAGAACTTTTTACCCTACCCTCGTACATAGTAAGTAGGACTAGAAATATTTGTAAACAGTAAAAAATCCTATATCTGAATTAAAGATTCTGTTGAGAACTGAGAATACGTCTGGGAGTGGCTTCTAGTTTTCTCACAAATATGTGAGTGTATACATGTTTAAAGCTTTTTAATATCAACAGTGATAGATTGTTTGTATTAAAACATAAAAAACAGAAGTTACCCACGATTGAATTAATTTAAAAACCAATGTTTTGACTACAAATAAATCATATATAGAAATCATGAATTAATCATTGTATTAGTATGTTTTCTTTCAACGTTAATGCTTGTTATTTAATACTGTAATGATAGGATGATGTGGCTTAAGGAGAAATACAAATAAGACTGAATATATCATGGGGTTATTGGTAAATCTACTCAAATATATTCGTGTAAATTTACAGAAAACTGGAATTAAAGGTTTTCAGGTCCAATGATAATAAATTATAAAACTCATTTTCAAGATTACTTTTTATTCTTAATAGTTTTTTAATGATTACATAGTTGAAAAAAGAAAAAGAGAAGTTTATAAAAATGTCTTTTCTTGTTTTTCTCTTATTTATGTCTCTAAGTAGTTAAGTAACTTATCTAACAGAATCATTCATAATTTTTCTAGGAAAAAATTGAAGTCATTCAGAAGAGATGTATTGAACTAGAACATCCACTTTTGGCTGAATATGATTTCAGAAATGACACTGTCAACCCTGATATAAAGTATGTATTTAATCAAGAGTTAACACTGTAAGCATTGCTGGTGTGTGTGTGTGTGTGTGTGTGTGTGTGTGTGTGTGTGTGTGTGTGTGTGTGTGTGTGTGTGTGTGTGTGTGTGTGCAGTAGAACTCCAGTTATCCAGATTAACTTGGGCTGGAATTAGTCTGGGGGATGATCAGCAATATGTATAATTATAAAACTAAAAAATAGCATTTTTCCTAATTTTGTAATAGTAATATAGTGCATATTTAATTTTTTTAATTACAAAGAAAATTATTTTTTGAAATATTGTAGTAGACAGGAAATTTAAAATTAATTATTTTTTTAAATGTAAAGTGTACTAGAACATTGAACAAACGTAAAATTGAAAAAGTTGCAATAAACATGTAATATGATTGTAGGCTTGATTGAACACACAGAACCTTTCCATTTAGGTTTAAGTAAAAGACTGGAAAATTTTCTTCTGTCTAGCATTGTTTCTTGCTGCCAAATCATGCAAAGATTATTGGACTAGGACTTTTAATAAATGATGCGCCTCCTGCATTTTTGTCACCATAATGTCACTTCTGAAAATTCAAATGCTCCATTTTCTTATGGAGGATAATGTATTTTGTTTAATATAAATTCTGAATTGACAGTTCAAGTTCCAGAAATATGGTGCTACCACGTTGTACAATGACGTGTTCCACTGCTGGCAGCTTGCAGCGTTCTCTATCAACAGATGTTTTAACGCTAGACAACATTGAAATATTTGTACTATTTTTAACATTTTTAATTTTTATTTTGGTAAATTTCATAACCTCATAGGCTAACTGAGCAGTAAGCTATAGTGGGCACCACAAGTTTTGAAGTGTTTAAACTTGTTTGTACCATTCAGAGCTCAGCTGATATAAACTGATTAAACTTAGGCCTAATAATACTGATTTTTTTCAAATAAATACCATTAAAACTAAATATAAAAAATTACTAATTTGCTGTCAACCTTTTTCTCGACTACCAGCTCAAAGACATTTTACACAATAATTTTAAAACAGTCTACAGAAGTGTTAACACTTAACAAAAGTTAACTGAATGGCTTTTCAAAATTTGGTTACTAGTCTAGTAGCATATAACATCAAATGTTTGTGTTAACAAATAATAATAATAACAACAAACTATTGTTAAGTAAAATACACAGCATGCATAATAACAGACAACTAACTACAAGTTACAAAACACAAGCCTAGTATACATTGAAAACAAAAGCATGTTTCTTGTTACTGGTAAGCATTAGTTGTACACTTATCTACCCTACCACATTTAAATTATTAATGAGCCATGATAACTTACCTTACAGGCCCAGGTCCGTCGCCCGAACTGTGAATTACAACCGTGATTCAAGGTTGTGTATAGCAATAATTACACTCATTGACCATATTAATTAGTTGTTTATTAATCAATTGCAATATTTGGTTTAAATTTACTTTTTACTCTTTTTTATATCCCAAAATTATTACTGTTCATGTGAATCATCTTTTATTAGGAAATATTACAAAATAAACCTTTAGGCCACTTGAACGTTTTCATTTTCTTTTATACTTAATTAATATTCATTTTCTTCTCAAATAGATACTGTGGATGTTACTTATTCTTCTTTACAAAAATTACAAAACAATCATTTAGGCTATTTAACATGGTAAATATTCTACCTTAACATAACATTTACATACATTATATATATCTGTATAGACAGCCCAGTATCTGTACACACACACATATACGCGCGCGCACACACGCACGCACACACACACACACACAGAGTCATTCAGAGTTTCTACCCCAGTGATTTGGATTTAAAACAAGAAATCTATATTGTGAAATTTGGATAATAGATTCAACGTGATACAATTACGTTTGTAAGCGTCGACGCTGTTGACCACGTGCTGCGTCCTACCTTTTCATCACACTATGCCCAAAAAAGATTATTATTTTAATTTTGAAAAAGGTTCACTTGAGCTTCACTCGGTGCACTGTTGATTTAAACTTTTTACATTGTTTTACACATCTTAAACACACAATTTGCTGGTCGGCCAACCCTAATTATATGGTCGGCCGAGCAATGTTTTATATGACCGCGTGGTCAGAAAACTGTAAGTCGACTGAGGCAGCAAGCTGCCGGGGTGACGCTCTTCGTCCTTTGTATGTAAATCGCCACGTGGCCGCTAACCGGATGTCTTTTCCATAACTCGTTCTCTCATTGGCTTAAAAGGCACCACGTCACACGATAATTAGTTATATTTTCGTGTTCCTTCCGTTATCGACTTTGAGTTGGAGAGTACAAAGAGTGGCACACGAGCACACATCCACATTCCAATGTTTTATCGCTCTCGTACCTGGTGCCGCCTGGCACAAGGTGAATACAGGGTGTTACATAAATTAAGTTTTCATGACCATAAATGGTGCCCAAACAGATTAGCCCCAAATAATTATTAAATAAAACAAAATAGACCCTTCTCTTAATTTGCCTCATTACAATACCCCCCCAATGAGAGGTTTTCTGCCAAAACAGAAAAACGCTCATTGCTAACCCTAAGAGGATCGGTGAGGATATGGCGCCAACAACCCCCCATTAATTCTTAACACATCATGGGTAAACTACCCCCCTAGCTCGGCGACTATGGCTACACCTGAACGAGATTACTGGACTTCTCTGTGCAAGATCCCAACACCATAACATCGGACAGGTACTCACCATAATACCACCTAACCCTTTGTCATTTCACCAAAAAAATCAAAACTGGCCTTATACCATACCAGATCCTCAACCGATATGTTCCCCCTTACATGCATACTGGGTTGCCTTTAGCAAGTACTGGGTGCGGACACATACTCATTATTATACTGAACACAACATCTATGTCCTACTTACTGATCTAACATTCATACATTTTTTTATATTTTAACTTCAATTCCTTTTCTCACTATTTTATCGGTTTGACATTACTGTTTCACATAAATGGCAATTTATGTCACATAAAAATAAGTCAAACAAATCAAACTAAATCATTTAAATTTTGTTCACCTAAAGGAATTAATCTAAGTTCCATATCAAAGGTTCGTATTACCCTTAATTTGATCATCTTTTTCCATTTACTCTCAAAATTTCAAAATTTTTTAAATGAATTTACAACTCTTCTTAACTAGCTGCTAACAATCCTAATAAACAAAATAAAATGAACACCTTATTTTATCCTACATTCTCTTATCATTACATTTGTTTACAACACAAAATAAATCAATTAATACAATCGCAATACACATAATCAACAATATATACTGAACATCAAAACACAATCTGTACTTCAAGCAAAATACAAATTTTTTCCAAAATTAAATAATGTAATAAAATATAATAATGTTTTATTAAACGTATATTCTGACAATAGAAAGAAAATTATAAAATAAAATATTACTGGAACTTACATTGATTATGAACGGAACATAGGAATTGGTTACATTGACCCTTATACAGTCCATCAGCTGATGTCTTACTAACAGGTGAATGACCTTACTATAGGCACACTACATACAAATAATACAATGGAAAATACATAACACCTGTTTATAATCCCTACCCCCCGAACATAATAACACAATAAAACATAAACACTCACAAATAATACAAAACTCATTCCATTACAAAAAACATCTCCTCTGCATCTGAATAAAATTTACGAAATTTGGGTTTAGTTTCAAAGTCTATTAACTCTTTATTTAGTTACCTCTTTATTATTACATTTCCGTTATGAATTTCTATTAGTCATTTTTATACTCAATTGGTTTGGGTGATTCCCAATTATTCACAATAATCTAATTCATTGAAAAGACATTAAAATATAATCTTACCCCCTTTCTGACTCTAACACTCACTAACAGATTTACATAGAATGACACCAATCTCTCAAAACATTTATATCCACTAACTTATTACTCTAGCTCACCTTGAATCATTTTACCCTTATAACAACATGCCCTCTACCCTCTTTGTACTTAGGATGTGTGTTCCCTCCCTATGCTCATTCCCTTATTAGTTCCTGGCCCCCCCCCCAGGTAACCCTGCCAACGCACATACAGTTCACCTCCCGCCACAGCGCCTTTCATTGAGGACTCCTTATCATACCACCCCCTTTACAAAATTCCTCCATCATCTAATTATTCTCCAATTACATCACTCTCATTACTCTACATATATTCACTATCGCTACTTTGTCCCTACTAATACTCAGTTTCTATATTACCTTTATTCCCAAGAATCTTATTCTGTTTAACACCCATTTAAAGTCAACTCTGACTGATTCAAATGACTTATTTAAATATTTATCACCCAAATTCTAACCTTTATTACCCATTGAAAATTCATAACTACCTCAAATTGATTTCCACATTTAATTTAAAACTTCTTAAACACATTGAAAATTTATTATTCAAACATTTAATTATATTGCTAAAACAATCTGGAAATCAATTCTAAGGGACATACTACATATATAACACCAGTCATCAGCTGATATCTCATGGTCAGGTGAATGACCTTACCCTAAATACACTTCAAACAATTATACAAGGTAAAATGCATCACATGTTTACAGTTATTACACTCTAACATAGTAAAATAATAACATAATAAAACATACTAAACAAAACATAATAAACACCTTCTCTCCTCAAACAATCTTTTCAAAATCAGTAAAGTCATTTATAAAATTATTATACAGAGCATAACATATTTAAAGCAATTACTTCTGAACAAATTATCTACTGTAATCATCTCTTGGATCAAAATAAAATCATTTAATTAGCTTATCAGCTCATTTATTTATGTCAGTTTAAGATTTCAATTCATTACTCCCCTGAGTAACCTCCTTGCCACACACATTATGACCCCCCACTGGACTGTGGCGCCCAGTTGCTTCCACAAGAACGGAAGTTTTTTAGGGGTAGACGCTGCCTACCCCGTTCTTGCTTCAGCGTTATATAAAAATTCAGCATTACTGATGTCCGAGGACACCAGTAATCCTACTATAATGATTCACACACCCTTAATACGGCTCTACCACCACCTTCGATGATAGCCGCTGTTCCATAGTTATGTAGATTCCCCTGAGTTACCCGGTTAATTTCTAAGTTCACCAATTTAGAATATTAATCCAAATCCACGGTCAGGGTTCAGTGAAGCCGTGACCGCCCGAGAATTGGGGAAACTACTGAAAAGACATTCAAGGTTTACACTAACACTGCTACTACCATTCACAGATGGTAAACCATTATATGTTTGGCTATATTATTATTTAATTTAACATCTGTGAGCTTCATCTACACTTTTCCATTCAAACATCAAACATCTTATTTTATTTAACTCGTACTACAAACTTCAAATTTATGTATGGTCAATCATCCACTGAAACTAAAAATACAACTCGTGTCATCACCTTAAATTTATAAACATCCAGAGTTATATATTGACAAATATTTACACTTAAAAACTAATTATTATCTTCATTCCTGATTCAACAGTAATCGCCCGAAAAGGTGGGGGATTTGTTGGCGCGAGGCAGGGGTCGGGCAGACACACTACGTGAATTCACGTTCCTCTTTTTCTACCACTAGATGACATTTCCTTACGTTAATTTCTATACAAGATTTATTCCCTTTACTCTCCCATTTATCGAAACCCGCCGTCTGCTCTTCCCCTCCCCCGCTCCAGCAAAACCCATCTTTTTTAAATACTCTGAAAACTTTTGTCATTTGCTAAAATTTTTTGATATTCAAATGACGCTGGTTAATTATTTGAAAACATTGCCTCACTTAATTTTTTTATTTTAATATACTCTTAGGCAATGTTGGTACGTGGTGTTGTGCACCCTTTTTTATGCACCTTGAGTATAAAAAAATATTTTCTTACCACGTACCTTAGGGGTCCCCCTCCCCGTTCAATGATATAGTTAAATTTCTAATTGTTACCAGTTTTGTGGAGCCAGACCATCGTCGCTTTCACCACCTGAACGAAGTTCCGCCAACCATGGTCCGCCTCCAAAGTGCCAAAATCCACGATCAGGATTGGTAAGTTCGTGACCGCCCGAAAATGGGGGAGGATCCCTTCTGAAACATTATAACAATCATATGATTCCGCAACTAAATACCTTTTACATTTATTCATTTACTATTTATTATCAAGTTTAAATCATTTAAATTCATTATCAAAATTTATCTATACATTAATTAATTAATTAATCTCAAATTCTTTAATTCAATCAATTGTTCAAAACATAAATTATTTTAATTACCTTACTTCAAAACAATTACAATTCATTTATATCACCTTCATAATTATTCTCGTTATTTATTTAGTCTGCCAAAATATTATTATTATTATATCAAATACATTTTACAACACAACATAACTAATTTTACTATCAATTTATTAACAATTCTTCGTCATATCATTTCTGTTTACCACACCTCTTTCATAAGCTAGCAAGGTCATTACCATAAACTAAAATATTTAAAATGTCCATTCACTGAATTTTTGTTTAACCCCCTCATCATATATTAACCTGACATATTTATAACACAACTCATTTTTATCTACATACATTACATTATAATTATTGTAATGACTACTTTCGTTAATTATATCAACACAGTAATTAACTACATATTTGTCTCCCATTATTTCATAAAGCCCATCTACATTGGTGATTTTAGTTATGTCTCCATCAGTATTTTTGTTTAACATAAGGTACATTCTATCAACATATTCCTCCACTATATCTAGCACATCATAAGGTAAGTGTTTATCCTCTACAACGGCATCATCAAAATAATCATCAATCTCTATTTCACAAGGTAAGTCAATTTCCTCTCCTCTCTCAATATCTAAACTCTGCACTAACATTTCATAACCTCTATTAATCTCAAAAATCTCTATCTCTCTTTTTCTCTCTCTCTCATCACAATACCTCTCCTCCTCATAACACCTGTCACCACCCCACTGAGCTATTTCATACCATGCAAAGGGCACAACAAACTTACTATATTTCTTGGCTCTTCCAAGAATATTACAACAAATTAAGGGACTATTTGAAGACACCTCGTTTTCCACACAACTACTGGAGGATACTCTGTCCTCATACAACACTTGTGAAACCTCTGTTTCACCATATACTTGGGGAAAATTTGCCCTTTGCCCACCTAACCTTTCATCACACTCTCTCTCATCCTCATCAGCACTCGTTAACAACTCTACCTCACCACAATCTTCATTATCACTCTCAACATTAACTACCTTATTCTCTAATACCACGTTTTTAATTATATCATTATAATTCTCAGTTTTTTCTTCACTATTAGATTCACTATTGTAATTACCACTTACCTTGTTCTCAGTTACTTCATTATTTTTTGTCATATTACCACTGTCACTTACCTTTTTATTCATTATCTGATTTATTTTACTGTCTAACCTTTTATTCATTTCGTTAATTTTTTTCCTTGCAATTGTAACTTATCGATTCTAATATCTGTTCTGTCATACTATTACAACGCGTATTAATTTCATTCACTCGCTTACTAAAATTAAAATTTTGTTGTTTAATTTCATCTCTGATCTCATTCAACTTTTCATTAAAATTATTTTTAATTTTATCATTCTGTTCATCAAATCTAGCGTCAAATTTATTATTTTGTTCATTCAATTTCTCATTAAAATTACTCTTTTGAACGTCAAAACGACGATCTATTTTATCAAATTTTTCATCAATATCATTACTTTGTTTATTGAAATTACTATTCACTTTACTGAAATTGGTTTTCATAAAATCAAATATGTCCTCTAATGACAATTCTTTTTCTTTTATTTTAGTCGCTACTGGAGTAGACTTTGCTTCTGCATTATTTATTATTACAGATTGCGTCAAACTACTTTCATCTATCAGGCTTGGAGTTGTCTCCATTCCTGAATCGTTTACATCATCTACTTCGCATAAAACATTTTCTTTGACCACATTCGGGTCTGAATGACTTTCTACCTCCCTCGTGACAGTTATGTCAATCATACTGACTTTACTTTCATTATTATCAATTTCTAGCTTATTTATGATATTCTCCTCTACACAAAATCAATCTTACCTGTATCCAGTATAGTATAACATAAGTATCACTTAATTCTAACTTATTATCATTTATACGTAATTAGTACGCATACCACTTAACCTCTAAATCACGCTTATATTCACATGTAGGTGCGGTTTATGCAAAATTAAATTTATAAACTTGTCCGAGTTCGAGGCACCATTTGTACACTTATCTACCCTACCACATTTAAATTATTAATGAGCCATGATAACTTACCTTACAGGCCCAGGTCCGTCGCACGAACTGTGAATTACAAGCGTGATTCAAGGTTGTGTATAGCAATAATTACACTCATTGACCATATTAATTAGTTGTTTATTAATCAATTGCAATATTTGGTTTAAATTTACTTTTTACTCTTATATCCCAAAATTATTACTGTTCATGTGAATCATCTTTTATTAGGAAATATTACAAAATAAACCTTTAGGCCACTTGAACGTTTTCATTTTCTTTTATACTTAATTAATATTCATTTTCTTCTCAAATAGATACTGTGGATCTTACTTATGTGATTATACAGTCCCTTTTCGGAAAGCGCCCAAATGTGATTATACAAATTAATGTCACATAAAATTTACTTAGCAAATACAACATTGAATAATTCCGGGCGCCATGATGGAAGTCTGTGTAACAACATATGAGATTAAGCTTACCTTTCGGTCCAGAATTTGGGTTAACGAACCAGTAATAACGAAATGTGTTACCTGAAATAACTTACTCGTACTTGTAACTTTTACCAATGACATTACCCTTTATTCATATAAACATATTTAAAAGACATATTTAAAAATGTGTGCCAAACATGCACGTTTTACGCCTCGGGGCGTGTTCCCATTTATCTGAACCTAAACATTGATAAGAATTACAGGTTTTTTTTTTACCCTCCAAAAGAAACATTTATAACAAAATAATAAAATCTGGTATATTAAGATATACTAACCATGATAAACAATTAATCTTGCACAACCCAGCACTTAAATTATTTTATTCCCCCCCCCCCTCTCTCTCTCTCTCTCTCTCTCTCTCTCTCTCTCTCTCTCTCTCTCGTACAATATTTTATTTTATGAGCTCATTTGAATGAATTTTGAATTGGTCAATAATGATGTTCATGTACTTGAATGATAAAATATATTTTTGATAGCTAATACTTAGCTGCCGTTTTACGAACTTCGCACACCGTGAGTTCGCTGATTGCGCTACCGGTCACATCTTGAAGTATGACAATAATCGGAACACTGTTTCTAATCCACATTTGGTGGTGTAAAAGTTAAAATTTCATACTCAGTGAATCTCTGCCGGCCGGCTACGTTCACTGTCCAGGCGAAAATGACACAGAGTCTTTGTTAAACATTGCGTAGGTGGGGCAAAAACTACGTCGCCAGGCTTTTGTTCGTTGTTTACAGCCTCGAGTTGTTTACAGAAATATGCATTCCTTCAGCTGACGTCATCAGAGCTAGGCCCGTTATCGCTATATGTGACACACAGTTTTTTTGCTGTGTTTGCCATTTTACAATGAAAGCGATCGAAATCCTGTCAATTCCAATCTGCGTTGTATAAAATAATTTTATAGTCCACTCACCAAAACTTTATAGGTATTATGAAATATTACAAAATTTATTACCAATAATTGTTAAAAAATAAATACAATAATTATGGGTTTTTGGACCATATTTTTATAAATTTAGGATTGTACCAGAATTGTACCATCACAAAACCCCCTCAATGAAAGATTTTGTGCCGAAGCATAAAAACTTTCATTGACACATTCGTACTTCCTAAAGGGATCAGCCAGGATATGTCGCCACAACCCCCTTACAATATATAAAAAGAAAATCAATAACTCACCCGTGGTCCGATGACGATGACAGTACCTGCATGACCTTACTGGACTTCTCCTTCGAGATCCAAACACCATAAGGCCAATCAGGCGCGTAACGTTCCTGTTCTGACGCGCTGGCCAGCTCAGGACCACCGTCATAACATCACCAAACACTGAAACAATAAATTAAAAATATCAAAATAGTGGCTTGGTATATTACTCTATCCTTAACTGATCTGTTTCCCCTTAGCTATGTGCTGGTTTGCGTTAATAAGCACTGGGTTTGCTTGAAATACTAGAAATATAAATACAAAAAATGTAAAATACAAGAATTATATAGAATTGCCATTCTCTTCATGGACTACCCTGAATTGTAAAAATTGTTTCGATTCCCATCGATAATACTTAACTCTTTCTGTTTCATAATTAATGTAATTATAAAAGAAACAAATATTTAAATAAAACATGTCTGTCGGTATCCAGGTCACTTATAATGACAAATAATAAATAAATATATTTACCTTTTTTCTCCTGTCTCGTGACCTCAATATAACGCAATGAATTATAATTGACGCGTTTTGAGACTATGTCTCGTCATCAGAATATTAAAATTTATCACTCATTGAGATCGTTAAAAATTTTAAAACATTAAAATACAAAATCGAAACCAAATCATATAAGCATTATGTGAAGCGAGTGCGCACTCGATGAAAGCCGGCCGGACACTGAATGTTATCAGTTACAGATAAATTTTAATGCTGTGTCATACAATGGATTCGACTTGAAATGTAAGTGGTCGTTTAATATGAATTTACGGTAGTATTTGTCATTATGTGCTTTATATATTTCAAATTCTTCACGTGCATTTAAATAAGCGCCCTTACCACAGACATGTATGGGTTTCAAATTGGTGTCAAAACTTGTATAATTATGGTTCTCCTGTATAAGATGACGAGCATAGTTAGACTTTATATAAGATTGTGTTGTCAAGTCTTTTACATTATGCTTAGGAGTGTGCTCAACGAAACGTTTATAAAAACCTCTCCCTGTCTGACCGATCTAAAAGCATTCGCAGTCATTACAAGAAAGCTTATAAACACCTGTTTTCATCAACCATGGAAGATGTGTAACCATTGGCAACAGCAATGTGTTTTATAATATTTAATATAAAATACTGGTTAATATAATACTGGTTAATATTTAACCAGTACACCTTTGGAAATGAAAACAGGTGTTTATAAGCTTTCTTGTAATGACTGCGAATGCTTTTATATCGGTCAGACAGGGAGAGGTTTTTATAAACGTTTCGTTGAGCACACTCCTAAGCATAATGTAAAAGACTTGACAACACAATCTTATATAAAGTCTAACTATGCTCGTCATCTTATACAGGAGAACCATAATTATACAAGTTTTGACACCAATTTGAAACCCATACATGTCTGTGGTAAGGGCGCTTATTTAAATGCACGTGAAGAATTTGAAATATATAAAGCACATAATGACAAATACTACCATAATTCATATTAAACGACCACTTACATTTCAAGTCGAATCCATTGTATGACACAGCATTAAAATTTATCTGTAACTGATAACATTCAGTGTCCGGCCGGCTTCCATCGAGTGCGCACTCGCTTCACATAATGCTTATATGATTTGGTTTCGATTTTGTATTTTAATGTTTTAACATTTTTAACGATCTCAATGAGTGATAAATTTTAATATTCTGATGACGAGACATAGTCTCAAAACGCGTCAATTATAATTCATTGCGTTATATTGAGGTCACGAGACAGGAGAAAAAAGGTAAATATATTTATTTATTATTTGTTAAATAAAACATCTGGAAATCCACATACAAATCCCCAATATTACTTAAATCTCCCAAATATTACTCAAACATGGAGAAAAACATTATATAGAAAAAAATAATTAATAAAATCTTATTGAAATTAATATTATTATTATTATTATTATTATTATTAACAGTTATTAATTGGCGCTGTTAATAATATTTACCCCTCTTTCTCCTCCACACACACTATTTCCTATACATCATGTTAAAATTTTCTATGTTAATACATAATACATAATACCGGTATATGACACATCATAATCAACATTGATACATTAAATACATTGAAATAGTTAATTTTATATTTAATCTTAAGATTTTACACATTCTACCTATTTAAATTTGCATTTAAATTATAAAAATTACAATTTCAATTACTTAATTAATTATTCTAAACTTTC
Organism: Magicicada septendecula; assembly: GCA_034769895.1. Taxonomy (NCBI): domain Eukaryota; kingdom Metazoa; phylum Arthropoda; class Insecta; order Hemiptera; family Cicadidae; genus Magicicada; species Magicicada septendecula. Next base: position 434,080,854 of record CM068375.1, read on the forward strand.
ATTAATTAACCATCAATTATTTATTATAATTATAGAATTTATTTCAAATTTATTATTAATATTCTATTATATTATTATTATTTCATTATTCATTTCCTATTCCTTTCTACTCTGAACTTTCTACTACCTTTCACATTCTTTATCATTGTTTCGTCTGGGTGACTCCTGTATTCACTCTGCTTTTACTTATTATAATCTTACTCACCTTTCTTCTAACTAACAACCAAATTTACCTATCATGACACCAATTTCTCAATTATAAACACCTTTCACTAATTTCATTCCGACGATAAATCCTATAGCACCGCGCGTCTTTGTACAGAGATGGGTGTTCCCTACTGGCTATATACATTCATAATATTTTGCCCTTCCAAAAAATTCGGCAAACACTCCCTTAAGCTACGCTATTACCTGCCACAACGCTATACGTTGGCTACTCCTTATCACCTCACCCCCACTACAAAATATCATCAGCAACAAATAAATGTTTAACCTTTACTTTACTCACCTGTACATATAATCACTAACTACTGTGTCCCTAAATATCTAATACTCTCTTTGTATTATTTTCTTTAAAATTCTTAACTATCTGACTCCCATTAACTTCAATTAAACTCGCCTACCTTTATTAATACATCCAGGCACTATCCCTTGTTTAAACATTCTACCTTACTGTAATCATTGACAATTGTCTTATAAAATTCATCTCTCACCTACTCATAACAGTACATCTCACTTTTCAAATATATATTCTTACTTAATCATTTATTAATATTCATTAGGAATTACCTTCATTACAAATTAAATAATAATTTAACTTCATTAGAAACTTCTATGACAATTAATAATTTACAACTTCTGTTACAAAGTTAGTACAACTTTCTTTTGTACCATATTAATTCAGTAATTACTATTCAATTATTTAAAAATTTCACTTATTTAGTTAAACAAAAACATGTTAACTGTTACTTATTAAAACAATTACTAAGACATACATGGTGTACATAAAATTTACCTGTAATACACAACATCAAAATACATAAATACATCGATATTAACACATATAAAACAATGAAAAATATACAATCCAAACTCATTATTTGGTCATTAATCAAAATCAGTCCATAGCAGTCCAATTCAAAATCACTGTTCACATATGTTAAATGTTCATTACATAATTAAAACAATCTATCCTCCATCGTTGAATAACATTCTAATCTTAGATCTATTTATCTTATTGTTTATTAAATAACTTTTATTATTATAATCATTATCAAACATTTTATATATTCCATTTACAATCTCCATCAGTTTATTATATGTCAAGTCACGATAGGTATAGTTCTGTCTCCCTCAGTATTATCATATGTTATCATCTTGTTAGTCATATAGTAATTATCATCATAATTTTCTACCACTACACCTGTTACTTCCCAAGGTAATTGCTTGATACCATGTTCATCATCTATTATTATTTTAATTTCACTTTTACTACAAGGTAAGTATTCGTTATTTTCATACACCATCTCTACTCCTAACCTTTCTACAAGTTCTCTATACTTTCTATTTACTTTAAAAATTTCTATTACTCTCTTCTCTCACCATATCTCTCACAATACCTCTCTACACATTCTCTCTTAATATATTTCTCACCATAACACCAAGTTACACTTTCTCTCTCCAAATATGCAGGGGTCGCTAACTCGTAATTACTGCACCACCTATGAGGTACACAAAAACACCAAGGAACTCTATTTGTAGACCTTTCGTCTCCCAAATATAAATTTAAGGAACTCTCGTCCTTATTAAAAATACGTGAAGACTTGACTTCACCCCCTAACACAACATCAAAGGAAAATTCTAACCCCTGCACCCCTTGTAAAACTGTACTTTCTCTTAACTCTCTCTCTGACTCAACACACTCAACACCTCATTATCACTCATAATATTTTCATTATCATTTTCTAATATCATATTCTTACTACCTGTAAACTCATTATTCAAATTATCATTGTTACTCACCTTGTTAGCACTTAGACTAACATTATTTTCTGTGAAGGTATCATCATTACCACCCCCACTATTATTCTTGTAATTCTCGTCTACTTTACTCTTCGGTATATCAAATATCTCGTCTACTAACGTTACTGTTTGTTTCTGTATATTATCGAAATGAGCATGCATTTCGTCTATTCTTTTATCAAAGTGAGAATTTTGTCTTTTAATTTCGTTTTTTTATTTCATCGAACTTTACACTCTGTTCCTCAAATTTGTCGTTTAAATTAGTATATTTAACATTAGAATCAATTTTTTGCTCATCTAACTTCTTGTCTAACTTTAACAATCTGGTTTATTTTCTGACCTAGTTGAGATGGAGGTTAATGTTACTGTCTCTACAGATGCAAGCGTATTCGCCTCGTCAATCTGACTAATTTGTGTCAATGGAACATCCATCTCACTAGTCAAATTTTCTTCAGTTGTACTGATTTCTAATGTTATATTGTCATTAGTACTCATGTTTGCTATTATATCTCCAACACATATAGGTTTATAACCTAGTAATTTAACCCTATCTTACTCACGTGTTTGCGTACTTTCGCAATTACTTCAGGTAATTATTTCGCTTTCCTGGTAGGTGTTACTCCACATAAAATTAAGTTTTGTGTCGAGTCCCTGTTATTACGGGAGCCAAATGTGATTATACAGTCCCTTTTCGGAAAGCGCCCAAATGTGATTATACAAATTAGTGTCACATAAAATTTACTTAGCAAATACAACATTGAATAATTCCGGGCGCCATGATGGAAGTCTGTGTAACAACATATGAGATTAAGCTTACCTTTCGGTCCAGAATTCAGGTTAACGAACCAGTAATAACGAAATGTGTTACCTGAAATAACTTACTCGTACTTGTAACTTTTACCAATGACATTACCCTTTATTCATATAAACATATTTAAAAGACATATTTAAAAATGTGTGCCAAACATGCACGTTTTACGCCTCGGGGCGTGTTCCCATTTATCTGAACCTAAACATTGATAAGAATTACAGTTTTTTTTTTACCCTCCAAAAGAAACATTTATAACAAAATAATAAAATCTGGTATATTAAGATATACTAACCATGATAAACAATTAATCTTGCACAACCCAGCACTTAAATTATTTTATTCCACGCTCTCTCTCTCTCTCTCTCTCTCTCTCTCTCTCTCTCTCTATCTCTCTCTCTCTCTCTCTCTCTCTCTCTCTCTCTCTCTCTCTCTCTCTCTCTCTCTCTCTCTCTCTCTCTCTCATTCTCTGGTACAATATTTTATTTTATGAGCTCATTTGAATGAATTTTGAATTGGTCATTATAATGATGTTGATGTACTTGAATGATAAAATATATTTTTGATAGCTAATACTTAGCTGCCGTTTTACGAACTTCGCACACCGCGAGTTCGCTGATTGCGCTACCGGTCACATCTTGAAGTATGACAATAATCGGAACACTGTTTTTAATCCACTTTTGGTGGTGTAAAAGTTAAAATTTCATACTCAGTGAATTTCTGCCGGCTGGCTACGTTCACTGTCCAGGCGAAAATGACACAGAGTCTTTGTTAAACATTGCGTAGGTGGGGCAAAAACTACGTCACCAGGCTTTTGTTCGTTGTTTACAGCCTCGAGTTGTTTACAGAAATATGCATTCCTTCAGCTGACGTCATCAGAGCTAGGCCCGTTATCGCTATATGTGACACACGGTTTTTTTTGCTGTGTTTGCCGTGTTACAATGAAAGCGATCGAAATCCTGTCAATTCCAATCTGCGTTGTATAAAATAATTATATAGTCCACTCACCAAAACTTTATAGGGATTATGAAATATTACAAAATTTATTACCAATAATTGTTAAAAAATAAATACAATAATTATGGGTTTCTGGACCATATTTTTATAAATTTAGGATTGTACCAGAATTGTACCATCACACTTATTCTTCTTTACAAAACAATCATTTAGGCTATTTAACGTGGTAAATATTCTACCTTAACGTAACATTTACATATATTATATATATCTGTACAGACAGTTCAGTATCTGCGCGCGCACACACACACACACACACACAGTCATTCAGAGTTCTACCCCAGTGATTGGGATTTAAAACAAGAAATCTGTATTGTGAAATTTGGATAATAGATTCAACGTGATACATTACGTTTGTAAGCGTCGACGCTTTTGACCACGTGTTGCGTCCTGCCTTTTCATCACACTATGTCCCAAAAAAGATTATTGTTTTAATTTTGAAAAAGGTTCACTTGAGCTTCACTCGGTGCACTGTTGATTTAAACTTTTTACATTGTTTTACACATCTTAAACACAATTTGCTGGTCGGCCGACCCTAATTATATGGTCGGCTGAGCAATGTTTTATATGACCTCGTGGTCAGAAAACTGTAAGTCGACTGAGGCAGCAAGCTGCCGGGGTGACGCTCTTCGTCCTTTGTAGGTAAATCGCCATGTGGCTGCTAACCGGATGCCTTTTCCATAACTTGTTCTTTCATTGGCTTAAAAGGCACCACGTCACATGATAATTAGTTATATTTTTGTGTTCCTTCCGTTATCAACTTTGAGTTGGTGAGTACAGAGAGCTGCACACGCGCACACATCCACATTCCAATGTTTTATCGCTCTCGTACCTGGTGCCGCCTGGCACAAGGTGAATACAGGGTGTTACATAAATTAAGTTTTCGTGACCAGAAATGGTGCCCAAACAGATTAGCCCCAAATAATTATTAAATAAAACAAAATAGACCCTTCTCTTAATTTGCCCCGTTACATAGTAGTGTTCATCATGTGCTGTGGGTGGAGCGAGTTAAACATCAGTGCCTAATGGCTACTTCAAAGAACGCCAAGTGTCAGTTCAGAAGTTGTATTGAATGAATCTATGTTGGATACACACATCATGAGAAAGAACTGTTAGCCAATCATTGACTCTATTATTCTGTACTAGCAGATGATCCAGATGATGGAGTCTGAATACTCGGAGTTGTACTGTACTGTAAATGTGTGCAATATTATGCATTTGTTGGCAGATCTCTCTTAAACATCTGGCCCTAGAGATGACATTTTCCAGTCTAGTGATTAAAGTCTTGTGGATGGCAGACAACTTTTCCACTTTAATCCCATTCCTTTTAATAATTTTCACAGAGCTTCCTTGCCACAATTTACAGTGTCTTCAGCTTTCAAAAGTTGTGTTTTTATAGCCTACGTAGTTGTTTTTTTGTTAATATATCATTTATATGTTTTACAGCTAATAAAATATTTTGTAAAATTATGTAATTTTTTATGTGACTTGTCTGATACCCAATCAGGGTGGAAAAGTTTTTGTTTAACCAAAAATCTTGTACTTCTGCCAAAACGTACTTCACAGATAACTTGGATATTCCTGGTTGCTTGCTTTTCTGGTGGACTGGCAATATTTTTCTTTTTCTGGAGTTTTTCTTTTTTTTTTTGTTCTTGTAAATATTTTACAACATTATTAGTGATTTCTCACTCTCAACAACATTCCATATGTACTAGATGAGTAGGAAGCCATTTAATTAAGTAAATTAATAAACAAATTCACAGCTCTTATGTCATACACATGTGATTACAGTCTAATTGATCTCTCATGCAGAAGACCATTTAATAAGTAAATTAGTAACCAGACACACAACATTTATGACAGATACACAAAGTACGTAGTACAAATTCTCTAGTCATGCTTTGTTTTCATAAAATGTTGTGTCCCCTACTCTACCCCTTCACATGTGAGTACAATCCACAGGTCATGCAGTTCAGAGCTTGTCCCTTTGTATTGGATATACCCCCTGCTGAATTTGGATACAGTAAACTTGCTGAATTTGATGGGTGGTAAGTTTATTTCAACTTTAAATTAAAATTGCATTTGCCATCATAAGGTTACATGAATCTTTATTTGATAAATTAAAATTAAGATTCATTCTGGTGTATAAGATTCTAATGCACATTTTTGTTTACAGTATGTGTTACAAAGAAATGTTGTTAAATTTTTTTGTCTTGGGAAGATTTATATAAATATTGAAAGCACAATATAACATATAAAAAACAAAATTATTTAACAAGACCACATTTTTATTTCAGTATTGACTTGAAACCATCTGCTGTGTTGAGACCATACCAAGAGAAAAGTTTGCGTAAAATGTTTGGTAATGGTCGTGCTCGGTCTGGTGTCATCGTCTTACCTTGTGGTATGTAGTTTTCATTTTTGTAATGTAAGTTATAAGCTTATAAAAAATAAAAAGAAAGATAATTAATCTACAGTTTAGATATATCATTGAAAGTCATAATTTTTTTAAATATAGATAAAGCTATTTTAAATTATTTTTCTATAAATTGTCACTGTTCGGATGTTGACATAGAGAAGCCTATTCCACAACTTTGTGGGGGAGGCCATGCACATCCATATCTCAACATTAATTGTGTATGTATTCAGGTGCTGGCAAGAGTTTGGTTGGTGTGACAGCTTGCTGCACTGTACGTAAACGTGCTCTTGTCCTGTGTAATTCTGGTGTCTCTGTGGAACAGTGGAAACAGCAGTTCAAAATGTGGTCTACAGGTACTATCTATGCAATTTTTGCAAAAACCATTATTTTTTAAGTTCTTACCAGTTTAGTAAGTAGTTTGTTCATCTTTCTTTAGATAAAATCTTTATTCAGTGTACTTTTATTATTTTTGTAAATTATGATCCCAGATTTCTTGTATCTGTTTTGTGTGTGTGTGTGTGTGTGTGCGCATGAGCATGCGCGCGTGCATCTGCGTGCACACATTTACTCATTTACTGAAGCTACATCCCAAAAAATAATAATGTTCATATTAACTGGTGTTGGCATGCGTGAGGAATCTTTCAAGAGATTTAGTGCAATTGTATCTGTGTGCCTTGTGTACCAAACAGTGAAAGTATACTTTCAGTAGAATGATTTGGGTCTCAGCATTTAGTTCAACATTAGCCTTAGTTTTTATTCTCTTCAATTCTCACATCTATAAAAGGTGTACAACACATTTACTAAAGGAACAACAGTCCTAGTGATAATCAAACGACATATTCTTTTACCTGGCATAACTCTTACACACCCCTCAGTTAGTAGTATTATATCAAGAGCTGTTTTCAAAAATATCAAATACTGAAGGAAATTTTTGGGTAGAAATAATAAAAAATGTTTGGGTTAATTAGTGTGTTATTTTGGAGGGGTAATAATGTATTGTGAAAATTATTTAATGTGTATGGAATTAGCTGTAAGTAGACAGTTAGGTTTTATAACCAAAATTATGCAACCAGTACTTTGATAATGGACCAGTACGGCTAAGAGGAAACCAATCAGTTGTGGATACGGTATAATGGAAGGCCTGTTTGTTAATTTTTTAATTGAATGTTACAGAGTCAGGCGTTACTGTGGCGGTCGCCTATCTGATTTTATGGTGTTGGGATCTCGAACAGAGAAGTCCAGTAAGGTCGGATGGGTGCGGCCACAGTCGCCGGACTAGGGGGGGTAAGTACCCATGATTTCAGTAAAGAATCTAAGGGGGGTTGTGGTGCCATATCCTCACTGATCCTTTTAGGTTTTAGGCAATGAGAGTTTGTATGCTTCGGCATACAACCTCTCATTGGGGGGGGGGGGGGTATTGTAACGGTACAGAATTGTGTGCTACCATAGTTTCAAGTTAAATCAGTAAAATTTTCAATTGTCAGTATTCACCTGTGAGGTGCCCCTTGTAACCAGCAACATACAGTGTTATTGTTGATATCTGGAGACAGCCCAGCCCAGACGTGTTACGCAATACCTGCCAGCAGCAGTCTTTGTGAATCACAGTATGCAGATTGCCACCATAGTTTTAACATCAGACAGTAGTAGGAAGCAGCATACCGTTCGCTAATTAAAAACAATGGCCTCGGGCGTGCAAGATAGGCCGTAAAACAAATTCGGCCTATCTAGTAAAGTGGTAAAACATTTATAAGAAAGCTCTACTGCAAATATTAAAGTACAAACAGTATAGCGTGCCAGAACAATTAACCATCTAAGTGCTCGAGCAAAATTACGTCGGCCGACTTAATATTAACACATATGTAGATCTTAAGTCAAATTAGTGAACATTTAGTTAAAAGCAGTGAACTCATTATAAACAGTAGTGGGAGTGTGTACGAACTAAGAGAGCGGTCAACTAGTTAAAAAGTGATCCGTGCTTGTACCGATAAAGCTACGAGGACCGATACCATTATTATGTGTGAACAATGATTTTGTGATCAGTAAAACGCAGTAACAACAGAAATAAAATTATTCTAATGAGTATACCGCGACTTTCGAAGTGAGGAATAAAAAGCGAGCATCACCAGTTGGAGCGAAGCCCCTACTAGGATGAGTACCATGTTTTAACTACTTTTAACTACCATGTTGTAACACTTATAGACATTTTATTAAACAATAGAGATCTCTAAGGGAAAGATATAAATTAAACAAATAAAAATAAACGTACTGGTTCATTAAAATATAAATAATTTGTCGTAGTCTAAGAAATGTTCATTTTACTAATTCGTTTGATTTCATATGTTACTAATATGAGGATTATATTCATATACCCGAAAAGAAATTAGAACTTAATTGTTATCAAAGTAAGAGGAAATAATTAATTTGTCTAATAAATCAGAAGTAATTTGTTTAAATATAAAATGTGTTATTATATTTTTACCGTCCTTCCTAAATAACCCATCTGCAACTGTTTTCGTCTGTACGACCTTGGAGAAGTAAGCTAAAGGTAAGGAATTACTAATTGAATTATCAGTTGATATAATTTATATTGTTTCATTGGCGCCCGAACAGGGACTCAGAGTGTAATTTTTTATTACATTCGCCAGACCTAATTAAGCTGCAGAACGGGTTATTTGGAAGCGAGGGCGATTGTGTAGTTAGTAAGCTTACAGAATTGTGTATAAGTAAACAATAATATAAAAATGGAAAACAATAGTGATAAAGTCAACAGCATTGACTTGACCAGTACAAGTACAGACAATCAAGTAAATACAATAATAAGCGAAACGGTAATAAATAAAATAAGCCTAACAGAGTCAGTGACAATGGAAGGCGCTAAGATTCATTCAACGCCTATCCAAAACAAGCAAAATGACAATAACGATATAGTGAATATGATACAACTAATGTTAGAAAAACAAAACATAATGTTAAGCAATAAATTTGATGAACGAAGTAATACACTCGAAACCAATTTTAATGAACTTAACGTTAAATTTGAAGCATTAAATAATCGTTTAGACAATAGTGAGAAAAAATTTGAGACTAAATTCGATGTAATGAGTAGCGATATAAACAAACGTTTTGACACTAACGAGATTAAATTTGGTGAATTAAATAAATGTTTCGACACCAATGATGTTAAATTTGATGAAGCAATTAAACGGTGTGATGAGATACAAAATGACAAGGCAGGTGATGTTAATACAAGCGATAGTTTAAAAGCAAAACAGGTGGTGAATTACAAGGTAAGTGGCGGTGTTAAAATAAGTAACCAGTATAAGGGTAGTGAAATATTATTGAATAATATAAATGGTGATATAATGAAAATAGATAGTGATGATATAGGTATAGTTAGTGAGAGTGAGAGAGTAATGGGTTGTAAAGGGGTAGAAACAAATGTTTATCAGTTAGAGAGAGAGTATGAAGAGAGTGTACAAGTAGAGGGGTGGCAGAGGGTAAAATTTTCCCATGGTGCTGTGGGGGGTGAAGAAAGATCTTCACGAATGTATTGGGTAGATAAATGGTCTACCGATAATTGTTTTTTGAATTTTTATATTGTTCCTGTAGAAGTCAGGAGAGGTTTTAATGTAGCAGTAACCTCTGTATGGGATGGTAGAGAAAATATGATATGGCGTTGTGGTGAGAGATATTTAGAGAGAGAGTTGTGTGTAGACGGGGAGATACAAGTATTTAAGTCAGATAGAGGTTATAAAGAGTTGATAGAGAGTTTGAATATTAAGAGAATTATGATAAATAATGTAGACTCACCTTGTTCAGTAGTAAACAATGACAATGATTATATTGACGATGAATATGTACCTGTTGGGAGTAGTGTCCTTGTAGTAGATGATAAGTGTAATAATGATGTGACTTACCTGGGTGTAACAATAAGTACAAATGGAGACAGAATGAAAAATACTAATGTAGACTTGATTTATGATATAGTAATAATGGGGGGTAACCCTATGTATTATTATTTTAGTACAATAGAAAAAATAAATTTTTATGGTTATTATACAAAAGATAGCCATACGACGTGTATAAATAAAATTGAACAATGTTATGTGAAGATAAGACTAATTTTCGATGATGGGGGTTGAGAAATACTGAATGAACATTTAATTATGTGAGTAATGGTAGAATGACCTGGCTGATTTATGTAATGAAGTGTGGTAAACAAGCAAAATTATGACAAAAATCTGTAAATAAATGTGTATTGGTGCCAAATGTAATTGTGCCGGAATGGCTATGTTGCCGGAATGTAGATTATAGTTTATGTAACAATGTTTATGGTATGTTATCATAATAATAATATTTGATTTTACTAAAATAACTAACAAGAGGTAATAATGAATTTTATTTTGAATTGTGTGTTTAAATTACAAGTGTTTTAAATAAGGTAACTAAAGCCAAATTGTTTTGTTTGGAGTTAAAATGAAGCTAATTCAAAAAATGTGAATTTTATTAACAGAGCAAAATTAATTTTGATATGAATTGTAACAGACAGTAAATGACTAATATGTCAGCACTAAAAGATTTATAGAAACCAAAAAATTGTAGGAAGTACATGTAGTAATGGTGTTGTAATCTGGAATGTTGAGACTGAGTTAGTGTTTATAAAACCAGTCTGGCATACAACTGTTAATGTAAACAGGTATGTTGTCTGTTGTGTGACCAATGTTTACAGTCATGCTGTAGTTGACAACCACAAGAATGTTGTATTTTGATGAATCAGTACCATGAGTAGAAAGTATTATGAAACACAAGAAATGAAGGTAATTTTTCCTGTTAATGCAGAATCATTTTGAAAAAGGTAATAAGAGTAAATGAAATTGGTAATTAAATTAATTAAGAAGACGATTTTTAATAATGCATTTAAATTTATTTTGATTCAAATTTCAAATGTAATGGTAGATTAAATAATAATTGATGAAAGCAATGTTTAAGATATTCATTTAAAATTGGGAAACTGAAGGAAATTTTTGGGTAGAAATAATCAAAAATGTTCGGGTTAATTAGCGTGTTATTTTGGAGGGGTAATAATGTATTGTGAAAATTATTTAATGTGTATGGAATTAGCTGTAAGTAGACAGTTAGGTTTTATAACCAAAATTATGCAACCAGTACTTTGATAATGGACCAGTACGGCTAAGAGGAAACCAATCAGCTGTGGATATGGTATAATGGAAGGCCTGTTTGTTAATTTTTTAATTGAATGTTATAGAGTCAGGCGTTACTGTGGCGGGCGCCTATCTGATTTTATGGTGTTGGGATCTCGAACAGAGAAGTCCAGTAAGGTCGGATGGGTGCGGCCACAGTCGCCGGACTAGGGGGGGTAAGTACCCATGATTTTAGTAAAGAATCTAAGGGGGGTTGTGGTGCCATATCCTCACTGATCCTTTTAGGTTTTAGGCAATGAGAGTTTGTATGCTTCGGCATACAACCTCTCATTGGGGGGGGGTATTGTAACGGTACAGAATTGTGTGCTACCATAGTTTCAAGTTAAATCAGTAAATTTTTCAATTGTCAGTATTCACCTGTGAGGTGCCCCTTGTAACCAGCAACATGCAGTGTTATTGTTGATGTCTGGAGACAGCCCAGCCCAGACGTGTTATGCAATACCTGCCAGCAGCAGTCTTTGTGAATCACAGTATGCAGATTGCCACCATAGTTTTAACATCAGACAGTAGTAGGAAGCAGCATACCGTTCGTTAATTAAAAACAGTGGCCTCGGGCGTGCAAGATAGGCCGTAAAACAAATTCGGCCTATCTAGTAAAGTCGTAAAACATTTATAAAAAAGCTCTACTGCAAATATTAAAGTACAAACAGTATAGCGTGGCCAGAACAATTAACCATCTAAGTGCTCGAGCAAAATTACGTCGGCCGACTTAATATTAACACATATGTAGATCTTAAATCAAATTAGTGAACATTTAGTTAAAAACAGTGAACTCATTATAAACAGTAGTGGGAGTGTGTATGAACTAAGAAAGCGGTCAACTAGTTAAAAAGTGATCCGTGCTTGTACCGATAAAGCTACGAGGACCGATACCATTATTATGTGTGAACAATGATTTTGTGATCAGTAAAACGCAGTAACAACAGAAATAAAATTATTCTAATGAGTATACCGCGACTTTCGAAGTGAGGAATAAAAAGCGAGCATCACCAGTTGGAGCGAAGCCCCTACTAGGATGAGTACCATGTTTTAACTACTTTTAACTACCATGTTGTAACACTTATAGACATTTTATTAAACAATAGAGATCTCTAAGGGAAAGATATAAATTAAACAAATAAAAATAAACGTACTGGTTCATTAAAATATAAATAATTTGTCGTAGTCTAAGAAATGTTCATTTTACTAATTCGTTTGATTTCATATGTTACTAATATGAGGATTATATTCATATACCCGAAAAGAAATTAGAACTTAATTGTTATCAAAGTAAGACGAAATAATTAATTTGTCTAATAAATCAGAAGTAATTTGTTTAAATATAAAATGTGTTATTATATTTTTACCGTCCTTCCTAAATAACCCATCTGCAACTGTTTTCGTCTGTACGACCTTGGAGAAGTAAGCTAAAGGTAAGGAATTACTAATTGAATTATCAGTTGATATAATTTATATTGTTTCAACGCTAAGTGAGGTATTTTCAAGATGGCCAATATCATCCTGATCGTGGCTACTTGCTTTGGTAAGGAATTACTAATTGAATTATCAGTTGATATAATTTATATTGTTTCAACGCTAAGTGAGGTATTTTCAAGATGGCCAATATCCTGATCGTGGCTACTTGCTTTATCATTGGTCGAGAGCATTTAACATAGACTCGCACTTGCCGACCAGCAAAATCGTACGTGATCTTCACCCTGTTCGAACGGGCATACGCGCGCGCTGACACATTCCAATGCTTCAGGATTTGTCGCATGTTGCTGGGCTTACAGGACAAACCGACAACTGGGTTGTTTCAAAAGTACACACTGCTTACTAAACTGAAACTCTGTCTGGGTAACTCCCTTCTTTACATTGATACTAATAAAATAAATCCCCCTGATTCTGTACCGTTACAATATCTCATAAATGAATCACCTTATAAGAAATATTACCAACATCACATTAAAATAACCATTTCAAATTTGAATTTGAATAAAAATTACAAACATTACATAACTTTAGTTTTAATTTTCTATTGAATATTTCAATTGTCACATTATAACTTCAGCTCTGATTTTTGTATTAAACATTTTAATCATCAACTTTTAACATTTATTAACTTTTATTTATAATTCATTATAAAATTGAAATCTACAAAAAAAATTTTGAATTTATTACCAAAATTGATATCTTTAACCATCCCAACTCAATTTGATTACAGAATAAAATTAACAATCACATACTGCCAGTTATTATTAACAATCAGTTTGTGAAGTTATTACTATGTCCCTGTTCTTTCAACACGTGGTCTGTCACAATGGGATTAAATTTTACAATATTTTTTATGAAACTCCGAAAATGAAAAAAATAAAATATCCATTATTTGGCCCGTTACAAGTTATCATTATTATAATAAACTCAATCAAAATTATAAACATTACTACACAACATACAGTATACACACAACAGAATGTCTTTTCAGATGTGCCTATAATAACAATAACATAACCTAATACATAATACATTTAACCCCAATACAAATTATATACAATATACTTCACATAAAATGTCATTGTTCTCCAAAAATCATTGTATTATCAAGCCAAGTATTAACACCTTTAAACTCAAATAATTAAATGTCCATCAACAACATATGTTTAACCCTAATCATCAAAGATTAGTCTTATATTACCCATGCACATTTCATTTTTGTTTAAATTCATTATATTACCTTTATCAATATAATCGTCATTTAAACTCTCATATTCTACCACAATACTATAGTAACCCACAGGATTACTCCATATTATCATATAATATACCTTGTCAACATCGTGTATAGTCAAGTCGCCCTCGGGATTATTTGTCACAACCAGGTAAATCACAAGATCATCATCATTATCATCATCATCTACTGCACCAGTTACATCACAAGGTAAGACATCAATTTTCTCCACTCTCTCAATATCTAAAATCTTCATCAACTCTTTATAATCTCTATTTGCATCAAAAATCTCTATCTCTCTCTTTCTCCATCTCCCATCACAATACCTATCACAACCCCCCTGAACTACCTTACTCCATGAAAAGGGAACCACAAAATTACTAAAACATGTCCTGGCTCTACCAGGTATATCACAACAAATTGGGGGACCATTTGGAGACACCATGTCTCCCATATAACCTCTGGATGAACCTTTGTCCACATAAACCACATGTGGAGTCTTTACTCCACTTAAAACACTGGTAAAATTTGCCCTCTGCCCTGCATACTCACCTAACCTCTCACTTAACCTCATTTCACACACTCTCTTAATCTCGTCAACAACTACTACCTCATCACTAATTTCTATTCCTACTACAACTTCATCATCACTATCATTATTCAATATTTTACTCTCTAATACCACATTTTTAATTATGTCACCATTATTACTCGTCATATCGTTATAGTTATCATTTACACTAATACCATCATTTACCTTATTATCTATTACCTGATCGTCTTTGTTCTTGTTAAATTTACCTGTATCTCGTTTCCACTTCTCAGTTCGTTCTCTAATCTCATTAGTTAACACCTCAGCTTCTTTATTAATAACCTCAATGCGCTCATCAATAGCGTTCAAACGCTTATCGAACTGTTGTACTAAACTAGTATTCATTTCATTAAATTTTACATTTTTTTGTTCTTTTATTTCATTAATATCAATCACCCCTTAAATTAGCATTTTGTTGTTTCATTTCACGCAAAATATCATCATTAGCATCAAACCTCTTATTATCATGAGACGTAGTTCTCAAAAAATTCATTATATCAGCCATTGACCCTTCACTTTCTTTTGTTGACACTGGAGTCGAATTGATACTTTACCTATAGTATCAAATAAATTTGTCCCTAGTACGGACATCATTGAAACAATCTTTACTAATTAGCATTGCATTATTTACCACTTTTCTTTTTTACCAAGGTTAATCCAGTGTTCGTGTGAACGTTTATTTGGAGAACAGAAATTAGGTCGTTTGAAATAAACACTTGGAGTCGATTTGTATTCAATGAATTTAATTTTATTTGTTAGATTCAAGAAATAAATCGATATTAAAATCATATATTGTTTTACTCTCCATTTACATAAAATATCCTTCACCCTCTTCTCTACATATTTCTATATAATTACGTTACCACATACTGTTATGGTCCATTATAGGACGTTGAAACAATTGAAAGTTTATTTCATTTAATAAAATTTATTGAATCTATAACACTGCGTTTTTCTTACCTTTGGGATCCAGAGTCTTATGGACGAAAACAGTTGCAGAAAGGTTATCTGGGTTTGAGTGCGAAATAATTATGCTAAACACTGTCTTTCCGATTCTAATAAACTCTTTTTCTTCTATTAAGCACAACTTCTCTAATTTACTTTCTGAACTAATAACACAACAGATTATTGTATTTTTGCTGGCTCTACCTTTTCTTGCTATTACAACTTCAGTTCTCAGATTACATAGAAAAATTAGATGTTTTCATGCTAATCACTTATTCTCTAATAATAATTATCAAACGCTAACAAGTATACAAAAAAACTTTCCTTAACTATTTCTTAATTAATTCTACTTAACAAACCAGTACTCTTTTTATATCTTTTCCCTTTCCTCTTTCTTTTATAAACCCCTTTCCCTTAGAGATCTCTATTGTATAAAGTTACACTTTAAATTTTCCTTTTATAGTGAACAATCACCATTTAGTTTAAATTGGTTTTAATATGAATATTCTGTGTTTTTAGTTACCCTTCCGCTGCGTGTTCATATGGTTGGTTGCACAGACTCGTGTTGACCGCTTTCTTCGTTCTAACGCACTCCGACACTCGTTTATATTGAATTTAGTGGTGGTTTCTTTTTATCACATTTTGTTTACTTTTGATTTAATATCTGTACACATTATAATATATATAGTCGGCTGATTTTAATTTGCTCGAGCACTTATAGGTTGACCGCGCGGTCAGAGTTACGAGTTGACTGACTTGACCACGCTATATTGTTTGTACACTTTAGTAGTTATTTTACTGGATAGGCCGACGATGTTTTCGGCCCATCTCACACGTCCGAGGCCACCGTTTGACTTGTAAACGACTGTTCTGTTGGTTAACGACTGTATACTGTGACCTCCTGATGCAAACTGGGGTGACAAAGTGTTTTACTGTAATTCCCAGAGAGACTGCTTGCCAGCGGTTACGTAATACGTCTAGTCGGGCAGGCTCCAGACATCAACATAAACATGTGTTGTAATAACATTGCATGTGTGGCTGGTTACAGTGAGGTACCCCACAGGTGAATATTGACTGCTTTGAATTCAAACTGATTTAAATTATTATTTCTTAACCCGCAATTCTGTACCATTACAATAACCCCCCCCCAATGAGAGGTTTTATGCTGCAGCATAAAAACTCTCATTGCCTAAAACCTAAGAGGATCAGCAAGGATATGGCGCCGCAACCCCCCTGAACTCTTTACTAAAATCATGGGTACTTACCCCCCTAGTCCGGTGGCTGTGGCTGCACCTATCCGACTTTACTGGACTTCCCTCTCGAGATCCCAACACCATAAAATCAGACAGGCAAGTCACCACAGTATCACCTGACTCTGGAACATTCAATTAAAATATCAACAACGGGCCTTCCATTACTCCATATCCCCAACTGATTCGTTTCCTCTTAGCCATACTGGTTCATTGTTAGCAAAGTACTGGTTGTTTATTTAATTTGCTAAGGGTAATATAAACTTACTGTATACTTACATCTAATACAGATAAATTCCATACAAATCATGACAAAACATTATTCCCCACAAAAATTATAAATCGATTACATAAAATACAAGTATTATAATAACAACCTTACTATAAGATACATGTTACCAACAAAATACATTATTACCTTTAAATTTAAATAAAATTTATGAATATTATAATTTTAATCTCAATTTTCCATTAACAGAAATACTTTAGTCATTACGTTTTAATCAACTACCATTTATTTTACAATTCCAATCAAAATTCAAATCCAAATGAATTTAGCTTCATTAATAAAATTCACCTTTTAAATTACTTTAATTCCAATTCCACTCAAAACAATTTAACTTTAATTATGTTATTCAAAATGCTTTTGATTTAATTAAACACTTTCAATTCATCAAATTCAATTCAAAATAAATTAAAATTCATTGCTGATATTCACATTTTAAATTAGGTTAATTCCTGCTCAGATTTAATTTCATTACCTCATTTGTTCAAAACAGTTTCAGTTACTTTAATTATATTATCTTCAAAATGATTCTACATTAATAAAATGCTCTCACATGAATTTTAACTACATTATAATCAAAACACTCAGTTACTTCATTATACTATTCACAAAAAGTTAACTTCATTTAATTACATCTTGAATTTGTTTTTTGTATTTCATAATAGAATTCAGTTATGGCAAGAGGGCATCAGAGTAAAATATTATTGTCATTATCAGCTCCATCGTAACTGTAAACATTAGTCACACGAAACAAACAATATACCTGTTAATAGCATATCAGCTGATGCACTACCAGAATATACCACAATACCTTTAACACAAACATTTCCTTTAATTTTCACTTTAAATGAATATTGTAATCAGTTACCATTGATTTTACAATTCCAATCACAGTATATTTAAATTCATTACTACAATTTACATTCTAAACTGATTTCATTTCAAATCAAATCAAAACAATTTAACTTTAATTACATTATTTAAGACACTTTTGATTTAAATTCACAATTCAAAATAAAATTCATTAGTACCTCTTGTTCATTATTTAGTAAAATAAAATATTGTTATTATTATACCATTCATCTTTACTACAAACAGGTGTTACATAAGCTATAGTCTACATTCCAACAATATAACCTTGACACAATACATTTAACACCAACACATTTATTTACTAATTTTTGTCATATCATTTCATTGTTTACCATATTTCATTACCTAACTCAGCCAAGTAATTATACCATAAACTCAAATGGTTAAATGTTCATTCACTGTTTATCTAACCGCCGTCATCGAAAATTAGTCTTATTATCACATAACACATTTCGTTTTTATTTACATATATTGTATGATTACGATTTGTGTAATAACCATAAAAATTTGTTTTTTCCATTATACCATAATAATAATTCCTAGGGTTACCTCCCATTATTATTTTATAAACCAAGTCTACATCAGTATTTTTTGTCCAGTCTCCATTAGTATTTATTGTTACCCCCAGGTGAGTTACATCATTATCACCATCATCTACTACTACAAGGACACTAATTCTCCCAACAAATAAATGTTTATCATCAATATTGATATCATAATCGTTAACTACTGCACAAAGTAATTCTGCATTGCTAATAATATAATAATTTCTTTCAGTATTTGTTCCCCCTACTAACCTTTCATAATCTCTACTTAACCTAAACAACTCTATCACTCTATTTCTCTCTTTATTATCACTCTCCCAACCCAATTTCACATTCTCACTCCACACAGAGGGCAATACCACAAAACTATTTAAACACCATCTGGCCCTACCAGATAAACCACAAAAAATCAAGGGACATTTTGGAGACCATTTGCCTCCCACAAAAACTCTCGAGGAACCTTTGTCCTCCAACAACATTTGTGAAGCCTTTCCTTCACATATACCACAAGAGAAATTTGCCCTCTGTTCATACTCTACATTTAAACTATCTCTCCGTTCTTTCTCCAACTCATAGACACTAACTAGCAATCCTCTAACCTCAACTGATTTTACACTCTCATCATTTCTACTATTACTTACTGTATCACTTTTTGATACCCCATTTTCAAATAACTCTTTATTGTTATTATTCAACGTTATTTTACTGTCATTATTACAATTATCAACTATTACTTAACTTGTACACTTTCACCTGATTAATATTTGTCATCATGTCACCATTATAATTATTACTTATTTTAACCACATTACTCACCTTGTTGTCTATACCTTCATTATTTTTAATATTCCTCCCCAGCTTATCTAACTGTTTTATCAATTTAGTATTCATTTCGTTTAATTTATCATCAATATTCTTTTGTGACTCAGTCACTTTTTCGTTTATTTCGTTAATAATTTCCCCCTTTAGTTCATTAAATTTAGCATCAAACTTATTATTTTGTTCATTAAGTTTAATATATTCATATCAAAACATTTACTCAATTCATTAAAATTTCTTTCACATTTAATTTTCTGTTCACTTACATTACTACTCAATTCATGCAGTTTTGCATTTGTCACTACTTAATGCATCAACTTTATTATTTTGTTCATTTACATCACTGCTTAATTTATCAAATTTTGTATTTTGTGCATCAAATGTAACATTGATTTCATCAAATTTATGATCACTTGCATCAAAATGTTTATTGATGTCATTAGACATTTGTTTAATCTCCCCCATTAACTCACGCAACCAATTTCTCGTGTCATCAGTTTTATCACTGTCCCTAGTCAAGACGGGAGTTGAATGAACTCTCACCTCGTCCATTACCGCTGATTCGGTCATTGACTGACTCTCCGACTCATTCATTATAATTACGTCCGCTGTATTTATTTTATTCTCTGTATTTTCCATTTTATGTATGATTACAACTTACATATACAATTGTGCACACTTTAGCTTAATTTTGCTTTACCACTTTCTCATCACAATCTACAATTATTTACAACATCGCCCCCACTCCCAAATAACTCTTCTCTGCAACTTATGTATTAGGTCTAATTTGTGTGATTAAAATAAATCACATAAATCGTCTAGCTGTTCGGGCGGCATTGAAACAATTGAAAGTTTATTTCATTTAATAAATTTTATTGAATTTATAGCACTGCGTTTTTCTTACCTTTGGGATCCAGAGTCCTATAGACGAAAACAGTTGCAGAAAGGTTATCTGGGCTTGAGTGCGAAATAATTACGCTAAACACTGTCTTTCCGATTCTAATAAATTCTTTTTCTTTTATTAAGCACAACTTCTCTAACTTACTTTCTGAACTAATAGCACAACAGATTATTGTATTTTTACTGGCTCTACCTTTTCTTGCTATTACAACTTCAGTTCTCAGATTACATAGAAAAATTAGATGTTTTCATGCTAATCACTTATTCTCTAATAATAATTATCAAACGCTAACAAGTATACAAAAAAAACTTTCCTTAACTATTTCTTAATTAATTCTACTTAACAAACCAGTACTCTTTTTATATACTTTCCCTTTCGTCTTTCTTTTATAAACCCCTTTCCCTTAGAGATCTCTATTGTATAAAGTTACATTTTAAATTTTCCTTTTATAATGAACAATCACCATTTAGTTTAAATTGGTTTTAATATGAATATTCTGTGTTTTTAGTTACCCATCCGCTGCGTGTTCATATGGTTGGTTGCACAGACTCGTGTTGACCGCTTTCTTCGTTCTAATGCACTCCGACACTCGTTTATATTGAGTTTGGTGCTGGTTTCTTTTTATCACATTTTGTTTACTTTGATTTAATATCTGTACACATTATAATATATATAGTCGGCCGATTTTAATTAGCTCGAGCACTTATAGGTTGACCGCGCGGTCAGAGTTACGAGTTGACTGACTTGACCGCGCTATATTGTTTGTACACTTTAGTAGTTATTTTACTGGATAGGCCGACGATGTTTTCGGCCCATCTCACATGTCCAAGGCCACCGTTTGACTTGTAAACGACTGTTCTGTTGGTTAACGACTGTATACTGTGACCTCCTGATGCAAACTGGGGTGACAAAGTGTTTTACTGTAATTCCCAGAGAGACTGCTTGCCAGCGGTTACGTAATACGTCTAGCCGGGCAGGCTCCAGACATCAACATAAACATGTGTTGTAATAACATTGCATGTGTGGCTGGTTACAGTGAGGTACCCCACAGGTGAATACTGACTGCTTTGAATTCAAACTGATTTAAATTATTATTTCTTAACCCGCAATTCTGTACCGTTATAATGTTCTCAATTAAACATATTAAAAAGAAAACCAAATCTTGAAATACAGATTAAATACGGTAGACCTTAAATTTACTTAACGTAAACCAGTGCTCATTCTCTTTATGTAACTCACTCACTCACACATTATTTCTTTAGATTCCCATTTTAATTAATAGTGCTTTTTTAGTTTTATCAAAATCTAAACAACTGTATAATAGGTTAAAATTTGGTTGAAATATAAAAAGGTTCACAAGTTACTCATCCTCGTTGGCTGTCTCTCCGGCGTTGCATCACTACCGTACATACACTTCTTTTTGTCCGTTTAACGTCCGAAATTTTTTATGGAAACTGTTTTAAACTTACACTTGTGCTGTACTACTTTCATTCACATTTTTATTGTTGTTTTATATTAACTCACTCATTATTAGTCGGCCGGCTTACATTGTTCATGTGCCCGGTTTTCTGTCGAACCGCACGTTGACGCACCTGCGTGGCTCGGAAGTTCGACACCAACTTAAGTTTTCAACATGGCTCAGCATCCCTCTGTGCGTGGCAACTTGCCTTGTGATTGGCTGGTCGCATGTCGAGGCGTTTTCGTCATCTCGTACCTGGTGAGAAGGAATTCTTAAACGTGACTCATGTTGTGAACTGCGCCCACGCGTGCGCTCGTACGCATGAATACGCACCCTTCCTGATAATTTGCATTCCGGTACCGTGCTGTACCTTACACGGAGCTACAGCCAGTGACCAAAAAATACACTCTTGTTAAATAAAAAGGTGAAAAGCTTTA
Organism: Magicicada septendecula; assembly: GCA_034769895.1. Lineage (NCBI taxonomy): Eukaryota > Metazoa > Arthropoda > Insecta > Hemiptera > Cicadidae > Magicicada > Magicicada septendecula. The sequence goes on from CM068375.1 coordinate 434,103,156, forward strand.
AATTATAGACCTTCATCAGTTCGTCCCGTTACAGAATGTACCCCAGAATCACTCATTATGGCAGAGTCAGTTAAGACTCACTTCATTTTCATTATCTTCCATTTTAATCTTTCACCTTGCATACACAATTATAAAATTACAATTATAATTTTAGCATTTAACTCAATGTTTTACATTACCAACCGTATCCACAAAACAAAATGATATAACCTCTACGATAACACAACAAATGCCATACGCAAACCTATCTCTGTATGTAAGTAGGCCTAACTTGTATAAAAATTTATACAAGCATCCTGGCAACGTTGCCGATTGTAACTAAACAAAAAAACACAAGAGAAGAAGAAACTTAACCCCCGCTTACTTACGATCTATCTACAACTTACCTTTACTCAGAAGATTCCCAAACCCCTCAAGGTCGCCACCATATTTTGAGGAGTAAATATGGAAACCAAACTCACTCTTCCCCCCAGAAATAATTTAGTAGATAATTAAATTAAACTCCCTTATATAAAAAACTCCTGGGTCGTTTAGACGAACTTTTGATACAGAGAATAGGTTATGGGTATTTTGGCATAATAATTATGTTAACACATTATTATGATGGCACAATCTTATTTTATTTTAACCAAAAAACTATTAGTTTCTTTTTGAATACAACATAAAACTTATCAGACACCAAAAAAATCTTATACGCAAAGTTTCATAAGCATCTTTCTCTCTCTCTCTCTCTCTCTATTTTATTTTGACTTTCACAACTTTGAATCCCAACCAACTTTGATCAATTGTTTGGCCAATTCTTTTTACTTATCTGCACGTGGTCTCTCAGTAGTTGCACAACACTTCACAGTTCGTTTTTCATAACAACACCAGAATAACGTTTTACAACTTTCCTTCCATAATCACTGTTATTATTTCTTCAATAAGTTTATTGCCGCACCACCGCATTTTCGAAACATCATTTTGGGGCAGGCCTACCGTACTTGCCCATGTAGGCCTCCCAACACTATTATATTGCGACCGTTCTATTCAGCTATGAGTCTCCGACTGCTTATGTGTTGCCCGCGTGGTCACGCTAATTCACTTTTCTGCCTTTTGAACTGGTTTCAGGTGGATTCCTGCACCTCGTCTTGCCTTGTGGATTGACGTCATTTGTTCTCTGTATGTTCTTAACGGCGTCTCGCTGTCGCCACATCTCAACTCTGATTCACTTTTTTGTCATACACAGACGCAGGATTGCATTCCTTACCTTATATGGACATCTTCTGCCCCCCCCCCCTCAATTCTACACTCCTAACTAGCTATGCTTTATTACAATAAGTTTTAGAAAATTGTTATACAAATTTTGTTCCGTTACATCCTTGATGCTCATTCTGCCCAATTTGAAACAGATAGTTGCTCCATAACACCCGTGCTTGTACAATCCTCTTAATTCTGTAATCTTTTTAATGTATCTGAAAATTTTACAAATTAAAAAGAAAATTTACATCACAATCACAACCTGCAATTTTTCATTTAGAAAATTGTGGAGCATACAGAACGTAAGTCATATTCAAGTCTAAAAAAAATGTAAACTAAGAATGATTGTATCACGCTAGGTTTGAGAGTTTGTTAATAAACTTCAGTGTGCCAGCGTCACAAGTTGGATGGTATCATGCCATCACATGTTTATGGTTAGGCGTAAGTCTTATTTGAATTCAGCGTCTCAAATTATTGCTAAGAAGTATATAATTAACCATTGTGGTTGTGTTTAATTTTGAAATTTCTTGTAGCTGACGACAGTATGATCTGTAGATTCACTTCAGAGGCAAAAGATAAACCAATGGGTTGTGGTATTTTGGTCACAACATACTCTATGATAACACATACTCAGAAGCGTTCATGGGAAGCAGATCAAACAATGAAGTGGCTGCAGGAACAAGAATGGGGCATAATGGTACTTGATGGTATGTGCACAAAATAAAATGAATAATTAGCCTAACTATAACAGTTTCTTGTTCAGAATGCTTAAATTTGGTGTAACATTTTGAAAGCTAGTCCTAGCTTTTAAGTTTATGTTTCTATACATATATATAGGCCTATATCTAATACTTTTCAGAAATATACAAAACTGATAACAATCTGTAAGTTTTTTTTCAAACATAACTTACATATGTTTTAAAGGCAGTCAAGAATTTTAAAGGGGTATTGAGAGATATTAATTTTGTCATTTTACTCAAAATAACCAGTTTCTGCATAATTTGATGCCTGGTATACTCTTAAAATTTTCTTTAAAACTTTTGACTTCCATTTTTGATCTGTGGTGCCCCTAAAGATACAAAATTTTTAAAGTAAACACTACATTTGAATATGGATTAAAATTCTCTTTAGTCTGATACTTGGTATGGATTTTTACAATTTTCTGAAATTTCAGATTTTTTAAATTTAGGCCCTGGTGTCCTAAAATTTCCAAAACTTAGGGCCTGGTAGTTTTGAAATTTCCAAAACTACACTGCATTCAGATTTTGTTTGAAGTTCATATTAATTTGAAAACTTCGGAGTGGATTTTTGTGATTTTATCAAAATTTTGATTTTTGGGGCCCTGACATCCAAAAATTTTGAAAATACCAAAACTGAACATTACATTCTGATTTAGAAAAAATGAGCTTTAATTTGATACCCCACATGATGTTTGATTTTTTCCAAAAGTTGACTCCTCCCGTTTTTGACTCCTACCCCCCCTATTTTTTGAGGGATCAATCTGATAAACAATAGGATATATGAGGTAAACATTACAATATGACAAATTGCAGTTAAATATTTATTTAAATTTGTGGAGCCCCACGATTTTTGGAGCGCCAATTTACAACAATACAAGTTAACCAATTTGTTGTTTATTTAAAATTTTTTTAACTTGTGTAGCCTCATGCTTTTGGGAGACAAATATTTATACAACGCAAGTTAATCAATTTAAATGCATTTACATATTGTATATTGAATTCATGGGTGTAATCGTAATAAGAAGATGATACGTTATTTACGTTTAAAATCGTTCCATTATTTATTTGTGTAAACAACATCTCTCATATCGGATATTAAACAATAACTCATTATTAAATCTATTGTACGAAGTTTTCGTACATAACTTATTGCTAACAAATTACATACATAAGTTATATACAACTCTTATTATCTAATTTTAATTACTTTAAAATGTTTACTTTGCTCTCGGCTTACTCATGGTGTGTTCATATTTTTGCAATTGCTGATTCATTAGCTTCAAAAAAAATGAATTTACTTCTATTCAAACTTCTTTTATGTTACTTTGTTTTACTTTCTATTTTATGAATTTTTTTTTCTTTATCATCAAAGACTTTACTAATTACGTTAATTCAAAAATTACTTATTTCTCTTATCATTTACGTTACCAATTACTAAATGATACAAGAAATATTATTCTAATTTTCACTGCTTTTACATTATTTATTGTAATATTGGTTGAATGTCCTCCATTCAAGCTTTAATTAGTGTCTTTCAATTGTCTGTAATTAAATGTTTTTTTTTTATCACCTCGTTTGACGTGGTTATTCATCTGTACGTCCTCCGTGTGTGCTGATTAATAGTCATCTCGTCTCACGTCATATGCTGCCGGTGTGTCCATAGACCTCATCATATGTATTTTGCAGCTCTGGCTGTATAGCTAGTTGATCCGGTGACTCTTACGATAATTGTGAATTTGTGTCGTCGACTGTGTAAAGAAAGAGAGAGAGATACTTTTAGGTGTTAAGATGCGACGATGATGCCTCACGTTGCGAGCGTCAATTTGTAAAGAAAGAGACTAAATGGACGTCCTCGTTTTCGTTTAAGCCCCACGTTGCAGGCGGCAATTTGTAACAAAATGAAATATATAGAATGTGTCGAGTACGTGTTTAAATAAGTTCCACGTTGTTATGTGCCAATTTGTAAAGAGACTAATATGTGCCGGTGCTAGCGAAAATGTCCGTCTTATTCAAACCCCACTGTTGTAATCAATTTAGTAACGAACTGCTTGTTAATTATGTGAGGACGTATATAATAATGTATGATACCAGCTGGAGACGTCAAATTATAAAGAGATCTTGTCTATGAGTGTAATTAGTTATAAGAGACTCCGGTGTAACAAACGCCAAGTAGTACGTTGTAGGTGGCGATTCATAACAATTAAAATGCTGTTACCTGGTTTAATTAATATGTTATTAACTAATATACCTTGCGGTTGTGACCAGTGAAACCCTCAGAACACAGATTATTAAGTCCACAAACTTAGAATTATATTCCTGAATTTATAATGGTAGTATTCTGTAGACTTAATTTAATTCTCAGTGGTTGTTTAATATGAGCAATATATATGGAGTATTTACTGAATGTAAGTGGTTTTTGTCTCAACCCTAGTCCCTCAACGATAAAAATTTCATTCAAATTTAGTATGGCAAAACCCGTTAGTTCAGCAATCTACCGTCTCACCAGCTGCAAACTTGGAGCGCTGTTATTATAAATAATTGTGCGTATAGGTTAGTTATTCTGAGTGTTTGTATCAATCTGTTAATAAATTATTACGCCAATTACATATAGTATTTTCTCTGCAATGATTAAAACGTTATCTCATACAACAAATGTACTTTATTTATTTTTCTCTGGTATTTAACCAGTTACGTTGTCTCAGACAAACAATAAGACAATACAATCGACTATCCCAACATGTATCGATTCTTAATTATTCGAATTCTAAAAAGAAAAACATATATACTTTGAAAATAATGACAAATAATTCTTATACCAGGGTTCGTGTAGTTCTTTGAACCATTAGTAAGGCCAGGTAAAACGCATAATTAAGGTTGTTCAATTTACAAAAAGAATAAAATTATTTACTTAAAATACAATGATATGAAAATAATTTGTTTTTTTACCCAAGCGGCGAAAGCTTCATTAGGCGGTGAATGTTTGTCAACTACGATCAAAATGCAGGTTATATCGTCTTCACTCAGTAAAACTGCTCTAGTCTTCAATGAATGGATGATGATAATCCCACGGGAACTCTGGTGCTTCGAGTCTTCTTTTGCGTCTTCACAATTCTTGGTCCCAACGAACTGGAATTAGGATCTCAGCTTCCGCTGTCAATGAAGGTTATTTCGTCAACCGAATCTTCTGTATTTCCAAATATTTCCGTTAATTCAGGCTTCAACTCTTTATTGGTCTTCAATTTATAGCATGAATTGGTTTGATACCAAATTCAGCGGAATTGTTTAGTGAATGAGGTGAGACGCTTTCAGTTCTTTTTTATTGTATTCATTGATAATTTATAGGGTTATTTAATTTGTATGATTCATTAACATTCCAGTATAATTGTTTTGCAAAATGCTTTTTTTTTTTTCAATTTGGATATATATTTTTTTTATATTTATTCATATATTTTAAATAAATCGGTTCATTTCAACCTAATAGCTTGTAACAATCAGTACCATCTATCCAAAATCAACAAGTTACTAAAAATCAGTTGCCTTAACAACCAGGTTTTCCATATATCCTTGAGCCGGCATTATAGAATATTACTACTCCTTTCCAATAAAATACTCCATGCTTGGATTAATATTGAATCACATAAAATTCTCCCCTAACCTTCCTTATTAAACAGTAAATGTTTTACTAGAGTTTCGTTGGACTGGGTTTACTAAAAAGGTATTAATTTCCTTTCACTAATATGGAATTTAGGCCTATAGATTCATTTACAACCATTATAACATTATTTGGTTTTTAACTTAATTTTCTTTTTACCTGACCTACTGTACAATTAATTATTGATTACATAGTTAATTACATGAATTTTAATTTACTGGTGGTTATTTGTTTTTACATTAATCAATTGGTTCTGGAACCCTTTATTAATTTATGACATAATTGTCAGAACTACTTGTTAGACTTGAAACACTGGTCACACTCCTGATCCAGTTTATAAACATTAATTAGAACAACAGTATCTTTCAATTTTATACAATACTGACAACTTAGTACCGTGCCTAACATTGGTAACTATATTGTGCTATATAAAAACAAATCTAATATAAAATATAAACATAATTATTGAGTAAGTATTATTATCAAACAACATCATTTCATTTTTTAACACATTCAACATACAATATAAATATTCTGTAGACCTTAACATGTCACAGTACAAAACAAACATTTCATTACATCCAATCATTCATTGGTCTGGCTCTTTTACATTTAATATTAGTCATTGCCTCCTTTTTACTTGAGGTCCTTCTCAAACATATGAACTATCGAACAACCTTAAGTCAGGGTATGGTCTTTGACCATATTTCATTCAGTCTTTTATGTAACGTTGGGGAACCTCAACTATGTTGCGTTACATAACACCCCCCCTTCAAAATAAGTTTATTTTGGTATAAACAAAGTTTAGCAAGAAATAAACTTCTAATTTGTATCTGGCCAATTGGTTTCCTATTTATAGTACTTTTATATTTCCCAATTATTCGTTATTTTATTATCATTTCTTCATTCCTTCTTAAAGTCAATTATTTCCCAAGTTTAAATCTTATTTCTATAATCATTCTTGTGACATTCTTCATTAATTATACATTTTGGATCTGGTTTTATTTAATTCTCTATATTTATTTGTGAGTTTTCCCTCTAATATTTAATTTTCCTAAACCTCCCTAACATTATAACTGGAATCGAATCGGTGGTGCTCTATCGGCTAACCAATTACCGTCGTCCGTTACATACTTTCTGGGATCAGAGGAACATCATCTCTGCCCAGTCAAATGATTGCTGGAATATTCTACAGTCAATCTTCATTAATAAACCTCGTAACGTAGTCATCATGTGACCTTCAATAAAATAATAAATAATAATCATATTCTAGGGATTATTCACTGTACTTTAACTCAGATCATATTATTTCTTCATATTAATTCTTCCTTCTATTATACACTTTTTCTCTCCAATACTTGGCTATTTTATTGACATTTATTAATTGGGTTTTGTTTACGGATAATTCTTAACCATTAGTTTTTTTTTTTTCTTGTGACCTGTTGATGGTTCCATTTTGGCTTCTTCATTCTCTTGTCTTCATTGGCTCATATTCCTTTGTGATCAATACAGCTGGTTATGAGATTTTGGTCAGTACTATACATTACATTATGTAGCTATATTCTTCTGGCACAATCATTATTATTTCTTTTACATTCAAAATTATATTTCTCACTATTATATTATATCAGATAAACTCATTTCGTCTTCTGGTTTTGATGATTTTTATTAGGTTGAATTAGTGTAAAATATTTTTCTTCTTTCATATCAGTTTAAATCAATTTCTTCTAAATTGTATAGTAAGGTGTTCTTACTTATTTTTCGACTTTGGTTGTTCTTTTTATCTTCAAAATTCTCTTTCTTATATAACTCATAAATTGTTTTCTTAGATACTTGTTTGTAAGTTGAGCTTACTTCATTTTTTTTTTTTTTTTTTTTTTTGAATTTTGGGGTATTTATTCTCTTTATTTTAAATCATACTGTTTCTGAATAATTATGAGTAAGTTGTTCTTACATCCTTTGGAATTTTGGGTTTTTTAGTTTCTTCATTTTAAATTGTATTGTTCGAAATAACATGAGTAAGATGTCCTTACGTCTTTTGGAATTTTGGGTTTTTTAGTTTCTTCATGTATTCCATCTGTCGGCCGTGTCTTCTTCTTCATTTATTTCTTGTCTTACATCCTGGGATGTACTGGGTCGGTGGCCATCTCCTCTTAGGGGAATCCAGCGTTCTGGTGGGTTCTGTTGATTATAAATTATTCGGACATTCCTAGATGGATCGTCCCTTCTTTGGTTCTCGCTTCCGGATCTGGATTCTCCGATGTTATTGCTCCGTTGTAAACACTCATTATCATTCTCCCCTTGGTTTTGATCACTCCTTGGACCATTCTCTTCGGCCCTTATAAAATTTACCATTGGTCTGGAAACCCGTAGTGGACGATCCTCTTCGTAGTTAACCCGGCGGTAGTCCTCCTGACTCCGACTTCTGCCCCTATTAGTTCTAGTCTCCCTTCTATCGTTATTACTGTACTGGTTCCAATCGGTGTCCCTATCAAAACTTCGACGTCCTTGGTAGTATGTCCTCCCGTTATAATCATCGTACGCCCCCACATAATTAACTCTTCTGTAGTTTTGGTTTTGGTTATTCGGATTACGGTTGCTGTTATCATAATTTCGGTTGTTCGTGTTCCGATTCTGGTAATTTGGGTTATACGACCGGTTATATTGGTTGTTCGGAATACTCTGTCTATTCCTGTAATTGTTTCCGTTGTTCCTTGGGCTGTTGTTGTTATTTTTCCGTTGGTACGCCTCATTACCATAATTACCAGGCCTGCCATTATAGTTCGTCCGGTTATTCGCCTCATGACTGTTATGGTTATTGTTTCTATTGTTATAGTCTGGGAAATCCCTGTTCCCGTACTGGTCGTTTCTCTGACGACTCCTTCGATAGTGTACTTCACGCTCGTGCTCTTCTAATAGTGTTGACATGGCCTGTATAGTTTTTATTTGTCCACCCGATCGTGCTATTGATATACCGTTATCATAGTGATATGCTAACCTGGTGACGAGAATTTCCTCTGGGATTTTTGGTTCAAGATGTCTTGCCAAACATACTTTTCCCAGGAAGTAGGCAGTAAGTGTTGTTCCCCTGCTGGCGTCATATCTTCCATAACTGATGCTCTCCCTCACTACGTTCTGGGTGGCGTCTGACCAGTATCTGGCTTTAAAAGCTATTTTAAATTCTTCGTATCTCGTGCCTGGTGGCTGTCCACCAGTTATCATAAGTTTCTTTAAAATGATCGTCTAAATAACGACGAATTATTGGCCACCTGTTTTCACCAGTTCTCATGATTTGTTCGCCGACCCGTTCCAAGAATTCCATTGGATTTCTCCTGTATGCCTTAAAGTTGATGGTCTCCCGGTCGTCTATATGTTGTGTATATGGGACAGTGATCGATCGGTTGTCAACTGACCGTTGCAGGTTCTCAATTCTATCCTGGTTACGTTGTCCTTGCTCCTGTACTTCATTCATGACCGTATCTAAATTTCGATGCTGGTTTCCGCAATCTGTTCGTATTGATTCCACTTGAATTCGGTTTTCTTCTTCTATATGGCCTAGCTTGACCTCTAGTTCAGCTCTATTTCGTGTAATAGCTTCATCGGTCGCTTTCAGTTTTCTATTTGTTTCCGCTATTTCCTGTTTTCTTTCGCCGTCGTTCTTAACTACGTTCTGGCCGATTGCCTCACTAGCGTCCTCAATTTTCTTATTGATAGCTTGTCTTAATACTTCATTCTGTTTATCAACATTTTCCCTTATTTCCTTGTTAGAATGCTCAATTCTCTCATCGATTCGTATAAGATTATCCTCATTGATTTTCTCAAGATCTGCTTTCATTCGTTTATTGTTTTCCTCAAGTTTTTCGTTCATTATTTTGTTATCGTCTTGAATCTGTCTCAAATTCTCGTCATTCTTGTCAAACTTTTCATTCATCTGCTTGATTAAATTTTCGCTCAAAATTTCGTTTTGTTTTCTTGAGTTCTCATTAATACTGTCTATTTTATTTTCCAGCTTTTCTGAATTTTCATTTATACTGTCTATCTTTTCATTGATTTGTCTAAAATCGGCCTTCAATCGTTCATTATTTTCATTTATGGTTTGCCTTAAAAGTTCACTAGTACTTTCCTTAATACTGTCTATTTTTTCATTAGTTTGTCTATTATCTTCTTTGATACTGTCTATTTTTTCATTAGTTTGTCTATTATCTTCTTTGATACTGTCTATTTTATTTTCTAGCTTTTCTGAGTTTTCTTCCTGTTTCTTAAAATTTTCATCTATTGTTTGTTTATTGCTTTCCTTAATGCTATCAATTTTCTCCATCATCATCCTCATAATTTCTTGCCAATCTGGTTTCTGGTTCTCTTCTGGCTTCCGCTTTTTCTGGTTGGTCCCCTTGGGCATCCTCTGTATTGCTCGCCTGTTGTTCCATTTCAATTTCTGTACCTGCCTCTGTTTCTTCTTCCCTCCTATCTTCTTCTGTCTCTTGTTCCTTCTCCATTCTTTTCGTCAGAGCTCTCGTATGCATTCCTGTGCCTCTAATGGTTGCCTGCTCAAGTTAAGTAACAAATAATATGAGTTTTTACTTAACTAAAGCCCACTCGTTGAGCGCCAATTTGTAAAGAAAGAGAGAGAGATACTTTTAGGTGTTAAGATGCGACGATGATGCCTCACGTTGCGAGCGTCAATTTGTAAAGAAAGAGACTAAATGGACGTCCTCGTTTTCGTTTAAGCCCCATGTTGCAGGCGGCAATTTGTAACAAAATGAAATATATAGAATGTGTCGAGTACGTGTTTAAATAAGTTCCACGTTGTTATGTGCCAATTTGTAAAGAGACTAATATGTGCCGGTGCTAGCGAAAATGTCCGTCTTATTCAAACCCCACTGTTGTAATCAATTTAGTAACGAACTGCTTGTTAATTATGTGAGGACGTATGTAATAATGTATGATACCAGCTGGAGACGTCAAATTATAAAGAGATCTTGTCTATGAGTGTAATTAGTTATAAGAGACTCCGGTGTAACAAACGCCAAGTAGTACGTTGTAGGTGGCGATTCATAACAATTAAAATGCTGTTACCTGGTTTAATTAATATGTTATTAACTAATATACCTTGCGGTTGTGACCAGTGAAACCCTCAGAACACAGATTATTAAGTCCACAAACTTAGAATTATATTCCTGAATTTATAATGGTAGTATTCTGTAGACTTAATTTAATTCTCAGTGGTTGTTTAATATGAGCAATATATATGGAGTATTTACTGAATGTAAGTGGTTTTTGTCTCAACCCTAGTCCCTCAACGATAAAAATTTCATTCAAATTTAGTATGGCAAAACCCGTTAGTTCAGCAATCTACCGTCTCACCAGCTGCAAACTTGGAGCGCTGTTATTATAAATAATTGTGCATATAGGTTAGTTATTCTGAGTGTTTGTATCAATCTGTTAATAAATTATTACGCCAATTACATATAGTATTTTCTCTGCAATGATTAAAACGTTATCTCATACAACAAATGTACTTTATTTATTTTTCTCTGGTATTTAACCAGTTACGTTGTCTCAGACAAACAATAAGACAATACAATCGACTATCCCAACATGTATCGATTCTTAATTATTCGAATTCTAAAAAGAAAAACATATATACTTTGAAAATAATGACAAATAATTCTTATACCAGGGTTCGTGTAGTTCTTTGAACCATTAGTAAGGCCAGGTAAAACGCATAATTAAGGTTGTTCAATTTACAAAAAGAAGAAAATTATTTACTTAAAATACAATGATATGAAAATAATTTGTTTTTTTACCCAAGCGGCGAAAGCTTCATTAGGCGGTGAATGTTTGTCAACTACGATCAAAATGCAGGTTATATCGTCTTCACTCAGTAAAACTGCTCTAGTCTTCAATGAATGGATGATGATAATCCCACGGGAACTCTGGTGCTTCGAGTCTTCTTTTGCGTCTTCACAATTCTTGGTCCCAACGAACTGGAATTAGGATCTCAGCTTCCGCTGTCAATGAAGGTTATTTCGTCAACCGAATCTTCTGTATTTCCAAATATTTCCGTTAATTCAGGCTTCAACTCTTTATTGGTCTTCAATTTATAGCATGAATTGGTTTGATACCAAATTCAGCGGAATTGTTTAGTGAATGAGGTGAGACGCTTTCAGTTCTTTTTTATTGTATTCATTGATAATTTATAGGGTTATTTAATTTGTATGATTCATTAACATTCCAGTATAATTGTTTTGCAAAATGCTTTTTTTTTTCAATTTGGATATATATTTTTTTTATATTTATTCATATATTTTAAATAAATCGGTTCATTTCAACCTAATAGCTTGTAACAATCAGTACCATCTATCCAAAATCAACAAGTTACTAAAAATCAGTTGCCTTAACAACCAGGTTTTCCATATATCCTTGAGCCGGCATTATAGAATATTACTACTCCTTTCCAATAAAATACTCCATGCTTGGATTAATATTGAATCACATAAAATTCTCCCCTAACCTTCCTTATTAAACAGTAAATGTTTTACTAGAGTTTCGTTGGACTGGGTTTACTAAAAAGGTATTAATTTCCTTTCACTAATATGGAATTTAGGCCTATAGATTCATTTACAACCATTATAACATTATTTGGTTTTTAACTTAATTTTCTTTTTACCTGACTTACTGTACAATTAATTATTGATTACATAGTTAATTACATGAATTTTAATTTACTGGTGGTTATTTGTTTTTACATTAATCAATTGGTTCTGGAACCCTTTATTAATTTATGACATAATTGTCAGAACTACTTGTTAGACTTGAAACACTGGTCACACTCCTGATCCAGTTTATAAACATTAATTAGAACAACAGTATCTTTCAATTTTATACAATACTGACAACTTAGTACCGTGCCTAACATTGGTAACTATATTGTGCTATATAAAAACAAATCTAATATAAAATATAAACATAATTATTGAGTAAGTATTATTATCAAACAACATCATTTCATTTTTTAACACATTCAACATACAATATAAATATTCTGTAGACCTTAACATGTCACAGTACAAAACAAACATTTCATTACATCCAATCATTCATTGGTCTGGCTCTTTTACATTTAATATTAGTCATTGCCTCCTTTTTACTTGAGGTCCTTCTCAAACATATGAACTATCGAACAACCTTAAGTCAGGGTATGGTCTTTGACCATATTTCATTCAGTCTTTTATGTAACGTTGGGGAACCTCAACTATGTTGCGTTACATAACACCCCCCCTTCAAAATAAGTTTATTTTGGTATAAACAAAGTTTAGCAAGAAATAAACTTCTAATTTGTATCTGGCCAATTGGTTTCCTATTTATAGTACTTTTATATTTCCCAATTATTCGTTATTTTATTATCATTTCTTCATTCCTTCTTAAAGTCAATTATTTCCCAAGTTTAAATCTTATTTCTATAATCATTCTTGTGACATTCTTCATTAATTATACATTTTGGATCTGGTTTTATTTAATTCTCTATATTTATTTGTGAGTTTTCCCTCTAATATTTAATTTTCCTAAACCTCCCTAACATTATAACTGGAATCGAATCGGTGGTGCTCTATCGGCTAACCAATTACCGTCGTCCGTTACATACTTTCTGGGATCAGAGGAACATCATCTCTGCCCAGTCAAATGATTGCTGGAATATTCTACAGTCAATCTTCATTAATAAACCTCGTAACGTAGTCATCATGTGACCTTCAATAAAATAATAAATAATAATCATATTCTAGGGATTATTCACTGTACTTTAACTCAGATCATATTATTTCTTCATATTAATTCTTCCTTCTATTATACACTTTTTCTCTCCAATACTTGGCTATTTTATTGACATTTATTAATTGGGTTTTGTTTACGGATAATTCTTAACCATTAGTTTTTTTTTTTTCTTGTGATCCTGTTGATGGTTCCATTTTGGCTTCTTCATTCTCTTGTCTTCATTGGCTCATATTCCTTTGTGATCAATACAGCTGGTTATGAGATTTTGGTCAGTACTATACATTACATTATGTAGCTATATTCTTCTGGCACAATCATTATTATTTCTTTTACATTCAAAATTATATTTCTCACTATTATATTATATCAGATAAACTCATTTCGTCTTCTGGTTTTGATGATTTTTATTAGGTTGAATTAGTGTAAAATATTTTTCTTCTTTCATATCAGTTTAAATCAATTTCTTCTAAATTGTATAGTAAGGTGTTCTTACTTATTTTTCGACTTTGGTTGTTCTTTTTATCTTCAAAATTCTCTTTCTTATATAACTCATAAATTGTTTTCTTAGATACTTGTTTGTAAGTTGAGCTTACTTCATTTTTTTTTTTTTTTTTTTTTTTTTTTTTGAATTATTTATTCTCTTTATTTTAAATCATACTGTTTCTGAATAATTATGAGTAAGTTGTTCTTACATCCTTTGGAATTTTGGGTTTTTTAGTTTCTTCATTTTAAATTGTATTGTTCGAAATAACATGAGTAAGATGTCCTTACGTCTTTTGGAATTTTGGGTTTTTTAGTTTCTTCATGTATTCCATCTGTCGGCCGTGTCTTCTTCTTCATTTATTTCTTGTCTTACATCCTGGGATGTACTGGGTCGGTGGCCATCTCCTCTTAGGGGAATCCAGCGTTCTGGTGGGTTCTGTTGATTATAAATTATTCGGACATTCCTAGATGGATCGTCCCTTCTTTGGTTCTCGCTTCCGGATCTGGATTCTCCGATGTTATTGCTCCGTTGTAAACACTCATTATCATTCTCCCCTTGGTTTTGATCACTCCTTGGACCATTCTCTTCGGCCCTTATAAAATTTACCATTGGTCTGGAAACCCGTAGTGGACGATCCTCTTCGTAGTTAACCCGGCGGTAGTCCTCCTGACTCCGACTTCTGCCCCTATTAGTTCTAGTCTCCCTTCTATCGTTATTACTGTACTGGTTCCAATCGGTGTCCCTATCAAAACTTCGACGTCCTTGGTAGTATGTCCTCCCGTTATAATCATCGTACGCCCCCACATAATTAACTCTTCTGTAGTTTTGGTTTTGGTTATTCGGATTACGGTTGCTGTTATCATAATTTCGGTTGTTCGTGTTCCGATTCTGGTAATTTGGGTTATACGACCGGTTATATTGGTTGTTCGGAATACTCTGTCTATTCCTGTAATTGTTTCCGTTGTTCCTTGGGCTGTTGTTGTTATTTTTCCGTTGGTACGCCTCATTACCATAATTACCAGGCCTGCCATTATAGTTCGTCCGGTTATTCGCCTCATGACTGTTATGGTTATTGTTTCTATTGTTATAGTCTGGGAAATCCCTGTTCCCGTACTGGTCGTTTCTCTGACGACTCCTTCGATAGTGTACTTCACGCTCGTGCTCTTCTAATAGTGTTGACATGGCCTGTATAGTTTTTATTTGTCCACCCGATCGTGCTATTGATATACCGTTATCATAGTGGTATGCTAACCTGGTGACGAGAATTTCCTCTGGGATTTTTGGTTCAAGATGTCTTGCCAAACATACTTTTCCCAGGAAGTAGGCAGTAAGTGTTGTTCCCCTGCTGGCGTCATATCTTCCATAACTGATGCTCTCCCTCACTACGTTCTGGGTGGCGTCTGACCAGTATCTGGCTTTAAAAGCTATTTTAAATTCTTCGTAGCTTCGTATCTCGTGCCTGGTGGCTGTCCACCAGTTATCATAAGTTTCTTTAAAATGATCGTCTAAATAACGACGAATTATTGGCCACCTGTTTTCACCAGTTCTCATGATTTGTTCGCCGACCCGTTCCAAGAATTCCATTGGATTTCTCCTGTATGCCTTAAAGTTGATGGTCTCCCGGTCGTCTATATGTTGTGTATATGGGACAGTGATCGATCGGTTGTCAACTGACCGTTGCAGGTTCTCAATTCTATCCTGGTTACGTTGTCCTTGCTCCTGTACTTCATTCATGACCGTATCTAAATTTCGATGCTGGTTTCCGCAATCTGTTCGTATTGATTCCACTTGAATTCGGTTTTCTTCTTCTATATGGCCTAGCTTGACCTCTAGTTCAGCTCTATTTCGTGTAATAGCTTCATCGGTCGCTTTCAGTTTTCTATTTGTTTCCGCTATTTCCTGTTTTCTTTCGCCGTCGTTCTTAACTACGTTCTGGCCGATTGCCTCACTAGCGTCCTCAATTTTCTTATTGATAGCTTGTCTTAATACTTCATTCTGTTTATCAACATTTTCCCTTATTTCCTTGTTAGAATGCTCAGTTCTCTCATCGATTCGTATAAGATTATCCTCATTGATTTTCTCAAGATCTGCTTTCATTCGTTTATTGTTTTCCTCAAGTTTTTCGTTCATTATTTTGTTATCGTCTTGAATCTGTCTCAAATTCTCGTCATTCTTGTCAAACTTTTCATTCATCTGCTTGATTAAATTTTCGCTCAAAATTTCGTTTTGTTTTCTTGAGTTCTCATTAATACTGTCTATTTTATTTTCCAGCTTTTCTGAATTTTCATTTATACTGTCTATCTTTTCATTGATTTGTCTAAAATCGGCCTTCAATCGTTCATTATTTTCATTTATGGTTTGCCTTAAAAGTTCACTAGTACTTTCCTTAATACTGTCTATTTTTTCATTAGTTTGTCTATTATCTTCTTTGATACTGTCTATTTTTTCATTAGTTTGTCTATTATCTTCTTTGATACTGTCTATTTTATTTTCTAGCTTTTCTGAGTTTTCTTCCTGTTTCTTAAAATTTTCATCTATTGTTTGTTTATTGCTTTCCTTAATGCTATCAATTTTCTCCATCATCATCCTCATAATTTCTTGCCAATCTGGTTCTCTTCTGGCTTCCGCTTTTTCTGGTTGGTCCCCTTGGGCATCCTCTGTATTGCTCGCCTGTTGTTCCATTTCAATTTCTGTACCTGCCTCTGTTTCTTCTTCCCTCCTATCTTCTTCTGTCTCTTGTTCCTTCTCCATTCTTTTCGTCAGAGCTCTCGTATGCATTCCTGTGCCTCTAATGGTTGCCTGCTCAAGTTAAGTAACAAATAATATGAGTTTTTACTTAACTAAAGCCCACTCGTTGAGCGCCAATTTGTAAAGAAAGAGAGAGAGATACTTTTAGGTGTTAAGATGCGACGATGATGCCTCACGTTGCGAGCGTCAATTTGTAAAGAAAGAGACTAAATGGACGTCCTCGTTTTCGTTTAAGCCCCATGTTGCAGGCGGCAATTTGTAACAAAATGAAATATATAGAATGTGTCGAGTACGTGTTTAAATAAGTTCCACGTTGTTATGTGCCAATTTGTAAAGAGACTAATATGTGCCGGTCCTAGCGAAAATGTCCGTCTTATTCAAACCCCACTGTTGTAATCAATTTAGTAACGAACTGCTTGTTAATTATGTGAGGACGTATGTAATAATGTATGATACCAGCTGGAGACGTCAAATTATAAAGAGATCTTGTCTATGAGTGTAATTAGTTATAAGAGACTCCGGTGTAACAAACGCCAAGTAGTACGTTGTAGGTGGCGATTCATAACAATTAAAATGCTGTTACCTGGTTTAATTAATATGTTATTAACTAATATACCTTGCGGTTGTGACCAGTGAAACCCTCAGAACACAGATTATTAAGTCCACAAACTTAGAATTATATTCCTGAATTTATAATGGTAGTATTCTGTAGACTTAATTTAATTCTCAGTGGTTGTTTAATATGAGCAATATATATGGAGTATTTACTGAATGTAAGTGGTTTTTGTCTCAACCCTAGTCCCTCAACGATAAAAATTTCATTCAAATTTAGTATGGCAAAACCCGTTAGTTCAGCAATTTACCGTCTCACCAGCTGCAAACTTGGAGCGCTGTTATTATAAATAATTGTGCGTATAGGTTAGTTATTCTGAGTGTTTGTATCAATCTGTTAATAAATTATTACGCCAATTACATATAGTATTTTCTCTGCAATGATTAAAACGTTATCTCATACAACAAATGTACTTTATTTATTTTTCTCTGGTATTTAACCAGTTACGTTGTCTCAGACAAACAATAAGACAATACAATCGACTATCCCAACATGTATCGATTCTTAATTATTCGAATTCTAAAAAGAAAAACATATATACTTTGAAAATAATGACAAATAATTCTTATACCAGGGTTCGTGTAGTTCTTTGAACCATTAGTAAGGCCAGGTAAAACGCATAATTAAGGTTGTTCAATTTACAAAAAGAATAAAATTATTTACTTAAAATACAATGATATGAAAATAATTTGTTTTTTTACCCAAGCGGCGAAAGCTTCATTAGGCGGTGAATGTTTGTCAACTACGATCAAAATGCAGGTTATATCGTCTTCACCCAGTAAAACTGCTCTAGTCTTCAATGAATGGATGATGATAATCCCACGGGAACTCTGGTGCTTCGAGTCTTCTTTTGCGTCTTCACAATTCTTGGTCCCAACGAACTGGAATTAGGATCTCAGCTTCCGCTGTCAATGAAGGTTATTTCGTCAACCGAATCTTCTGTATTTCCAAATATTTCCGTTAATTCAGGCTTCAACTCTTTATTGGTCTTCAATTTATAGCATGAATTGGTTTGATACCAAATTCAGCGGAATTGTTTAGTGAATGAGGTGAGACGCTTTCAGTTCTTTTTTATTGTATTCATTGATAATTTATAGGGTTATTTAATTTGTATGATTCATTAACATTCCAGTATAATTGTTTTGCAAAATGCTTTTTTTTTTTTTCAATTTGGATATATATTTTTTTTATATTTATTCATATATTTTAAATAAATCGGTTCATTTCAACCTAATAGCTTGTAACAATCAGTACCATCTATCCAAAATCAACAAGTTACTAAAAATCAGTTGCCTTAACAACCAGGTTTTCCATATATCCTTGAGCCGGCATTATAGAATATTACTACTCCTTTCCAATAAAATACTCCATGCTTGGATTAATATTGAATCACATAAAATTCTCCCCTAACCTTCCTTATTAAACAGTAAATGTTTTACTAGAGTTTCGTTGGACTGGGTTTACTAAAAAGGTATTAATTTCCTTTCACTAATATGGAATTTAGGCCTATAGATTCATTTACAACCATTATAACATTATTTGGTTTTTAACTTAATTTTCTTTTTACCTGACCTACTGTACAATTAATTATTGATTACATAGTTAATTACATGAATTTTAATTTACTGGTGGTTATTTGTTTTTACATTAATCAATTGGTTCTGGAACCCTTTATTAATTTATGACATAATTGTCAGAACTACTTGTTAGACTTGAAACACTGGTCACACTCCTGATCCAGTTTATAAACATTAATTAGAACAACAGTATCTTTCAATTTTATACAATACTGACAACTTAGTACCGTGCCTAACATTGGTAACTATATTGTGCTGTATAAAAACAAATCTAATATAAAATATAAACATAATTATTGAGTAAGTATTATTATCAAACATCATTTCATTTTTTAACACATTCAACATACAATATAAATATTCTGTAGACCTTAACATGTCACAGTACAAAACAAACATTTCATTACATCCAATCATTCATTGGTCTGGCTCTTTTACATTTAATATTAGTCATTGCCTCCTTTTTACTTGAGGTCCTTCTCAAACATATGAACTATCGAACAACCTTAAGTCAGGGTATGGTCTTTGACCATATTTCATTCAGTCTTTTATGTAACGTTGGGGAACCTCAACTATGTTGCGTTACAACTGACGTAGCCTCCTGCGGCAATGGTTGAATCGAGAAGAAGAAACTTTATTAGCGCGACCTGGTATTTAGTCACGTCATGCAAAAATTCCTGTCTGAACAGTTTTCAACTTGTCATATTCTGTCGAGGCTTTACTACCCCCACTCTGGTTCAATTCACTATTTTCGCCTATCTTCGCGAATTACGTGGTTTGTTTCACCTCACTCGATGTTCAATCGATCACTAATTTTTATGTGATTACTATACGTAAATTGCACTTCTTTATGGTATTCACAAAAAGTTATTAATTTTTTACGTATAATAATTGCACTTTTCGTCACCTCTGTATGGGTTTTTTAACATTTTATTTATCTATAATTTCTACACACTTTGGTGTCTTTTGTTTTATCCTGTCGTACATAGTTTTCTTATAATTAACAATAAACATATAACTATTCTACTTGAAAAAGGGTTGGTTACATTTCAGGAACAGACAGGTTTCACACACACTAACAAAATACACGCGTACACAACGCTAGTGACAGGTGTGTCGAAACTGCATGGCCATGCATGAATTCTGTACTCCCTATTTTTACTACGATTCAGCTTATGCAATCTGAATCATGTTTATTAATTTATATTTATTCATTTTTATTATTTATTTGGGCAATGCACAGTATCATTAGTTTGTACTGTTGCAACATATATATACACTCATGCCAACTTTTATGAAATCAGTTGATACATTTATAAGTTATTGTGGGAGTTAACCCCAGGCAGGCAAATGCCAAACGTTCGACCTAAAACTGGGAATTCACTTCACTCTTTCAGTTAATGCAGGTTATCTCTTATCTGAGCACATGGTGTTGTATTTGATGATATAGGATTTGTAATAAATGTTGACAAATTGTATAAATACATACTTTTTACCTTTATTATTTGTTGTTAATAATTAAGCTTTGTTGTTGTGTACTTACCACTATTACTTCACACTAGGTCCCAGAGTTCGTTCATAAGCGAGGTCAGAAACAGTGTGGGGGTACGAAATAAATACTCTAACGACATATATATTGAAAAGAAAACTTTTGTTTAATTTTTTCTAAATTGTTGTTACTCCCAGTTACACCCACATAGTTACATGCGCTTCGCCATGAGGCATAGTTATGCAATCAAATTCAAATCTCTTTTCCATTTATAATTTTATA
Source organism: Magicicada septendecula (assembly GCA_034769895.1). Classification (NCBI taxonomy): domain Eukaryota; kingdom Metazoa; phylum Arthropoda; class Insecta; order Hemiptera; family Cicadidae; genus Magicicada; species Magicicada septendecula. Next base: position 434,123,753 of record CM068375.1, read on the forward strand.
AACATAATCCCACCAAAATAAACATAATTAATCAGTTCTTTCCATATTTTTAATATGGGTACAAATTATTTCCTTGATTATTAGCGATAATCAAATACATAGATTTAATAACATCAAAATACAAATACAAACTAACCTAAAACATATTATAATTAGGAAAGCTGCCCAGCCTGCTCGCACTCGCATTCATACTAATTTTAAAACCCCTTTAAATAGAAATAGGCCCCATTTTAATTGAAATTAATACATATACCCCTTGCCGGCACGTGGCGTCCTCTCAACCTCGTGTTACCTCATTTACAAAGTTCGTCTATGTCCAAAAACAAGTTATGATGTCCTTTTGCCGAAACTAGCAGCACTGTCACATTTTTTGATAACTGAAACTCACTGTTACTTGATATTCATAAATTTTTAATGAGCCCCGGGAGGCGGTTACCTGGCCAGGTATGCTTCGGTGAGAGAACTGCGGGTAGCATCTCTAAGTCCCCACTACTAGATTTTTGGTTGTAGAAGACGGAAAGCAATGCCTTGTACTTTTTAGTAATTGCGGCGACACATTCAACAAGTGCAAACTCCTGAGTGTTGGATGTTGACGATATTGAGTGTTCACTGGTCGACGTCACAAATAGGCGGGACTAAGTTTCGTTTCCGCCGTCATAAACGCACATGTTATAAAGAATTCATCACCAGCCCATGTTGGTTTTGTGTTTCTTGGCGTGGGTCTGCGCTCCTGCTGGAGTTAGCGCGTTTGTGCGTGTGGGTCACACAGCCGCAAAGTTCTAAGAATCGTCAACTCGCACATTCCTTTGCATTGTTTCATCACCCAGCTACAGCGTACCGTTTCTTTGTTCGCTACGAAGCCTTAGTTAACACATGGCTGTCCCCACAGATGAAAATGAATTTAAAATATTTCATAAAATAAAATCCAAATTTAATAAAATAAAAAACCCCCCTTTTTAGCCCCGTTACAATACCCCCCCAATGAGAGGTCTTCTGTCGAAACAGAAGAAATCTCATTGTTAAACCCCTAAGAGGACCGGTGAGGATATGGTGCCAACAACCCCCCATTTGTTCTTATACATAATGGGTAAACAACCCCCCTGGCTCGGCGACTATGGCCGCATCTGAACGAGATCACTGGACTTCTCTATACGAGATCCCAACACCATAAAATCGAACAGCCACGCACCACAGCGCACCTAACCTTCTATCATGCCACCCCAAAATCCAAATCCCTGGCCTCAGTCCATGCCAGATCCTCAACCGATATGTTCCCCCTTATCATGCACACTGGGCTGCCTTTAGCAGTTACTGGGCTTGTACACACACTCATTACTACATCCTAGCAAAAATTTATTCTTCCATTCAAAAATTTGTTTAAGTTAAAATCAAACTGCTCTATCTCCATTACTTTCTTCAAAATCAAAAATAAAATTCTTTTGTCTGAATTGATTAATTCTCTTCATTACTATTAACAATTAGAACAACAAATAAATTGAACATTTAATTAAAACATGAACTCCCTTATCCTAACATTTGATTATACATAGATCCTACACAATATAATTCAATAACACTATTGATACACATAAACAATAATATAATCAACATTCAAAACATCAATTAGATGGCAGGCACAAAATCAAAAATTAAGATTTGTTTTTTCAAAAAAATTTTAAATTTATTAAAATATCCTTTTCTCAATATTCAAAAAAAATTTTAAAATTATTTAAATCAATCAGGAAACAAAATTGGCATTGCTTCACTGCCAAAACTGGTCTAGTTTACAACATCACCCATCAGCTGATCAAACTGGGTCAAGTCAATAACCTTGACCTACACAGGTTATACATAGGCTACATCATAAAATACATTAATCATCTTTAAAGTTTTTACCTTCAAACACAAAAACATAATAAAATATGACATTTAAAATTAACATAGTATTATTATAATTAACAATAAAATTGATATTTAAATTACTCAAAATTACACATTTTACAACTTTTCTTTATTCGCAAATTCTATTAAAGTTTGTCACTTGTTTCCATTAAGTTTATATTTTTTACTATGACTCTCTTTCTTTAAAACATTAGTTACCTTGGAAATTAGCAAACAATTTATACGTGACATTCTACAGCGGATCAGCTGATTTTCTTAGCAAGGCGAATGACCTTACTACAAACACATTTCAATAGTTTGACATTTTGTCGTATATAGTTACATTTGTAACTGCCCCAAAATCATTAATTTATACATACATACAAATTCCTACACTAATACATAATAAACATAATACATTCATAATTAACACTGCGATTATTACATTAAAATAACCGAATCACATTTAACTTTGGTCACAATCTACACACCCTACATTTTTATAAAATTATAAACATTACATTTTAATTTCAATTGATTAATACTTTTAATTATCAAACTCTCATTAATTAGCCATCAATTATTTATCATTTAATTCTATAAAATTCAAATTTATTATTAACATTCACTTTACATTATATTTCATCTCTTATTACCTTTCTACTATGAATTTTCTACTTAATCCTTCACATTTTGATCATTGATTAGTCTGGGTGACACCTGTATTCGCTATGCTTTTAATTGAATAGACATCTATAATCTTACTCCCTTTCTTCCTACTAACAACCACTATTAACAAATTATGACACCAATCTCTCAATTATCAACACCTTCACTAATTCCACTTACCTCTGGCACCGCTCGTCTTTGTACTAGGACGTGTGTTCCCAACCTGGCCATATACATACACCATTTGCCCTCCAAAATATCGGCAAACACTCCCTTAAACTACTCTTATCACTTGCCACAACGCCGCACGCTGATCACTCCTTACACCACTACCCTGACTACAAAATATCATCATCAACAAATATATTTACCATTCACATTTCTCACCTCTCTATATACAATCACTAACCACTGTGTCTCTAAATATCTAACACTATTTTTGTGTTACCGGTATTTCAAAATTCTTATTCTCTCTAACTCTAACTTTAATTCTGCTTAACTCACCTGCCTTATTTCATTATCACCCAAACCCTTTTTACAACATTTCACCTTGATATAACACTAGAAAATTCATCACTTCTCCCCTTATAATAATATACCTCAATTTGAACATATTATCCGTTTAATCATCTACTAATCATTATAGAATTTTAATTTCATGAAATCATTTAACTTTATTATCAAACTTTCTTTTGTACGACCTTAATCAAGTACTTTTAATTCTCAGTTATTTAATTCAATTATTTAAAAGTTCACAGTTACTTTCATCGCTTATTTAGTCTGTAAAATTTTATAATTATTATTAATTTATACAAATTAATTGAAAATTAATTTCATCTATTAATTTCTACTACATATACACATTTTTTACATAACACATAGTACACCATACTGTAGTACACAAATACATTTAACATAATGACATCAACACATAAAAGAATATACAGTCCAACTTATTATTTGTTATCATCAACCACAAATCGTTTCATAAGACAATCCATTTCAAAACCACACTATTCACATAATTAAATGTTCATAAACAATAAACAATCACCCTCCATCGTCGAATAACAGTCTAATCTTATGATTATACCAGTCATTTACAATTAAATACATTATCTCATGATTATCAAATGTCTCATGATCTATATTGTCATATTCTTCCACAATGTCATTTGATTTAATATGATTATTCCATATTATTCTATCATGTACCTGGTCACGCTCGAGTATAGTCTTGTCGCCTTTAGTGTATTCTGTTAAAATTAGGTAAGTTATATTATCATCTTTAACATCATCTACTGCTTATCTCAGTTTCACTATAAGGTAAGTACTCATTATTATTACCTCCGCCTAACCTTTCTACGAATTCTTCATAATTTCTCTTTACTTTAAATATCTCTATTTCTCTCTCTCTCTCTCTCTCTCTCTCAAAACATCTCTCTCTTTTAAAATATTTCTCATAATAACTCTCCCAACAACACTTCTCTCTCTCAATATATCTCTCTTTACACCCTCTTTTTAACCCTTCAACACACTATCATTCCATTATTATTATATTCTATTCCCCATAAAACCTCATTACTACTACCAACCTCCACACTATTATCTCCTATTACTATGTTTTTATTTATTTTATCATCATTTCCACTACTACTTACCTTGTCACCTTTGTTCGATTTTAATTTGTCTATTACGTTCTTATTTTCTAATTCTATTTTGTCTAACCGTGTCTCTATTTCACTTAATCTTTTATCATAATTACCGCTTTGTTCTTTAATTTCTTTTTTCACTTCATCGAATTTTACGTTAAGATTATTTGCTTTTCTCTAATTTCACTTTTCTGTTCGTTAAATTTTTCATCAAGTTTACTAAATTTCTCATCAAACTTATTATTCTGTGTATTAAAAAGCATTTGCATCATTTTCATTATTTCATTATCTTCAGCCCTGTTAGTCGGGACTGGCGTTGAGTGAATAATTCCTTCACTCATGATTTGTGACTCAGTCATGCTTGTCTGACTATCATTTACACCGTCAGTGATGCTGATATTTTCCTTATTGTCTGCCATTATTAAGAAAAAAATTTTAAAATTAATTAAAAATTATTTTCCTTAAAGAAAATATATTTCTTTCAAAATTTTATCGTGTAATAAATATTACACAACCTTATTATATATACAAAATATTCTATTTAAACTATTTACTCTACCGCATATAGTCACAACATAACCTTATCTTTACGTCTTATATACCCTTTCGATACCCACTCTGTTTCTGATTTCTGGCTTATTTTATATAAAGTCCTTAGTTCGGGCAGCCATTTGTATAAATACATACTTTTTACCTTTATTATTTGTTGTTAATAATTAAGCTTTGTTGTTGTGTACTTACCACTATTACTTCGCACTAGGGTCCCAGAGTTCGTTCATAAGCGAGGTCAGAAACAGTGTGGGGGTACGAAGTAAATACTCTAACGACATATATATTGAAAAGAAAACTTTTGTTTAATTTTTTCTAAATTGTTGTTACTCCCAGTTACACCCACATAGTTACATGCGCTTCGCCATGAGGCATAGTTATGCAATCAAATTCAAATCTCTTTTCCATTTATAATTTTATAAACATAATCCCACCAAAATAAACATAATTAATCAGTTCTTTCCATATTTTTAATATGGGTACAAATTATTTCCTTGATTATTAGCGATAATCAAATACATAGATTTAATAACATCAAAATACAAATACAAACTAACCTAAAACATATTATAATTAGGAAAGCTGCCCAGCCTGCTCGCACTCGCATTCATACTAATTTTAAAACCCCCTTTAAATAGAAATAGGCCCCATTTTAATTGAAATTAATACATATACCCCTTGCCGGCACGTGGCGTCCTCTCAACCTCGTGTTACCTCATTTACAAAGTTCGTCTATGTCCAAAAACAAGTTATGATGTCCTTTTGCCGAAACTAGCAGCACTGTCACATTTTTTGATAACTGAAACTCACTGTTACTTGATATTCATAAATTTTTAATGAGCCCCGGGAGGCGGTTACCTGGCCAGGTACGCTTCGGTGAGAGAACTGCGGGTAGCGTCTCTAAGTCCCCACTACTAGATTTTTGGTTGTAGAAGACGGAAAGCAATGCCTTGTACTTTTTAGTAATTGCGGCGACACATTCAACAAGTGCAAACTCCTGAGTGTTGGACGTTGACGATATTGAGTGTTCACTGGTCGACGTCACAAATAGGCGGGACTAAGTTTCGTTTCCGCCATCATAAACGCACATGTTATAAAGAATTCACCACCAGCCCATGTTGGTTTTGTGTTTCTTGGCGTGGGTCTGCGCTCCTGCTGGAGTTAGCGCGTTTGTGCGTGTGGGTCACACAGCCGCAAAGTTCTAAGAATCGTCAACTCGCACATTCCTTTGCATTGTTTCATCACCCAGCTACAGCGTACCGTTTCTTTGTTCGCTACGAAGCCTTAGTTAACACGTGGCTGTCCCCACAGATGAAAATGAATTTAAAATATTTAATAAAATAAAATCCAAAATTAATAAAAATAAAAAAAAAACGTCTTTTGCCCCGTTACAAAATTATGAACAAGTAAAACTTGAAATACTCATAAATTAGTTTATGCGTCTTCATAGAATGAGCAGAACAAATGGCATATGTGACAAAACTCATTTTTATTCCAAAATTATGTATTTATTAACATAAATACAGACGTTAATGTACATGTTTTATTTCCAGAGGTACATACAATTCCAGCAAAGATGTTCAGAAGAGTTTTGACAATTGTACAGTCACACTGTAAGCTGGGTTTAACAGCTACCCTGTTGAGAGAAGATGATAAAATTGCAGATCTGAATTTTCTGATTGGCCCAAAGTTGTATGAAGCCAACTGGTTAGAATTACAGAAACGAGGCTTCATTGCACGTGTGCAGTGTGCTGAAGTCTGGTGCCCAATGACACCAGAATTCTACCGGGAGTATCTGATATGTAAAACTTGCAAAAAACTGGTAAATATGTTTGAAAGTTATGTTATTACAGGTAACATATTAAAATTAACTCTAGATAATGTGTAAATCTATAGCACACAAATCTAATTTGTATGTAATGAATATTTATAAGTGGTATAAATGAATTCTATTTTGTATTTATCTGGTTGCAGTTGCTGTATGTAATGAATCCAAATAAGTTCCGCGCATGTCAGTTCTTGATAAGGTATCATGAGAGACGAGGCGATAAAACTATTGTCTTTTCTGATAATGTTTTTGCATTGAAACACTATGCTATCAAGATGAATAAACCATATATTTACGGTCCTACATCACAGGTAATTAAATAATTACTTTATATTATAAATGTAAGTTTAATAATACTTCATTATATTATGTACTATGAACTATTATTAGTTTGTTTTCCTGATTATGTGACTGTGCTGACAAGCACAAAGATGATTAATATGTAACCAAAAGAATATACCTTTTATTCATTTATTATTCATAGACTGTACATATGACTTAAGATCATGTAACTTCCCACGAATACAGATATTTCAGTAACTAATTCGTATAATTATTTCCATGCAGAGTGAAAGGATACAGATTCTACAGAACTTCAAGTTCAATCCTAAAGTAAACACAATATTTGTAAGTAAAGTTGCAGACACATCATTTGATCTTCCAGAAGCCAATGTCCTAGTTCAGATTTCTTCTCACGGTGGCTCTAGAAGACAAGAAGCACAGCGTCTTGGTAGAATTCTGAGAGCTAAGAAAGGTAACACCAAATTCATGATATTTGTTTTAATTAACTAAACCGTTGCAACTTGTAGTAGACCTTTCTTCTTTGACAATTAAAGTTCCAAAAAAAGTTTGACCTTCATAAAACATGTGATAACATGTCATTTAATTGTGTTATGTAGCACTGTGAAAAGAAATCCAGTGTAGATGAGGGACAGTCCTGTGCTGTACCTCAGGAACAATCCCTCTACATAACAACCCTTCTGGACCTAACAGAACTACCTTTTAGCAAAAACCTAACACCTTCCCAGGGAATGGCAAGAAAAATCTCTGCCCCCTGTGTCTGTTGGTGACAAATCACTCAGAATGAGATTGTCTTAGTAAACACACTTTGATGCTGTGGCACGTAAAATTATTTTTATATTGATACAAGGTATTGCAGGGATCTTGTGGAGGCGTACAGGCAACGTGAGGTACAAAATTTCTATTATCAGAGAAATGTTGAAAATGCTAAATTTTAAAATAAAATAACAGTTGTAAAATATCATACATTAAACACTAAAAATTCCAAAACTACTGGATTGGTTATAGCTAAATTTGTAACCATAATTCTTAAATGAAAAGTAAATTAATTCTAACTGTGAAGTTCATGTAATCATATGTTCATAGATATTGTTACGTATCCAAGTCATATGGTTTTACCAGCCACACGTTGGTTGCGTCTATTTGTTACGGACCGGTCTATTTGTTACGGACCGGAGTCGTACCCGTTGAAGCCTCACCCTGCTTCGCCAATCTATTACCTTACTTTATTTTATTGATGTGTTGTATTTGGTTTGTTTCCCGATTTTAAGGCGCCAAATTGTTTTATTTCCAAAGCAATTAAAATGATTCTTCTCATCTATTTCTCCTTTTCTCTTATTTTAATTTAATCCAACTCACCTGTGTCTTGTAGTTGATTTGAATTTCGTTCCAAAAAATCAGGGTTACCAACCTCTATTTTTTGGTAAAAAAAAATTCACCTTGGGATATTGTCCTTAATTTCAATTAAGGAATAAATTGTCTGTAAGTTAACAAATTAAATACACAATTGATAATAGTCAATACTATATTATTTCTGTAGTGTTTTTTATTAATTTCTTTTTTAAACAACATGAAATATGTTTATAATATACAACCCTTAAAAATTGCACTCACCCACTTGGCAGTGGCGAGTGGGTTTTGAGATACTACCAACTCTCTCTTTACCATATTTTCAATTATTAATACAAACTTACCTTGTCTAGGCCAGAGTTCATCACACGAACCTGTGAACTATAAACGTGACTTAGGGTTGACTTCAGTAATGTATTCGCCTCTCATTTGTTTGTTAACTAACTCAGCTTTTATTAAACATTTTTATCAGGCATTTGTTTTTAAACAATAATCTAACTTCGGTTGTTTATGATCTTTAGAATTCCAATTCAAACTACTTCAGCTTTGAGGTCAAGACCCCAGTTAATACAAACACATAGACTTCAGCATTTTTCTCTTTTTATTATTCAAGTTTAACATTTAGTTTACTCTTCTTTTAAATGTACTTGGTATTCATTGTCTTCTCAAGACGACTACTGTTTATTTTAATTACTTTTCTTCAAAAATTACAAAAGCATTTAGTCTACTTTAACATGGTATATATCTATTTCAAACCTTAACGTAAAATTTAATTATATTATATAAAGACAACCCAGCATCTTGCTCACTCACACTCTCATACAGTATTTAAATTATTCCCCCATAATATAGAGCTCTTTATATTAAAATTTATATATCTGATTTGATGGGATACATTGTAACAATAAAAAAGAAGGCCGAAATATATTCAATACATAAAATACCCTACCAGGACTTACCTGTACGCAATCACAACACTTACCTGTTATTTGAATTTTACCAGAAGACCAAGGTCGCCACGATTATTTTTTATATAGGATAAAATATCGAAAACCTTTACACTCCACCTTAAGTAAAAGGGACAATTTTGCGATCTGACCCCACCCAATTAATAATTCAGAAAGATTCCGGTCCGTTAGACAAATTTCGCAACACAGAAATGAGAAAATGGTAATGACGAAATAACTTAGTCTACACATTTTTTGTTATGAAATGAACACTTTACTTACTGAAACAAGCACCTCCTTACTCCACCACACACAAGAACAAAACATGTATTGAGAAGGTTAAATACCTCTTACATTGATAATATAGTTCTTATACTTACAAGGTAGCCCAGCTTTGCTCGCACACGCATTCACACAATATACAAACAAAAACCCCAATAAAATATTATATTCAAATAACAGCATAGTTAATCTTTGCCCACTCCGGTTTCGTTTTATTGTAATTGGTTGTACGCACTACCGACCGAACACGTGCTTTGTTCCGATTCCACTCAACGTTATTATTGTTATCAAATCATCACTGCAATGCAACAATTTATAAAGTCGTTAATTCTTCGGGTCCCGGTCGGTATTGACGATATTATTGAGTTAGGCGCATTTTTATAACACCCCCGACCGGGCCCTAAACCAAACTGTTAGCGTCTGTTAATAGAGTCCACTTCTAGTTGACTGTGTCGCGTCTCTGACTAATGTAGACTGTTAACGTGGACCGCGAGCGGGAGGAAGCGGCGGTTCACTGCCACCTGGTTTTAGTTGCCGTTCATGCTTAATTTGTTGTGGCGTATTCCTCCTATGCATGGAACATAGGCGTTATATGTGTGGTGACCGAGGACGATATTTGCCTCTGCTACACTGATGTCACTAGTAGTAGGCGTGGCTTACATACATTTCCTGTAGCTGGCTGGTTGCTGCTACAAACTGTTCGTTCCAGCGCCATGTTTTCAGCTTCATTGGAGTTTTTCACGGCGTCACTAACAGCGCCCCGTCCTGATTGTTACGTGCGGGCGTGGTCACACATATGCACATTTCTCCGAAATTCGGGGTGGCGCGAATTCCTTACAGAGTTACTCAACACAAACTGCGTCTCTGCTTTGTTTCAACAATGTTCCACTTGCCATGTGTTCTGTGGTAATGGAAATAACGTTGGCCGTATAATAAAACTTTCACAATAAATTTATAAAATCGCACGCAAAATGAAATAAATAAAATGCAAATGCCCCCTACTGTAATAAATAAAATATCCCAAATTTTGACACGTTACAACATTTACGTTTGTTAACGGCGTCACTGCTGCCCACGTGCTGCACCACTATTTGTCTGAAAATCGTTGCACTGTTTTAATTTTTTAAAATTTCTCTTGATTAACTCGGTTCACCGCATCAAACGTTACATTCTGCACTGTTTTATTTTAGTTATTTCACATTTCTACAGGTTAAAAGATTTTTTCGGCTCGCGAGCCTATTGTATTCAACCGGCCGCAGCCGCCGCTACGTAACAACAGACGCTGTTCTCTGAGCGTACAAGATGGCCACACTTTCTTCTACATGTTCATCAGTTTGCGCTGTGATTCTCTAAACAGAATCACGTGATAATAATTAGTTGTCATGTGGTATCACTTGTGGTGCGGTGTGTATCCTTTTTCTGCGTTTTGGGGCTCGCAAAAAGTTCGTGACAAAAACTATGGTTGGGCAAGCAGGTGCACACTCATTCACATTCCTGAGCACCTGGAAAACTGTGCTTATTGCAGGCCGTATGTGCGACTTGGTGCCCCGACAAGGAATGTTTATTGTTCTGAACTGAGGCCCTGTGTGGGTAAACCTTGTGTGTTGCATTTACAATTACAATAAGATTCATCATCCCATTCTGTCCCGTTACAGTTTTGACTGTGAAAAAAAGGAGAAAAGAGGAGAGAAAGAATGAAAAATGGAAAAAAGAAGGACGTCTATTAAACCAAAACACGTCATGTTTTTGTTTTAGTAAAGGCGCGTGTTGAAGTCATAGACCGTCAGTTAGCTGTCACCATGTGAATTTTATAAACAAAACTGCTCTGTTGGATATAAACATCTTAAAACACGTCAAACAAAATAGTGTTGCTGAGAGAGGGGAGTGGAAATTTCACGCCATTCTGTGCGGGCTGCCAGCCGCCGGCCTTTGTCACTACTTCCAAGTTGTACAGTCTGCTAATTGTTGTTGAGTTGACCGGATGTGTTACGCGTGTGATTTATTGTTTCGTGTACTAAGAGTATTCTCAATTTCTAAGATCGTGTGTTCAGCGTGTATTTTATTTTTCGTGTGTTATTTTATTCATAATGAAACAGATTAAACTTAATTATTTCTTTAAAAAAAGTTCTACTGTCAGTACGACGACGCCTAGTGAGTCTGCGAGTGCGACGTCTACTGCTAGAGATGTAACTCCCGGGCCTAGTAGGGAAACTGAAATGCCTACTGTGGAAAACGCGAGTTCTAGTGGACTTAGGCCTACTCACGGTTCCTCTGGGAAACGAAAATTTCGAAGAGCTTGGCTGGATATCTTCCCCTGGCTAGCTTACGATTCCGACCGCGCAAAATGTACTATATGCGCTAAATACCCTCAAAATAGTGACCCAAAATGGGTAGCAGGATTTTCTGGTTCCATGAAAAAGGAAACTTTTGTGTTTCATGGTAAGAGCCTAGTACATATGGACAATTTAACACGGTTTGAAGTAGAGTCAGAACCAGGAAAAGCTCCTCTTGCCAAATGTATTAAGAAAATAGAGTCTTCTATATTTGAGCATCTAACAACTTTATTCAACATAGCCTATTTTATAGGCATCAATGAAAAACCATTTACCGACTTCCCTAAGCAAGTTGCCCTTGCAACTAAATTAGGTGTAAATGTGGAGACAAAACAATATGTAAACGATAAAAACTCCCAAGTTTTCATTAATTTTATTGCTAAACAGTTACAAGAAGATGTGGTTCAAAAATTAAAAAATGCTCAGTGTTTCAGTATTTTGATTGATGGTTCCACGGACCGAAGTGCTGAGGAACATGTGATTGTTTATGCTCGTTATGCGTGTGAAGGGGAGATAAGAGAAGACCTTTTAGGCCTTGTGCCTCTCGAGAGCAGTAGGGCAGAGTCATATTTCACTGCTGTTACTGGGCTCTTGGATAACTTAGGGCTTGATTGGAGAAGAGAAAAGCACATGGTTAGTGTGGGAACTGACGGGGCGTCGTCTATGATTGGCTCAAAGTCAGGTTTCGTACTTCATTTGAAAGAAGAAGCTCCGCATTTAATTAGCATTCACTGCGCCGCGCATCGTCTACAATTGGCCATACTTGATGCTGCCAATTCCATCCCTTACCTAGAAAAGCTTGACGAAACTGTGAAGAACATATACAAATTTTACAAACGATCCTCAAAACGCCTCCATGAGCTTAAAAACACCGCGAAAACTTTAGAAAGTGAGATAGTAAAACTCAGAAATATTCACAATGTATGGCAGCTATGTAGTAAATCTGATGCTTTGAAAGCTTTGCGGCGTGATCTCGTACCTCTGGTCATCCATCTTGAGGATATAACGAACCGGAAAGCTACAACAGGAGAAGCTATGGATGCAGCTAGAGCAAAAGGCTATCTAAAATTCCTTACATCATACAAGTTTGTAAAAACATTAAACTTTTTGATTGACCTGTATGGGAAACTAGAGCCATTTTGTAAAGTTTTACAGTTGAAACAGTTACTGGTCTCACAGGTACGATCGTCAATGATGGTAACGGTGGAAATGGTTCAGTTCTTGCTTTCATCTGAAGGATCCAGTGTGAAACAATTCCTTTCTGACACTTCAGACTCAGAGAAACTGAATTGCTCAAAATACAAAGGCGACCAAGGAATTGTTCTCACAAACACGTCTCAAGGGGAGGAAGAATACAAATCAATCCGTAATAAGCTGATCGAAAGCACAGTTCATTACTTGAAGTGCCGTCTTGATACACTTGAGACTGTAGTAGGCACCAAGTGCCACGTTCTGGATTTCTTGTGCAATCCTCAAGATGACACCCTACCTTGTAATAGTACACGTGGCTTAGTAATTAAAATATTTAAATTCGTCCCTGTTTTCGGGCGTTATTTGAAGTACAGCTCAGTGATTAAATGATTAAAATATTTAAAATTGTATCACCTACCTTTATTTGGACGTCAAATAAAAACCTATTTAAATCTTGACGTTCATATGCAAGTTAAACAAGGTGTCGTCTAGTGTACTCGGCAGAGAAAAACAGGTCAATGCAAATAACAAATACATACTTATAAATTCACATAAAACATTATTTTATTTCGTTTTACTCTGTCATTTTTGTTAAGCTACCACATCAACAATTTATCACCTTTTCTCTACATTTTGTATTCTTACTCTCGAATTGATTATGGGCCGTTACTGGCCATTATTTAAAACAGATTCTGAAATATAGTTTAAAATAATGTCTGTAACCTTATATTTACTTATTTAACTAGTTTATCTCTACTTTAGAAGGCAACCCAGTTTGCTCACGCTCTCAGTCATTCATTATATATTTTATATTATAAAGCGCTTTCTATTTAAATTTTCATAATTAGTTTCGGTGTTGAATTCAGTTAAAATTGAAATGTTTTCGTCTGTTCAACTGCTTATATTATGTACTCATCCTTTCATTGCCGTCTCCACGTGGTTACACCATCACTGGTAACTTCCGATTTCTTTAACACACTCCGAAAATAAGTTAAACTGTTAATGTTTATGAATTACGTCTGATGGATCACTATTACATGATTTACTGTTGTTTTACGTTAAAATAACATGATTTACTGGTCGGTTTACATTGTTTAGTACAGTTTTTTAGCCGAACCGCGCATTAGTGTATCTGCGCGGTTCAGAATTTAGACGCCAACTGCCTTTGTTCTCTGTGCACCAAGCGCGAAAGAATGTATACGTACGTGCCATTATCGTGAGAACGTTGGCCGCCGTTCACGCTCTTGTGTGTGAACGCGCACCCTTGTAGATAACTTTACATTCCTTTACCAAGTCACACCAGTCTCGAAGATATAGTCCATTCACAAAATATACTCGGGTTATATAAAATTGAAAAGATTTAAATTACAAATCCTCATAGTTTGTACCGTTACAATACCCCCCAATGAGAGGTTTTCTGCCGGAGCAGAAAAACTCTCATTGCTAAACCCTAAGAGTATCAGCAAGGATATGGCGCCAACAACCCCCCTTTAATTCTTTAACACATCATGGGTAAACTACCCCCCTAGCTCGGCGACTATGGCTGCACCTGAACGACATTACTGGACTTCTCTGTTCAAGATCCCAACACCGTAAAGTCGGACAGGTACTCACCACAGTACCACCTAACCTTGTAACATTCTAAATTAAATCAACTACTAGCCTTATACCATACCAGATCCTCAACCGCTATGTCTCCCCTTACACACATACTGGATTGCCTTTAGCAAGTACTGGGTGCGTACATATTGTTACAATACAAAAAGCCACCCCAATACCAGGGAAAAAACGATGAATCAACTATATAAAATGTTTAAATAACTAATGAAAATAAAATGACTATGACGCGACAAATGACTATGACCCAACCCAAGTGATTGACTCAAAAAAATGAAATCAAATGAGAAGGAAAATGAAAAGGAAACAAACAAAGTATAAATGAAATAAAATGAGAAGAAATGAAAAGACACAAACGAATAATATAGAACAGAAAAGGAGAAGTGTTACACTCAAATAAAGTAATGAAAAAGAAACCAATAAATAATAAATGTAAATGATTATTATTAGTATCAACTAATTAATCAATGTAAATGATAATTATTAAAGTCCAATAAAGTAATGACAAACTAAAGTACACTAACCAAATAAATAGAGAGTAAATATTATAAATAACTCTATAATGATATGAACTTGTTAACAGTATAACTAACCACTGTAAAGTGAGAGATAGTTAGATAGTGAACATGAGTAAGTGAGAAAGAGAATTTAATGTTAGGGAATACCCACTAGTAACACTTAAATACTATAAAAAGTGCAAAGTGCCAGTGTAAAACCCCCAAAATAAATAGAAACCGTATTGATAGGTATAGACACCTAAAAATCAGTGATAAACACTAAAGGTTAATGGTGAACAGTGTTAGTAAATAAGGATATTGTTATTATTAGTATTAAGAATAAGTGTAGATGAGGAATACAAGGGTATTCAGGGAAAAATTCCAGGAAGAGTCAAAGTGTTAGTGTTACCATGGTTAGCTAGTAAAGATTAGAATAGAAAAATATAGTAAAGAATAGAAAGGCAAAATCAATAAATATCCTATGTTCAAAGGGATAATTAGGTAAATAAAGTAAATAATGTGAAGATGTTTGTCACCAAAAAAATAAATAAGAATAAACAAAATGTAAACAAGAGTAGCATAATAACTGTTAAAGATTTGTTTGAATAAGTTTATGAGTAAGAATATGGCTGAAGGAGTTATACAGACCATAAGCCTAAATGTTATGTTATATTTTATAGAGAATAGTAAATAATAGAAATAATAAACAATGGCAATATAGATAAGAAAAAAGATAAATTCATGCAAACATAATAATACTGGAAAAGCAGTTAGAAAATAATAGACAAACCACAATATGTAAGATAATGAAAACATACAATTATTATAAAACAGACCCAGATCAATTCAACAAGTAACCAAATCATTTGTAACACAAAACAAAACATGTATAAAGGTAAAATAATATGTAATTTGTATAAAATAAGAAAATATAGCCAATTACTACCTAGGCCTATGAAATGCCTAACTGTATAAAACAAAAAAACTACAAATTGTAAGAAATTAACTATAATATAGACAAATCCAAGGCAAGTAAATAGTTAATGATAATTAATGAAACATATTAAGAGATAAATGTTAAATTAAGGACATAGAATAAGAAAGAAATGTAATTAGATAATATCAACATAATTGTCAAAACATAATATATAAGCAAACCCAGCTTTGTGGGATGTCAAAATGATCTTTGAAAGAAAATACGAACAGTTGTGATAATATCTCATACTTAGATAAGAAGACAGAAGAAGAATAATAGCAATCAGAAGATATTTAGTCATTTTGAATAAAAATTCAAATATTATAACAATGGTCTTAAGTCTTGAATAGCCACTGAGAGTCAATCAGTTAACATGACATCTGAACGTTATTTATGAATATTCCGTTAGAAACTGTTAGTCCATTATTGAAGCTCAAAAGGAATAGACACCAAGCCGTAAATGACTCAAATTTTAATTTAAAACAATCAAAAGTAACCAAATTTACTAAAATGAAGAACAAAACTATCTGATGAGGAACTAATACATTCAACCTAGGCAACAGACCAGATTAATTAATTCCAAATTAATAAATTTCGATCAACTCATACGAAAAAGACGCAAGGCGTGATTAAATCCCAAGATGATTGAAGATTGATGACCAAACGATGACCCAACCTATTTCGACTGAATGACACTACACCATAAGTCAACTTGTATAATTACGGACTAATATATTTATTAATAATAATGCTTCATAGTTATGTACTTACCACTATTAATTTCTCACTAGGGTCCCAGAGTTCGTTCTTAAGCGAGGCCAGAAACAGTGTGGGGGTACGAAATAAAGACTCTAACGACATATATGGTGAAAAGAAAACTTTTGTTTTAATTTTTCTAAAATTATCATTATTCACAGTTACACCACCACAATGGAATCTTATACCTACAACAAGACAGCGGCTGTACACTTCCGCTTAAATAATTATTTATTAACTTTCATTTTTAAATTTTGTAAGTGGCTCGACACAAAGTCATTTAAATAGTCTGCTGTTACATTCAAGTTGATTTACTACATTTCTCAAAAAGAACATAAACCAACGCCTCAATCTCTGTCAGAATGCCGGCATCTCTCTCTCTCTCTCTCTCACACACATGCTATATGCCCCATACACGGACCTTGGTACAATTGACGGATAACATTTGAGCTCATTTGATTACTTAATAAAATTATAATTTTGAATTTTGTTGTTTCTACTTAGCCATCGGTATTCCTCCCCGTCGCCATGTGCTACACTGAAAGTATGTCCGAACGTTCATTAGATTATCACATTGTTATTTTGGTTTTATTCACTCCGCTTACTACATTCTTGAAATACCGCTTCACTTTTAGGTTGGTTTTTCACTTTCTATGGTTAAAAGAAAAACATTGGGGGCCCACGAGTCTTTTTCCACCCGGCCGGGGTTAAAATTATTTTACGACTGAGGCCGAGAGCGCCAACGAACTTCCCCCACAACTGGTTGCTTACTGGAAACGCACTGCCTCCCTCCAGGTTATACATTTTTTGGTCACCGTTCATAGTGCTTGGCTTTGTGGACTTGCCACGTGGTTATTATTGCTGCAAGTCGATGATACGGAAGGATTTTGTAGGTGTGGCTTTGATTTAATTTCCGTCATCTCGGATGCACATTGTAATGAGATCTTGCGTCTTGGCCATATTTACGGCGTCGGTTTTACGGCTTGAGGCGTAGTTGCTGGGCCCCGCCGCAGGTGTGCGCGTAGCTGTACGTGACAAACACTTGATTTCATGACAGAGTGTTGCATTCCAAACTACACTCTACTCCAAAAGCTTACGTAGCTGTTCTTTGTTCAACTGCAGTCGTATTTTACATGGGACTGGTAATGACACATTTAAATAAATTTAATAAAATAAAAACCCCATTTTGACATATGAAGCACAATAAAATTAATTGTCTGTACCAATATTTTCCTATATTGATTTATGTACTGTCACAAACTGATTGATAAGTATTGCTGAATTACCCGAATTTATGAAATAAATTCTTTTTAATTTTTTCTCACAACACTTTTAACTCTCACTATAAACTGAGGATCTAATTTCTTTCAAAGATTAATAAAAAATAAAACACTAAACTTATACGAAATTAGAAAATAACCTGTATAAAAATTACTAACTTTTGAGATACACTTTTTAACACTTAGGAACAAATTGTAATTACACCTTATAGTATATAAGTACCAGTAATGTAAGGTAGTGTACTTTATTGTAATCAAATTGATATTTTTTCGTAAACCAAAAGAATCCAGATTTATTGAATGAAATAGAAATAATAAACATTCTGTAGACGCCATGTCTGACTAACTAAATCGTTCAAAATCGATTTCATCAAGCCTTAAGAAATAATTGTCTTATTATAATTGCTGGAGCAAATTTGTTTAATAACAAAATATAATTTTGTATAATACTGAATAACTACTAATCACAATTTATTAAACTAGTACAGAGTTGTAACCACTGTTCTTTATTTCATAGGAAAGTGCATTATATGAGTTGTATATTTTAGCGACAAGCAAAGGTGACGGTAAGCGCTCACGTCGAAAACTCGGCGAACTAACAGCTAGATTAAGAAATTCGCACACGTGGCGGGAGTAAATTTGAATTCACCATACCGTCATAGCCACGAACGCTCAATCATCTTATTTTTTATTTTAATTGTTTTCAGTTAAAACAATTTGGCGCCACCCGGGAATACAACCATACAACCAGATATAGAAGAACAGGTAAGGTTTCCACTCGCGTGTACTGGTAATTCGAAAGATCGCTACGGCCATCGTCAGCATGAACATAAAGTAACGACCACGACGTGTGAGGCGAACACACAAAACATACACTTTTACAGAACACATAAGAATCTTTTCGTTACAATATTCATTACTAAATGAAATGCAATATCTCTAAATATTCATCATTACTATAAAATTCACATCAATATTTCATATTTACTTTTACATAAAATTCCCTCCCATTTCTCAAACTTTAATTTTTTGCTTGACATTATTATTTCAAATCAAATCAAATTTTTTAAATTTTGTTCAAATAATACAATAAATCTAAGTCCCTTACCAAAGATTCACACTGACGTTAATTTACATCATCTCTTCCAATTAATTTAATCATAATTCTCAAAATTCAAAGTCTTTATGAATTTATTTTTCCTTATAACTCCTCATGATAAACAAAATAAAATAAACAACTTATCCCTAGCATCAATTCAAATATAACTACACTTGATTACAAAATATAACCATCATGAATCAGCTGACACCTTCTCTACTTATAGTGACCATTAAAAATTAAAATAAGATTCTTTACTGCAAAGAACAATTTTTTTTTTCAAAAAAATTCAATTTCCAAAAATATCTATTTTGACAATTAATAAAAAGAAGCAAAATTATTTAATTCAATTAATTAACAAAAGAATTTATGAATCAATTACAAGAAACATACTACATCTCTAACACCAGTCATTAGCTGATATCTCATTCCCAGGTGAAGGACCTTACTTCAATCATACGAAATACAACTAACACAAATACACAAAATTATACAATGTAAAATACATAACACATGTTTATAATTCCTAAATTCTAACATAGTACCACATAATAAAACATATAATTCCACACCATTTCCCATTCCATTAAAATAAACATCTAATTTGCATCTGAATAAAAATTACAAACATTTCAAAACTTTAATTTCAATTGAACTTGTTAATACTCAATCTTTAATTATTTACCAGTTCTTATACCATTAGATTCTCCAAAAATTCACATTTATTACCAACATTCATTTTGTATAAGATTTTATAACATTATCACCTCAAAATAAACGATTCATGTTTAAATGTGCATATAATATTATAGACATTACACTTTAATTTCAATTGACCTTTATATTAATCAATTATTTAGCATTAAATTCCCCAAAAAAAATTTGTTTAGTTTGTTCTTAACATTCATCTTGTACAACATTTCATTTAAAATCAACACAAAAATATACAATACACATTATTATTTGTTATCGTGTACCACTTCTTTTTAACACAAACAGATAACTATAACTATTACTTAACTATGATTTTCGTATTTTAACACATGAACTTTAATTCTACCTAATCCATTTGTGTAGGCCTATTATGCATTAGTTTATTCACAGTTTGCATTCATCATTACTCAAGCATTAATTATTATTCATTCTACACATTATTACTACTGCTGACTTTCAGTTAGTATATTTTTCTTGGTTCTGTTATTCACTTTAATATTATATTATTCACTGTTATTCTTTCTTTTCTTCACTTGGATCTAACCACACCACTCACCTTATCATTAGCATTGGGTATTTATTATATAAGGGGTTTATTCCCTTCATATTCTACTGTCGGATTTTTTATTATGGATACTCGAGTTTAAGCGTTAATTACAAGTGAACCTGTAGGTCTACTTATAAACTAGTTACATCAAATTTTTGCGCATTTAATTTTGCGTTGATCTGTGTAAGAAACATATTTTTTGAAGGTTGATTTAAATTTTTTTTCACGGTTAGAGTAAAAAAAGTCCATTTTTTTTGTGTTTTTCAAGAAACCGCTCTCTTTGAAATTATATAAATTAAAAACCCTTGGTCCAATCATAACTAAATTTTTATACAGTATGGGCACAAGTGTTTTCAATGCATTACTCAAGTTAAAAAATTGTTTTTTGATCAAAAAAAAGTTATTAGTTTTGTGAAACAACTTTTTCTCGGTACAGGATAGTCGTACAATGGCAGACTTGGTCTTGTTTTGAAGCTCTTGATCGTGGTTATCAAAATCCACAACTGCTGCAAACATACATTGAGATGCCAATTTTATACAGAGTGATATTCATGCAAGGGTGTGTGTGCGCTGGACCATGTGTAAGCGGGCCTTCCGGCGTCGAAAGCAGGTGCTGTGTTGCCACGTTCAATCACCCCGGCCGCTTCACTGCAGTTGAACAGTTGCTGTTTGGATAATTTTAACACCTTATTAATGTTATAACATTGTTTTCTATTATCCATTTCCCATCACCAGACAGTGTCTTGAATCCTCCTCACCATCCATAAATCTGCTGAATGTGTCCTCTGTATTGATCATAGTTGTCAAAATTATTTTCTAATGCATCCAGCACGTTTTCTTGCCACCCGTACCTCATCCTGTGGTACTGTCCGCACCAGGTCTCGTCTGTAAAGAATATCTTGTACCCCTGGGAACGTAGCTCTCTCATTTTTCTCAGGAAGGTATGCCGGGACGCAGCAACTGTCACAGATTCCATCAGGACTGGCTTCTTATTAAGCTTCTTATATCTAAATCCCAAGCTTTTAACAATCTTCAAGAGAGTAGATCTTGACATCTCAGGAAAATCTGCTATATTTTCAACAGGTTTCGTGTGGAGGTTTTTGATTGTGGGAAAAATCTTGTTTATGTAAAAATCATGTATGCTCCTCCGTATTGTGCCCAAAGTGAAGTCATCAAGTTGGATTTTCGGACGTCCTCGCCTGACACACTGCTTCTTTCTTGATCCAGGTGACGTATTTTCTTCGTTCTCGTTGGTAGAGGCACTCATTCTCTTCACAGATGCTAAGGATACTCCAAGACACTGTGATACTTTCTGGCATACAGGAAACCTCTTGTCGCCAACCTTTTCTCCTTCACTCTTAAAAAAACATATAGCACTTAAAATCATCGCAACTTCACCCTCTGAGAGCGGAGGTCTCGGAGGCATCTTGACGTGATATAAACAAAATGACCAACACAGCCAGAATGACAAGTGGCATGCGGACGAAGCAGATTTAAAGAACCGATGACTCAGACTGACCAATGTTCAAATGAATAATGTTTAACGAGCAAATCATACGTGTCTGGAGGTAGGCCACAAAAGCCAGGGCAAAGTCCGGGTCTGGGGTGAAACATCGCACCCGCCTTCACTGCCATATGGCCCGCTTACCACACGGCCCTCATGAGAAAAGGTGATGGGAAATGGATAATAGAAAACAATGTTATAACATTAATAAGGTGTTAAAATTATCCAACTGTTCAACTGCAGTGAAGTGGCCGGGGTGATTGAACGTGGCAACACGCACCCGCTTTCGACGCCGGAAGGCCCGCTTACACACGGTCCAGCGCACACACACCCTTGCATGAATATCACTCTGTATAAAATCGGCATCTCAATGTATGTTTGCAGCAGTTGTGGATTTTGATAACCACGATCAAGAGCTTCAAAACAAGACCAAGTCTGCCTTTGTACTATCCTGTACCGAGAAAAAGTTGTTTCACAAAACTAATAACAACTTTTTTTTGATCAAAAAACAATTTTTTAACTTAAGTAATGTATTGAAAACACTTGTGCCCATACTGTATAAAAATTTAGTTATGATCGGACCAAGGGTTTTTAATTTATGTAATTTCAAAGAGAGCGGTTTCTTGAAAAACACAAAAAACGTGGACTTTTTTTACTCTAACGGCAAAAAAAACTTTGAATCAACCTTCAAAAATATGTTTCTTACACAGATCAACGCAAAATTAAATGCGCAAAAATTTGATGTAACTAGTTTATAAGTAGACCGACAGGTTCACTTGTAATTAACGCTTAAACTCGAGTATCCATAATAAAAAATCCGACAGTAATAACTATATTATTTAACATTACTTAATTTACATTTATGTCTTGGTAGTCTTACATGGGACTACTCACACCAATAACATAGCTTTGTACTTTCATAATTACATTTACTATTTTATTATTGGTTGACAATGGGTTGTGATATGGTCACAAAGTTATTTATTTTTATCCTTCCCTTTGCCAATCACTTGGGTTTTGTCATCGTCTCAGTCCGTGTCTTGGTTTTAAGTTATTATTGTGCTATATTTTAATATTTTTGTTCATTAATTCCTTCATACTTTGACTGTCTTTATTCCTTTAGTGTTGCAACTCACTTTTTTATTAAATGGTAATTTCTTCTTTATTTGTGGGCTACCTTTTGTAACGTTATAATATTTAACATATGTAAATATATAAAATTGTGTTACAGTAGAACCTTGCTAATCCGTCACCTGTGGTACTGGGGGTATGGTCGGAACACAAAAAAGGTCGGATTATCAGAAGAATACAAAATGTTTATTATTTCATTAAATGAGACAGTCTAAAATAAAATAAAACTTATACAGTAGGCTATCAGGCTATATGATTGGTTATGTACAATAAATGATAATATGTACACTCAGTATTAAAAGTATAAAAAAATATTTGTAAACACTAAAACTGTCACCAATTACTACGTACACCAATTCATACAGGACGAGTAATTAGCACGCACTGAAAAAAAGTGTAAATGAATTGGCTCTATCTACTGCGAGAGCGCCCACAATTCAAGGTATGGAGTTCCATGAATTTGATGTTTTTAACAGTGTTGGCTTGACGTTTTCGATTTGCCAGAGCTCGAACTTCAGGACCGCAGAGATGTAGACATAACAGCTCAACACGCTTCATACCCAACATAGTTTAGCCACCAAGTGTAGTACCCTACTTTTATTTTCATATTTATCACGGCGACTTGACATTATTATGACCTGGTGTAGGCTAGACATTACAGTATCTGTTTATTCAGGTGCAGTCATGTAGTGCGATTCTGTCAGCTTGAGACTAAACTATAACGATTAGTCACTCTTATTTGAATAGCAGTAGGTATGGTACAATAAGTGGATATTGCAAAATGCTTATTACTTCATTGTGTATGGGTGGTTATAATTATTGTTTGTGACAGGAGGAAGGAACTATAATTTTTGACAAGACCTCTTATAAACTTTTATTGAAAGCAATTATAATTACGGTTGCAGTGAAACACCAGATTTGATGTCATATCGTACGCAAAAACAAAACTCTAGAAATGCGACATAGCACTGAAATGAGAGTAGGAAAAAATTCGGAAGATTTACACCAAATTTCGTATTTTCTGGAACATTAAAAAAAATCGGAAGTGAAACAGTTCAGTATTTAAAATTGTATAATAATTGACTTTATGTGTTAAAGGTTAACCAAGGATGTCGTTTAGTGTACTTGGCAGAGAACAATAGGCAAATACAATTAAACAAAATACATATTTATCAAGTAAACTATAACATTATTTTATTTTTCTGGAAACATGAAAACATCTATTCCGCCCTGAGGCACAGTTGATAAAACAAGTTACAAGTAATGATTACCATTAACATTTTACTCTCTTGTAAAATGTTCGATTACACTAAATCATCAGTGTTTGACCGCAAACCCAGCACTTCTTAAATTTATATTCTTTGTTCACCCAAACACACACACACTTTCATATGGTACATTTTTGAGCTCATTTTATATATTTTGGAAAATTGCCAGAATTTATTTATTGTAGTAGGGTTTACTTCCCTTTCCTGATTCGTAGAGGTGTGCCCATGGGACGTCTCCTCGTGCACGCACTGTCTAGATGTCTTTTCGTTTCACTTTCTGATTTTACTCCCGAAATGTCATTTTGTTTCAATTTGTCACCGTTATGAATCTTGCTAATCGAAATACTGTTTTTATTTTTTAATACCAGTAAAAATTCACATTTTATGGTTTGCGGGCACCCGCGATTTCGTTACAGAACTTTTGCGGCTGTACAGCACAAAGGAAGATGGTTGACTGGGGCTTCGTAAAGCTGGTGATTCTTAATTTGGTGAACGATCACATGGTCTGGTTTCATTGTTCCCTTGGTGTTTCAACATCAATTTTGGTGGGATCATTATTTTGGCTCGACATTCCAATGACTGGGAACGGCTCTTACATCAGATGTTTTTCTCACTGTTGACAAAGGTCAAATGTCGTTCGGCTAAAAATAGCTGCTACTCTGTTGTTTTGCTGTTGACCTTGACATGAATTCACTCACACTGGCATGTGTCGTTATAATGTTCCGAATAAAATTTTACCATTATAATTTATTTTCATGTTTTCCCAAAATATTCTTAGATGGGCTTAAACGTCCCATTACAGAAGGTCTTCCGAAATTTCGGAAGACCTGGCAACACTGCGCACTAGACACTAGATGCCGGCTCACTGAGGCAGCAAAACAACTGACAAGTATGTAACAAGCTGGTGAGTCATCAACAAGTCGGTGCCTGAGCCGCGGTAGGACCAACTGGAGCATCGGACCAGCCGGGGTCAGACTAGAGAGGTTTTACTGTAGTTTCTTTTCATTTAAACAGCAAGCAGGCAAATGTTTTTTCTTGGCCAAAACTGTATTACATCTATTCCTGCAGCAATTCTATATATATATTTTTTTTTAGCAGTGTGATTACTATCTGGAATTCTGAACTTTGACCAGGGGTACTTCTCTTCAAACAGTAAACATGGAAACAACTAAAGCAATTTTTTATCACAAACTTTGAGCCAGTCAATATTTATGTAATCGTCAACCACCTGATTTTACAATTGAAAATTACTGCTTAGGGAGGACTGGTTACTTTAGTCATTCTGTTGATTTTTCCTGCAGCATTGGGGAACTATGAAGACAAGTCTCATGCTCCCGTATGTTTGTACAGTGAGCACATTGTTAAAGTTGCGCATTGCCAGTACACCACCACCTGCAATCCTACCATATGTGAACTGTACAGAAACATTGCATAGACTAACATGGTTTCAGTTGAAATTAATGACCCTTTACTGTTTAATATTTTTAGATTTTATTTTATAATTTGATCATTTTGATCTGATGGTTGTGCAACTTTGCAGTCACAAGACCAGCCACCACTGCCTACTTTAAGTTGATATTCACTCACTTATGCACATAATGTTTTTAACAGGCGCAATAGCTGAAGAGTACAATGCATTTTTCTATACACTGGTATCACAGGACACAATGGAAATGAGCTACTCAAGAAAAAGACAGAGGTTTCTGGTAAACCAGGGATACAGCTACAAAGTTATCACAAAACTGGCTGGCATGGAAGAGGTGTGTTGATTTTTCAGTTACATCAGACTTTTGTAGAAACACATGTATATATAACTTCTAGAAGCGGAAAATGTTTCCTTGTTCGTATATTTTGGTAGCCCCCCAGCGGTATTTTGGTAACGACAATCAATTTTTGTATCATACAACTATAAGTTGACTTATATTGGTCACACAGTGCTAGCCATTACATTGTAGACAAAAATTTAGGCTATTAAGCACAATTTTTATTCTACTAATGTAGAAAAATGCAGCTATTTGTTACTAATGTAGAACTGAATTTAATTTCAGTTAATTATGTCTTAATGAGGAAGGTGACAAGTAATTTCAAAAACAGGTCACCTAACTGAATTACATTTGATTTTTCCAAATATATAATGTGAACTAAATTAAAAGTTATGTTGAGTATTATTGGATCTTGTGTATTATGCATTTAAGCAAATACAGATTGTACCAGATGAGAGATACACTTTTAGTTAACAAACGTTTTACCATCTTATAAGGTTACCCTCAGTAAACATAAAGATTCAGTTCTATTCACAAAAGCATTCACTGTGTTACTTAACTTCACTTTCACACAAGACAGACTTCATCTTGTTTTGAACACAGTACTAAAAATAGCTTCTTTGTTATTTTATAAACTATGTGGTTTCATAAGTTCAATAGGCTATTTCAAAATTGAATCATTGAAATACTTTCAAAACTATTAATAGCCAGAAGTCATGTTGTCACTTTATTTTCTAATGCAACTTTAGGCTCTGTTCTGTAGTAGAACATGATAATTTAGTTAAGTAATAAAGAGTCTCTGAGTCATGAAACCTTGTGCATTACAGGAACCTGACATGATGTATAAAACAAGAGAGGAGCAAGGCATATTACTACAACAAGTATTAGCTGCCAGTGAAACAGATGCAGATGAGGAAAGAGTGCCAGGCGAAGGAATTGGAACCGGACGTGCTGGAGGTTCAGGATTCCGTAGGACTGGTAACATGGCATCCATGTCAGGGGCAGACGATGCAGTGTACATGGAATATCGTAGGCTGTCAAATGTAAAACACCCATTGTTTAAAAAATTCAGAGGGTGAAATACAGAAAATCTTCATATGTATACAATACTATTTATTGTTTTTGTACATTATTTTATGGTTTATACATATTTTTGTAAATTAAAAATATACGTATAATCCAGCTCTGTTTTTGTACATATTTTCAATAAATTTATTGGAATTCTTCCAAAAAAAAAAGTTAAAATTTGGCTCTTATGAACTTCCTTGACTGCTGGAAATTCTTGGATGAATATCAACAGTTGTAACCAAATCCTTCCCTATTATGTAAAAGTCCTCTATAAGTGCATCAATATTCAAGATCAACTGTGCTGATTTTCCTTCCATTCTTGGTTTGCGGCAGTTTATGTGTGACGCCTAAAATGTAAAATAAAAATTTTTAATTGCAAATTACACACTGAAAGTTTTTAGTATTTAGTATCTGTTTTAACTATAAATCACAGTACATCCCATCTTTGAGTTTTATCTAAAAAGTAATGAGACTGAATTTTTTCTTCTGGAAGTGGCAACACTGAGACCAACAATGCAACAGCTGATAGCTGTAACATTTGTTTAACAGATGCTTCTTAACTTTAACAGACTTGGCTGTGTCATAGTTTTTGTAAGTGTTTGTTTTTTTTCATGTCACAAAAATGGAGCTTAGTAATATTGAGCAGCGTTATGCAGTCAAACTCTGTGTCAAGACAGTGCAACAGAAACATTTAACAAGTTAAAACAAGCTTAACTTGGGCCTTGTCCAACAATCTAAACAAGGAGATGAAGCCATGTCCTGGGCTCAGGTTTTTAGCGAACTGATGAGAATGTGTTGAAAGTGAGAGATCTCATCAAGTCTGATCATCGTTTGATGGTGACAATGATTATGATTGCTTATGAGCTAAATTTAAATCACCATACAGTTCATGAAATTTTGACACCACGATTTGAACATGCGCAAAAATGGTTGCAAAAATCTCACTCAGGAAGAAGGACAACCGAAAAAATGTGTCTTGACCTTGAGGCGTATTGAAAATGACACAGATTTTATGACAAGTGTCATAACAGGTGATGAAATCGTGAATTTTTTAGTATGATCCAGAAACAAAACTGCAAAGTGAAGAGTGGCACACAAAAGACTCGCCACCCCCAAAAAAGTCAAGAAAGAGCAAATCCAAGATCAAGTCAATGCTCATTAATTTTTTCGACATTCGAGGTATTGTGCATAAGGAATTTGTGCTTCTAGTTGGCAATTTTAATTCAGCATCCCCAACTTGGGTGATACACTTATGAATATGTGGTTTGAAAACTCATAGATTACCTAAAAATCAACAGTCTCATTACCCTGTACAATCCAAGTCAACCAAAATTGTTCATACACTACTCTGGTAGTTCAACTAACCCAGACTTAACTTTTGCACCAGTGCTCATTGCATCACTGTAACTACAGTACAGCTCCTACCCAAAAAAATAAACTCAAAAAGAGAGTAATGTAAAATTTAAGAAAGCCGATTGGACATCATGGGTAAAGGTGGCTGTACTAATGAAGGAGATTAGTTAACAAGTACTAATAATGGATGTACTAATAGTTAACAAGATTCTGTGATGTACTTAGGAATAATGCCCAAGAAACTATTCCAAGACAGTAGTTGTACAAATATAATCTCCTTTGGACAACAGACTAAAACATCAACAGAGATAAAGACAGGGAAGTGGCAGAAGATACAAAAGGAAAGAATGGTGAAGAAAAGTTACAAGATGTAATATCGTGGAGACAGGATGTGCTATACTAAAACAGCAAATCAATTACCAAAGAAAGTGATGGACAAATTTATAAGCATAGTCGACTACAGGAGTGATGGGCCAAAAGCACATCGGCTGCTGCATTATTTGAACAACAAGGATCCTCTGAAACAGAGGTGTCCTCTGCAAATCAACAGAATTTTTGACTGTGGACATAAAAAAAATAGTAAACAAATTCAACACTTCTGCCTTAACCAGTATAAGTTAAATGCAAAACTGAAAATAAAAGAACAGCTGCTCAGCATAGAAAAACTAGAGACAGATGGAGCTGCCTACCTTGAAGAGTTATTCTTCATAGAATTTTCTGAGGAAGGACTATGTGAAAGGCCATTAGAAACATCCATAACCAGGAACAAACGAAATGTTCCCATAAT
Organism: Magicicada septendecula; assembly: GCA_034769895.1. Classification (NCBI taxonomy): domain Eukaryota; kingdom Metazoa; phylum Arthropoda; class Insecta; order Hemiptera; family Cicadidae; genus Magicicada; species Magicicada septendecula. Next base: position 434,153,095 of record CM068375.1, read on the forward strand.
TCATAAAAAAATCTTAAACCCATGGCTTCAGACTAAACTAAAGCAGTAGGCATCCCAATACTAAAGCCAGGGAACGAACAGGCCTAAATGGAATCTTATCGACCTATTGCTCTTACTTCAATATTTGCCAAAATACTAGAAAAAATGGTAACAGCACAAATGAACTGGTACTTTGAAAGCTTTTTGATGAAGATCAAGCTGGATTTAGAAGCAACGTGTAAACTTCAAACAGGCTCCCAAAATTTGTCCAAGATTTCAACCATCAGTAAAGAATGTTTGCATTTTTTTTTAATTTTTGAGGGAGCTTATGTTACATTTTGGAGAACAAAGCTCATTAGTAAACTCAAAATGTATGTCATGAGAGGGATATGCTACGCTGATATACAGGATTTGCAGCTTACCCATTTCAGGATCACGATTTGCTGATGGATAAAGATGCAGAATCGAGCTACAAGGAATTCAAGTTGGGCCTCCCTCAAGAAGCCACCCCCACTACAAGCCTCTTCAATATATATAATAATGACCTGCCACATAGGCTGAAGAGAATTAAGGGAATTATGGTTAGCACGTTTTCTGATAACATCACGATCTGGACATCAGCAAGTAACAAGAAAAAAAGCAAATCTCAGATGAACAATAAAAGAACACATTAAACATGAATATTGTAACTTCACCTAGTTACAATTTTTTATTTAATTATATGAAGATGTGTGGAAGCACCACTGTTGGGTTCCAATTTGGAATACAACGTTTACAAGTATGTGACTGTGTGTACTGGGGTTCAAACCAGTCTCACTTTGGGTTGCGTCAGTGACGAAAAGCTTTCGCTGCGTTTTTTAATGATTTATTTATTAATGAATATATCCTTTGATTGGGACCGATGAAACCTCCTGAAAATATGTTATTAGACAAATATAATTATAATAATGTTTTTCTTACTTATAATCGTACTACGATATAGATCTTAGTTTTCAGTGGTTGGGTAATCTTAGCGATATGTATCGTGTATTAACTGAATGTAATGGATATTTTTGTCAACCCTAGTCACTCGACGTCAGGAAATTCTATTCAAAGTTTGCACTGAAAACACGCTAGTTCTGCGATCTCCCGTTCCACCAGCTGTAAGTATTAGCGCTGTCACTTGCAATAAGCGTATTTATAGGTTAGTCTTCCGTCGGGTTTGAAATAACCTTTAATGATAAATTATTATCCCAACTACTTATAGTATCTATTCTGCAATAACTTCAAATATTATCTCATACAATCAAAATCCTTTATTAATTTTATCTATTAATTCACGGTATCAGTGATTTCCAAAATAACAATATAATCAAATCGATCACACCAAAATATATCGATCATCAATCAATCCAATTCTATACACTTATACAAATGAAAAATAATAATACATAGTTCTTATCCCAGGGTTCGTAAAGTTCTTGGAACCATTAGTAAGGCCAGGTAAAATGCATAATTAAGGTTACTCAAGTATTACAAACAAAATTATTTACTCTAAATATAGTGAAATTAAAATAGGTTGTTTTTTTACCGAAACGACGAAAACTTCGACTGGCGGTGGACGTTTGTAAACAGTAGCCCAGATTCAGCTTATCTCATCTTCGTCCAGTGAAAATGCTCTGGTTTTCAATAAAATTGATGGTGGCGTGTACTGGTAAACTCTCAGGAAATCTTCGGACTTCTGTTCTTCTATTCTGATCTTGATAATTGTCGGTCCCAGTAAAATGAAAATAGAATCCCAGCTTCTTCTTCTGCCAGCGAAGGTTAACTCCGCCAAATAGGTCTTCTGGTATTTCCAACAATTCCGTTAGTTCAGGCTTTAATTCTTTTAACTGATCTTCTGTTTATAGAAGGAATTGGTTTAATACCGAATCCAGCGGAATTATTTGGTGAAAGAGGTGAGAGGCTTTCAATTCTTTTTAAATGTATTCAGTTACAATTTGGTAGGTTATTTAATTTTATTACTCATTGGTATTATGATAAAAGTATGTTTTAAAGAAGGTTTTTTAATTTTAATTCATTTTTATTCCTAATTTATTATTCAATTTTTGTTAAATGTATCTGCCCATCTCAACCTAATAGCTTGTAACAATCAGAACGAATTAATTCAAATCAACAACTTCTGTACATTTCAGTTGCCTTAACAACCACGTTTTCTAAATAAATATCCTTGAGCCGGCATTATAGAATATTACTACTCCTTTCCAATAAAATACTCCATGCTTGGATTAATATTAAATTACCTAAAATTCTCCCCTAACCTTCCTTCTTAAACAGTGAATGTTTTACCAGAGTTTCGTTGGACTGGACTTCTTAAAAAGGTATTAATTTCCTTTCACTAATATGGAATTTAGGTCTATAGATTTTCTTACAACCGTTATAACATTATTTGGTTTTTTAACTTAATTTTCTTTTACCTGACCTACTGTACAATTAATTAGTGGTTAAATGGTTAGTTACATTAATTTTAATTTACTGGTGGTTACTTTATTACATTAATTAACTGGTTCTGGAACCCTTCATTAATTTATAATATAATTGTCAGAACTACTTGTTAAACATGAAACACTGATCACCCTCCTGGCCCAGTTTACAAACATTAATTAAAACGAACAGTATTATTCAACTTTATACAATACTTAGAACTTAGTATGATATGCCTAACATTGGTAACTATACTTGATTGTCTACAGACAAATTTAACATAAATACAACCATAATCTTTGATGAAGTATTACTATTAAACAACACCAGTTCCTTTCTACCAACTCAAAATATAACATAAATATTCGGTAAACCTCATGTTACAGTATAAAAACAAGCATGTTATTACATTTAACTATTCATTGGTCTGGTTCTTTTATATTTAACATTAGTCATTGCCTCTTTTGACTTGAGGTACTTCTCAGATATATTAACTACTTAGCAACCTTAATTCAGGGTATGGTCCTTGACCATGTTTCATTCAATTTTTATGTAACGTTGGGGGACCTCAACTCTGTTACGTTACAATATTAAAATAAATATTGCACTAAATGAACTTAATACATGGGCCTTAAAAACAACAAGAGTATCAACAAATCGAAAACTATGTACCAATTCTCTCTCCAACACAACAATCCGGACTTGCAACTAAAACTACAGAATGATTTGCTCAGTAAGTGCCCAAGAATAAAATATTTAGGTGTCAGATTTGATTACAAACTAAACATGTTTGAGAAGATTGAGTTCAAAGAACAACTAAATAAAAAGCCAACAAATGAATTGGATTTATGAACACCAAGAGGAGCCTGTGGTAACACTACTATGACATATGGAAGCCAAGTTGTGATCACATCCAACAACACATGAGTGGACTTCCTGGAAAGAACACAGTCTAATGCAATGAGGGGCAGTAAGGACAACACTAGTTACCACCCTTCAGCAATACATCCAAAACTTCCCAATCCAGTGTGAAATATAAAAACAAGCCATGATGAGTCTTTATCAAGATGGAATCTTCACTAAGAGCTAGCTGGATTCACCAAGCAAACTCAAGAAAAACTAGTCATTTAATACAGAAAGATCCTTGGAGAGTTAAATATTCTAATAACGTGGAGCCCATCATAGATCTTCCTAACTCTCTAGACTTTACCTCAATATCAACTAACCTGTCCCTCCCAAACAATTCCACAAAAACAGAAACACACTCAGCACTCCTGAAATGCTCAGGTCTTAATATGATAAATGAAAAATATTCTGAAGAAGAATGGCTAAGGACCACCGATGGATACAGTAGCGTGGCGTCCATCTAATCGCTGTTGCCGGCGCCAACAGTACTGGAAATAAGAGAAAATAATATTAATTATATCACAGAATAAATACTTTTAGTTATTGAATAATTTGAAATCCGAAAAATATTAGTAGGGAAACTTAAAGAAAAGCATAGCATTGCTTTCGAACTGCTGGGCACTTGCACTGTCTTGTGTTGCCAGCTCAGACATCGGCAATGTTTTACTGCATAGAGTCATTGACCACATAGTAGTTGTCACTGTACAAACTGAAGAGGGGGGGGACACATTCGTCCACCCAAAGTGTTGCCGCTGTATATACCAGCAAGACGCTCAGTTATCAGCTATCGTCGTTTTCAGAACTGACGTGCAGCCGATACTATGTACCTATTTGTGTTTTGTTCATTTAGTCATGTGTTTCTCTGTTTGTCTTTATTATTTTTAATTCGATTATTTGTGTTCTGATTTATTCTGTATAAGTATTGTAAAGTTAATTACATTTTAATACAAATACATAAAATTATTTTTTCACCTTCCACCTACCTTGTTTCGTTTTCTACCAGAGTCCGGCACACGAACGTTAAGATGCAAGTATGATTACAAGGTTACACAACAAACGTACGCTACACTTATTTGTTGATGGAATTCAAAAATTTATTAGCTTTACTTCCTTTTGAATAAATTTCAATTAGCTCAACTTTTCAACAGATAAACATGTACATTTACGGTAACATATTCTTATTCTAACATATATATATATATTCTACTAATCAGGCGAACGCAACTTGCCACACACTCTCATTCAAACAAATTTATAAAAACCCCATATTTATTTAAGTTAGGCTTTTGAAAGAAAGTAATTGAATCGAATACAGTTACTTGTTCCGTAGCGTCGCTGCCGACTGCATGGTGCGTCCGATAATATTCTCGCACTATAAACGATTAACAGTTCCCTTTCTACTACACACTCACGGTTTTTTCATCGTCACAGATTACTATCAACTCTTCATACTATTTTATACAAACTTGGTTAGTCGGCCGACTTGATAAAACGAAAATTTACCCGGGTATAAAGTTTAGGTGACCGCGCGCGGTCTATATTGGTAGTCGACTGCTCGAGAACTTTTTGTGACAATGTTACATGCGGGCGGACATCACTGCCTTGCCGGCAAACAAATTTCGTCGCCGCACACAGTCTTAGTTGTCAAAATCTTGGTAGTTGTTCACCTGACACATAGGATTTACGTGTGCTGTACGTCGACGATATTTAGGTGCTTACTGGTTGACGTCGCAAATAGGCGGGACTTAAGCTTATATCCGCCACCTATGATTATGTGCAAGGCAAAATTCTCGCGTCCAAGCCATGTTTGTTTTACTACCGTGGCGTCGTCTGCGCACATGCTGGTGTAGTGCGTCTGGGCGTAGATGGCACACAGCCGCAAAGTTCTAAGAAGTGTGCTACAGTTGACAACACAACATTCCTTTGTAAAGATTTCAACACAGTTACAGCGTACCCTTGCGTTGTTTGGACTGCGAGTTAAATTCAACCAAGGACTGGACACATGTATGAAATGAATTTAAAATATTTAAAAAAATGAAAACCAAAATTAATAAAATAAAAAACCCTTTTAATTCGCCCCATTACAGTATAATGAGAGTCAGATCCCGTTGAACCGGGACCCTCTTCTTCTCCCAGCAAATGCTCTAAAAAGAACACTTGGTACACGAAAAAATTCAAATTAATTTTTAGGTTAAGTTTTAGGTCTACCACAACCAGCAACAGGTGTTATGTACCCATGCCACGCCACTGGATGGATTCAAAATTGAAGAATCTAGAACAGGTGCCAGAGAATACTGCCATCTGTTTTCCCATTATCTGCCAGCGGACAGATATAAAAAACCTTCAGGAAGAAATTGAAGCAATACACTTAGCTCTACAACAACTTATATACCATGCCCCAATATTTTTAAAACGAGGCCCTCATGGTAGACTCCTAGGGTGCCATTCAAGCAGCACCTTCAAACAACCACAGTCAGCAAAAATATACAGCACCTAACAAATTCTGGAACATCTAAAATCTCTCAACAAAACTATTGTGCTCTAGTGGATCTCAGCCCATGTACATGTTGAGGGAAATGAAATTGCTGATAAGCTGGCCAAGAAGAACACTGAAGTTCATCTGGGGGAGAAACCTCTGGAAGTGAAGTCTGTCAAAAAACTTCTATCACACCAAATTCATGAAAGTTGTAGAAAAGATGCAGTATAACAGGCAAAACAGAAAACTGGGAAAATATTTGGAATAACTGAAAATCAATAAAGGAAACCCCAGGAAGCAAGCTATGGCAACTGTCAGATTAACAATTGGTCATGACTGTCTTGCATGAATGAAGATCTACCATTTGTCATATGCTAAGTTCAACCACGGTATTGTCCACCTGTACTACACTGGTCTCAATACTGCCCACAACAAGACGCTAACATAGCTGCATTTTATTGGGACCCGGATCAACATGGAATAACTTCAATATGGCTATAGAAAAACAACAATATTAAGTTTTAATTGTATACATAATTATCCCACATGAATTACCTTAAATTCCTGTGGCTTCAATGCTGCTGGTTTAAACAAAACACCAATAACGTCCCCACCAAAACTGTCATGAAAGAACAATGCAAACTCAGTATAACTTTCCTGAAAACAAAAATCAATTATTAGATGGATTGTTTAAAGTATTTTATAGTATTGTGTTCTGTATATTAACAACATAATGGTATATTAGGTCACAGTAGTTAGACTACACACAGTAGGGATCATGAACTATAAGCACAGTCGATGGGTGACATTACGTGTACCTAGTGCTTACTTTTGTCCCATTTAATTAGCTAGTGATCGGCACCATGTGATATTATATACCATTGTTACCATTTTAATATGTTTTTATTTTTACTATACAATGTGCTATGACAAACATTTGCGTATGTTTGTCATAATACAAAAATCATCTATTGGGAGTGTGTGAAGCTGAACCGGGAAATGCACGAACTCAGAAGTTACAGTGGTCTTTATTGGGAAGCTTGCTACCAAATGGTTAAATGTACCAACGGGGGGACCAAACAAACAAACATTTGTGTTTTCCAATATTAAGTTAAAAGCCTGTGCTCTGCACTTGTGGTGGGCTATATGATCAAACTGATAGTGAGATTTGACTGTGTGTGTGTGTGTGTGTGTGCGCACGCACATGTGTGTTTTGCATATGTAGCAACGATAGTGAGGATGTCAACGAAATGTACATCAGCAAACAAAAAAATAAAAGAAACAAATAATCACATCAAAACTATATACAAATAAATGTAAATATATGCAATAATTATATAATACAATATACAATAATAAATATATAATAAAATTAATAATTACACGCACACATAAAATCTGACATTCTCTTAAAGATGATCTCATACACAAATAGTGGGTTAACATTTGTACGAGGAAGCAACGATTTAATTCCAAGACAACACATAAATATCTCCTGAACATTTTTTTCTCTGCGACTCTAAAAAAATTTTTAACTGGCATACTGAACATTCTGCACGTTTTAAATGAAAATAGCATTTCCCATTCTTAAAGCTCCAATGGTTGTAAAACAACTAACTGTGTGCTGTCCAATTCAAGAAAGTGTGCCAGGATTTGAATTTTCCTGGCATGATTTAAACTTGACAAGCCGCCTCGGTGTGGCCATGGGGAGACAAAGCTGACTTGATCAAGGTTGCCACACTACGGCGATGTAATTCAGTGAGGCCGTGCCGCGCTAGGGCGAAGTAATACAGCAACCCGCATCAGCTGTTTTCGGTAAAGCTTCACAATCTGTAACAAGTCTCTTTTCTGTACCTTTGGTGGGTTAGCAGAATATGCTATTCTGTCTCGTTTCATCTCCATCCTTTCGACGGGACATTTCGAGGTCTGATGGCATGGCAAACATCTGGTTCTACTACTATGAGTTCGTAATTTTATAAAGTGCCTCAGGTGAGATTCATTACATTATTCGCTGTTAATTTAATAAGGGGTTATGTGTGTTAAACTATTCTAATTTAATAATGAGAATGCGTGCTAATTAGTGTATGTGTGTGACTCACACGTTACTTCCGGTATATATGGGAGCACGTGGCGATTTTTGCACTCAACTGCTTGAGAGATTTAAAGTAAATGTGAAATGTAAAAGAAGTAAAAGTAATTTAATGTAAATGTTTGAATTTGTAAATGTTAATGAAAAGGTAAATGCGAATTTTCAAGCTTGTTATTACACGGAACAATATCGCTAATAACAGAGTAGTAGTGTGGATAAAACTTGTGACAGTGTGTGTGTGGTTTCTGTGTTCCGAGGCGAGAGAGAATTGGGGTAGTTATATTTCCTGACGGCCCGCTGTACATAAAAAATGTTACAGGGTCCTCGCCCAGCCGAGAGAAAGGGAAATGTAGACATGATGACAACAACATCCATCACCATCGGCAGAGCTGTACATTAGAACGCCCCCCCATCACCGTCAGACTTAGAGATGCTCCACAACACCAAAAGACAGCTGGCCAGAAGGAGATAAATAGGAATTCAGAATTCACCAGCACCATCACCACACTCTTCCTTACAGGCTCTAACGGGTATCACCAATTCTTCGAAAGCACAGGTGGGAGGATTCCATTTATTAAACCTCTACAACAACACTCCACCGGTTTTCAAAGCATAAAAAGAGCATACACATATAAACAGTATTTCATATTTGTGATGACTAAAAATTTGTTAGAACAAGTCCTGTCGATATATATCTGTGATCTATATTCTTAACTGTGTTAAAAGGCATCCACTTGTGTACTGCTTGATTAATTTTCATTGTTGATAATATTAGTAATTGTGATTGATACAGATTGAATATATATATATATATATATATATATATATATATATATATTGTAACGCAACAGAAATGCTGGCATCCATGTTACATAAATATTATATTAACAAAATAATAAGCAAGTCAATATCTAACCCCATGATAAAACAAAAGTCTAATAATTACATTTATAATTATAGATAAAGATAAATAAGGATGCAAGGTAGAAATAACGAGAATAAACAAACCTGTAAGTTAGATAATAGTTAATGATCTATGTTCAGTGAAAAGTAAATCAATATGATACTGATGAGAAGTGTAAGAAGTAGAATAGTACAGAAATTGTCAAAGTAAATGACCATGAAAGTAAACAAAAATGAAACAATAATTTACCTTATAGCAATAGCAAGTAAGGATTCTGAATTAAATGATATTATTTTGTGACAACGAATGTTATGATAAAGTTTATGTTATGTTATACTAATTACTTGTTGAGTAATGAAAGGTAATGAAACAAGATGTATTATTCAATTACTGTTGTAGAATGATGTGGGAAGCAGCTAGTTAGCGTTAATAGATTTCAATTTTCTTATATGTGATCCATAGATCAAGATAAAATTGTCATTAGATATGAAAAGAATAATTGTTTATGTAAATGTTAATAGTTAAGATTTGATTATATGTATGAATTTATGTAAAAGGGCTATAGTTGTTCACCAGTTATAAACACAGGTAGGTCCGTATACAATAAAAGGCCTAACAGCCAAAAACACTATATAACCACTCATGACATAAAGGTTAGGTACATAAGATAATAATAATTAATGAATACGGTTCGAAGAGCTAGGAAAAAACATTAAATTAGTAATGATATATAATAAACCATCTCAATTTATACAAATTATGATAATGCCACAATGCCATGATATCGATTGATAACGTTTGATATCGAAAAAGTAGTAAATATAAAAGAAACAGGCTCATATCAAAAAACCAGCAGAATATGTGTAGAAAATAATAAACCAACTATCGGTAAAGTTATATTCCGATATGATAGCAAATTAATAAGGAATAGACAAAAAATATATGAAATAAACACTATATACAAAACATGGAGAAGGAAGAAAAATAGTGGGTTGCTATGGACTACAGGAAATGAAGCAGTTGTTGATTTTCAATTATTGCCTTTTATGATCTCAAATGTGATGAGATTAAAAAACCTAAGAACTGTCTAATATAATTGGAATATATACTAAAGTATTTGATACTCTTATAATACACCACAATACTAAAGATAATATTATTGACTTATGCCAGTACAGTTTAACCAAACAAGACTATAGCATGATATCACAATAAAAAATAAATAACTGGGTTCTACAAGGAAGGACTTGAATTGTCCCATATCCGAAAGGAATTGACGATATATTAAACCCAATATAAAGAGTTAAATGTATCACAACCAATAATATACACTACACTGGAACTCATAACCTTTCAAATACACGGAACATCACTAATTGCTTCAACCGAGAGAAGAACGTATTGGGATCCAGAAATTGCAGAAGGAGCATCAATCGGGCTGTAAATCAATCAGAGAGCTGTATTTCCGAGGTGGACAGGACAATAATTCCATTTTATTAAACCGAAGAAAGAATATCGTACGTCATAATCATTCAGGACAGCAAAGTTATCAATCAACCGCCTACACGATTCGCTTTGTTCTAGTCTGGTAAATTATTATTGTATAAATCATATTAACTACACAACACTTCAAACTTGTAAATCTTGCATTCTTATCTATGTATTTTTAATCTTCCCCACAGTTACAAGAACCTTCACACCCTGAATTAAGTTAATTACAAACTAAAACACATTATATAACCGAATCTAAATAAAGTATCGGATTGATCAATAATCGATTCACGCAATCTATAGCCTTTGTGTATGCCAGTTGGAACATATCTCATTCAATGTTGAAGAAGTAAACAAATAAAGAACCTTTGTATAGTTGCAAAATCTTGTCATTTGGAGTATTATTTAATGAGTTGGGAATAAAAAAGTAACTGACTAAGTATAGAATAATTGGTTAACCTAAACCGTGAATTAACCTCTAAGTTTCGTTGCCCCGGTACTACAGCGCTTATAGCGGAATTCTCCGACACCAAAGAGAGAGCGTTAAAATACAAAATTATACATAATTCTCTTCAAGGTATAATAGGGTTGAACGAAATTACAGAATAACACATTAATTATTTAAGTTTCAAGTACACTAACACTGATATTTTTTAGAGAGATAAGTTAATATTAGTTAATTAAATCACTATATCCCACAACTCCAAATATCTCAGATATTTAAATAATTGAAGTAAATTAAAACGACCTAAGAGAGTAAAGACAGGGGAACATACTCGTTCATAGCAACGAATAGGCTTACATTGTGTGAAAATAACGAGACGCTCGTACTCGTTTAATAACAATATATATTGTACTGCTGTTAAAATGAACACAGTACATAAGAGGAAGATAATACATTTTAAAAGAAAAAAAGATACAAATTTAATATTAAAGGGAACATATGTTTTAAAATGTAAACAAAAACATTGGGACTATCGACTCACCCAGTCAACATAGAGATCGATCCCTATATGATAGAAAACAATATGAAGTTATATGGTCTGAAAAGAAGATACGAAATTGGAATGAATGTTATAATAAGAATAAATAGTAATAAAATTATAATTTAATAAATACCAACTAGAATTACGAATATTAGAGATAAAATAAAGATGTTTAATAAGAAATAGAAAAGTGATATATGTTTTTAATAGGTATATGATAAAAAGATGTAATGATAGTAGGGAATTATCAAAGTGGCCAATTTTGTAAATTGTTAAAAATTGTTGTATTGTATAGTGATGAAGGAAATGTGTATTAGTCTTCAAATATATCTAAGAAAAGTAACATCATTAGTCTTCAATTATATAAAAAATTTGTACATCATAATGTACAGCTTAATGTAATATGTAAAAGACAATACAGTAAAGGAATTTAATTTGTGATACCAGAGTTTTGATTATAAAGTTAATAAAGTAAACAATCAGGAGGAGAGATTCAACATTCCTATTGAGTTTAGGAACATCAACTAATATTTAATAAATATTATTACAAGAAATATAAACATATTGCTACGACAGCACAGAACAATCTACGCGTTTATCGAATATGCCAGAAGGATCTTGATGTAAGCGTGTGGTGTACGTGCTACTAGACGCATTTTGCGAGAATTTTCTCGACTGTGCCGGGCTTCGCTCGGGCGCTCGGACTGTGTCAAGGCCGTAGTAATTACGTAGTTCACGAGAGATAAGGCGCAGTTTGGAAGCTTCTGGTGTGTGAGCCAATACATAAATATATAAATACAATAGATAAATACATCGGGTAGCGGCCTTAGTTTTCAGTTCCATGCGAGATTTTGGATAGTGCGGTTCGAGAGTATTAGTGCGATATATTTACAGAGCGGTTCGGGTTATTACTGTGTACGTGCAAGTAGTTAGTAGTGAAGCGTTGCGTTTTATATTCGGACGGTATAATTGTAATACAATTGAGTTTTAATATTTGTGGACATTTTATTGCGTGTGTACAATTTTCATTTGATTTGTTGTAGAGACTGTGTTGTTAATTACAGACTGTTTTACTGTAACAATTAAAGGTGTGATTAGTGACTTAATTGGTGTCTTGTACTTATTTTGTTTCCACTGTACCTACGACGATCGTATAGACCGTCATAACAATATCCTTAATAAAACGCCAATAGAAGAGGGAAATCCTGGACTGAAGAATAGTTTAAGTGGCCATAAAATATAATTAAATATTCCAAGGAGATATCTGTTGTGCAGTCGTCATAGAAAACAATCTTCACCAGTAAAACCAATAAGAAATTCACGTAGAGGAACGGATCGACAAGCCTGATATTGAAGTTGAAAATAATAAACATCAACCAGAAGTGAACCCGTGGCAGCTGGAAGAATTCAGAATCAGTCAAGTTACATTAGTAGGGTAGATATTTTTTATATAGTTATTTATCAAAATACTACATACTAACGGTATTTGGTGTGGTTTAAAGAAAAGAAGATACTATATATGATCGGAAATAAGATCAAACAGCTTAATAATCATTAACCCTGAGAGAGAGAGTTTCTTTTCATGTACTGATAAACAAAAAAATATAATAAAGGTAGTTACATATCATAATTACAATACCTGTTAAAATAAACAACAGTACAATAAATGGCTGATCCAACGTGGAGCAGATTTTAATTACCATACGTATAAATAATTACAGTACAATATATATATATATATTGTAACGCAACATAGTTGAGGTTCCCCAACGTTACATAAAAGACTGAATGAAATATGGTCAAAGACCATACCCTGACTTAAGGTTGTTCGATAGTTCATATGTTTGAGAAGGACCTCAAGTAAAAAGGAGGCAATGACTAATATTAAATGTAAAAGAGCCAGACCAATGAATGATTGGATGTAATGAAATGTTTGTTTTGTACTGTGACATGTTAAGGTCTACAGAATATTTATATTGTATGTTGAATGTGTTAAAAATGAAATGATGTTGTTTGATAATAATACTTACTCAATAATTATGTTTATATTTTATATTAGATTTGTTTTTATACAGCACAATATAGTTACCAATGTTAGGCACGGTACTAAGTTGTCAGTATTGTATAAAATTGAAAGATACTGTTGTTCTAATTAATGTTTATAAACTGGATCAGGAGTGTGACCAGTGTTTCAAGTCTAACAAGTAGTTCTGACAATTATGTCATAAATTAATAAAGGGTTCCAGAACCAATTGATTAATGTAAAAACAAATAACCACCAGTAAATTAAAATTCATGTAATTAACTATGTAATCAATAATTAATTGTACAGTAGGTCAGGTAAAAAGAAAATTAAGTTAAAAACCAAATAATGTTATAATGGTTGTAAATGAATCTATAGGCCTAAATTCCATATTAGTGAAAGGAAATTAATACCTTTTTAGTAAACCCAGTCCAACGAAACTCTAGTAAAACATTTACTGTTTAATAAGGAAGGTTAGGGGAGAATTTTATGTGATTCAATATTAATCCAAGCATGGAGTATTTTATTGGAAAGGAGTAGTAATATTCTATAATGCCGGCTCAAGGATATATGGAAAACCTGGTTGTTAAGGCAACTGATTTTTAGTAACTTGTTGATTTTGGATAGATGGTACTGATTGTTACAAGCTATTAGGTTGAAATGAACCGATTTATTTAAAATATATGAATAAATATAAAAAAAATATATATCCAAATTGAAAAAAAAAAAAGCATTTTGCAAAACAATTATACTGGAATGTTAATGAATCATACAAATTAAATAACCCTATAAATTATCAATGAATACAATAAAAAAGAACTGAAAGCGTCTCACCTCATTCACTAAACAATTCCGCTGAATTTGGTATCAAACCAATTCATGCTATAAATTGAAGACCAATAAAGAGTTGAAGCCTGAATTAACGGAAATATTTGGAAATACAGAAGATTCGGTTGACGAAATAACCTTCATTGACAGCGGAAGCTGAGATCCTAATTCCAGTTCGTTGGGACCGGGAATTGTGAGGACGCAAGGGAAGACTCGAGGCACCAGAGTTCCCGTGGGATTATCATCATCCATTCATTGAAGACCGGAGCAGTTTTACTGGGTGAAGACGATGTAACCTGCATTTTGATCGTAGTTGACAAACATTCACCGCCTAATGAAGCTTTCGCCGCTTGGGTAAAAAAACAAATTATTTTCATATCATTGTATTTTAAGTAAATAATTTTATTCTTTTTGTAAATTGAACAACCTTAATTATGCGTTTTACCTGGCCTTACTAATGGTTCAAAGAACTACACGAACCCTGGTATAAGAATTATTTGTCATTATTTTCAAAGTATATATGTTTTTCTTTTTAGAATTCGAATAATTAAGAATCGATACATGTTGGGATAGTCGATTGTATTGTCTTATTGTTTGTCTGAGACAACGTAACTGGTTAAATACCAGAGAAAAATAAATAAAGTACATTTGTTGTATGAGATAACGTTTTAATCATTGCAGAGAAAATACTATATGTAATTGGCGTAATAATTTATTAACAGATTGATACAAACACTCAGAATAACTAACCTATACGCACACTTATTTATAATAACAGCGCTCCAAGTTTGCAGCTGGTGAGACGGGAGATTGCTGAACTAACGGGTTTTGCCATACTAAATTTGAATGAAATTTTTATCGTTGAGGGACTAGGGTTGAGACAAAAACCACTTACATTCAGTAAATACTCCATATATATTGCTCATATTAAACAACCACTGAGAATTAAATTAAGTCTACAGAATACTATCATTATAAATTCAGGAATATAATTTTAAGTTTGTGGACTTAATAATCTGTGTTCTGAGGGTTTCACTGGTCACAACCGCAAGGTATATTAGTTAATAACATATTAATTAAACCAGGTAACAGCATTTCAATTGTTACGAATCGCCACCTACAACGTACTACTTGGCGTTTGTTATACCGGAGTCTCTTATAACTAATTACACTCATAGACAAGATCTCTTTATAATTTGACGTCTCCAGCTGGTATCATACATTATTACCTACGTCCTCACATAATTAACAAGCAGTTCGTTACTAAATTGATTACAACAGTGGGGTTTGAATAAGACGGACATTTTCGCTAGCACCGGCACATATTAGTCTCTTTACAAATTGGCACATAACAACGTGGAACTTATTTAAACACGTACTCGACACATTCTATATATTTCATTTTGTTACAAATTGCCGCCTGCAACGTGGGGCTTAAACGAAAACGAGGACGTCCATTTAGTCTCTTTCTTTACAAATTGAAGCTCGCAACGTGAGGCATCATCATCGCATCTTAACACCTAAAAGTCTCACTCTTTCTTTACAAATTGCCGCTCAACGAGTGGGCTTTAGTTAAGTAAAAACTCATATTATTTGTTACTTAACTTGAGCAGGCAACCATTAGAGACACAGGAATGCATACGAGAGCTATTACGAAAAGAATGGAGAAGGAACAAGAAACAGAAGAAGATAGGAGGGAGAAAGAAACAGAGGTAGGTACAGATACTGAAATGGATCAACAAACAGGTGATACAGAAGAAACCGAAATAGTTATGGATACGGAAACGGAAATAGTGGAAGAAGATGCTCAAGGGGATCAACCAGATAAATCTGCCCGAAAGGAAGACATGAGTATGCAGGAGATGTTGAGGATAATAATGGAAAGCAATAGACAAATGAAAGAGGAAATTAAGGAAAACTCAAAGCAAACTACAGAAAAGCTGGAAAATAAAATAGACAATATTAAGGAAAGTACTAGTGAACTTTTAAGGCAAACCATAAATGAAAATAATGAACGACTGAAGGCCGATTTTAGACAAATCAATGAAAAGATAGACAGTATAAATGAAAATTCAGAAAAGCTGGAAAATAAAATAGACAGTATTAATGAGAACTCAAGAAAACAAAACGAAATTTTGAGCGAAAATTTAATCAAACAAATGAACGAAAAGTTTGACAGGAATGATGAGAATCTGAGACGGATTCAAGACGATAACAAATTAATGAACGAAAAACTTGAGGATAACAATAAACGAATGAAAGCAGATCTTGAGAAAATCAATGAGGATAATCTAATACGAATCGATGAGAGAATTGAGCATTCTAACAAGGAAATAAGGGAAAATGTTGATAAACAGAATGAAGTATTAAGACAAGTTATCAATAAGAAAATTGAGGACGCTAGTGAGGCAATCAGCCAGAAGGTAGTTAAGAACGACGGCGAAAGAAAACAGGAGATCGCGGAAACAAATAGAAAACTGAAAGCGACCGATGAAGTTATTACACGAAATAGAGCTGAACTAGAGGTCAAGCTAGGCCATATAGAAGAAGAAAACCGAATTCAAGTGGAATCAATACGAACTGATTGCGGAAACCAGCATCGAAATTTAGATACGATCATGAACGAAGTACAGGAGCAAGGACAACGTAACCAGGATAGAATCGAGAACCTACAACGGTCAGTTGACAACCGATCGATCACTGTCCCATATACACAACATATAGACGACCGGGAGACCATCAACTTTAAGACATACAGGAGAAATCCAATGGAATTCTTGGAACGGGTCGGCGAACAAATCATGAGAACTGGTGAAAACAGGTGGCCAATAATTCGTCGTTATTTAGACGATCATTTTAAAGAAACTTATGATAACTGGTGGACACCCACCAGGCACGAGATACGAAGCTACGAAGAATTTAAAATAGCTTTTAAAGCCAGATACTGGTCAGACGCCACCCAGAACGTAGTGAGGGAGAGCATCAGTTATGGAAGATATGATGCCAGCAGGGGAACAACACTTACCGCCTACTTCCTGGGAAAAGTATGTTTGGCAAGACATCTTGAACCAAAAATCCCAGAGGAAATTCTCGTCACCAGGTTAGCATACCACTATGATAACGGTATATCAATAGCACGATCGGGTGGACAAATAAAAACTATACAGGCCATGTCAACACTATTGGAAGAGCACGAGCGTGAAGTACATTATCGAAGGAGTCGTCAGAGAAATGACCAGTACGGGAACAGGGATTTCCCAGACTATAACAATAGAAACAATAACCATAACAGTCATGAGGCGAATAACCGGACGAACTATAATGGCAGGCCTGGTAATTATGGTAATGAGGCGTACCAACGGCAAAATAACAACAACAGCCCAAGGAACAACGGAAACAATTACGGGAATAGACAGAGTATTCCGAACAACCAATATAACCGGTCGTATAACCCAAATTACCAGAATCGGAACACGAACAACCGAAATTATGATAACAGCAACTGTAATCCGAATAACCAAAACCAAAACTACAGAAGAGTTAATTATGTGGGGGCGTACGACAATTATAATGGGAGGACATACTACCAAGGACGTCGAAGTTTTGATAGGGACACCGATTGGAACCAGTACAGTAATAACGATCGAAGGGAGACTAGAACTAATAGGGGCAGAAGTCGGAGTCAGGAGGACTACCGCCGGGTTAACTACGAAGAGGATCGTCCATTACGGGTTTCCAGACCAATGGTAAATTTTATAAGGGCCGAAGAGAATGGTCCAAGGAGTGATCAACACCAAGGGGAGAATGATAATGAGTGTTTACAACGGAGCAATAACATCGGAGAATCCAGATCCGGAAGCGAGAACCAAAGAAGGGACGATCCATCTAGGAATGTCCGAATAATTTATAATCAACAGAACCCACCAGAACGCTGGATTCCCCTAAGAGGAGATGGCCACCGACCCAGTACATCCCAGGATGTAAGACAAGAAATAAATGAAGAAGAAGACACGGCCGACAGATGGAATACATGAAGAAACTAAAAAACCACAAAATTCTAAAAGTATGTAAGGACAACTTACTCATGTTATTTCGAACAATACAATTTAAAATGAAGAAACTAAAAAACCCAAAATTCCAAAGGATGTAAGAACAACTTACTCATAATTATTCAGAAACAGTATGATTTAAAATAAAGAGAATAAATACCCCAAAATTCAAAAAAATGAAGTAAGCTCAACTTACAAACAAGTATCTAAGAAAACAATTTATGAATTATATAAGAAAGAGAATTTTGAAGATAAAAAGAACAACCAAAGTCGAAAAATAAGTAAGAACACCTTACTATACAATTTAGAAGAAATTGATTTAAACTGATATGAAAGAAGAAAAATATTTTACACTAATTCAACCTAATAAAAATCATCAAAACCAAAAAACAAAATGAGTTTATCTGATATAATATAATAGCGAGAAATATAATTTTGAATGTAAAAGAAATAATAATGATTGTGCCAGAAGAATATAGCTACATAATGTAATGTATAGTACTGACCAAAATCTCATAACCAGCTGTATTGATCACAAAGGAATATGAGCCAATGAAGACAAGAGAATGAAGAAGCCAAAATGGAACCATCAAAAGGATCACAAGAAAAGAAAAAAAAAAACTAATGGTTAAGAATTATCTGTAAACAAAACCCAATTAATAAATGTCAATAAAATAGCCAAGTATTGGAGAGAAAAAGTGTATAATAGAAGGAAGAATTAATATGAAGAAATAATATGATCTGAGTTAAAGTACAGTGAATAATCCCTAGAATATGATTATTATTTATTATTTTATTGAAGGTCACATGATGACTACCTTACGAGGTTTATTAATGAAGATTGACTGTAGAATATTCCAGCAATCATTTGACTGGGCAGAGATGATGTTCCTCTGATCCCAGAAAGTATGTAACGGACGACGGTAATTGGTTAGCCGATAGAGCACCACCGATTCGATTCCAGTTATAATGTTAGGGAGGTTTAGGAAAATTAAATATTAGAGGGAAAACTCACAAATAAATATAGAGAATTAAATAAAACCAGATCCAAAATGTATAATTAATGAAGAATGTCACAAGAATGATTATAGAAATAAGATTTAAACTTGGGAAATAATTGACTTTAAGAAGGAACGAAGAAATGATAATAAAATAACGAATAATTGGGAAATATAAAAGTACTATAAATAGGAAACCAATTGGCCAGATACAAATTAGAAGTTTATTTCTTGCTAAACTTTGTTTATACCAAAATAAACTTATTTCGAAGGGGGGGTGTTATGTAACGCAACATAGTTGAGGTTCCCCAACGTTACATAAAAGACTGAATGAAATATGGTCAAAGACCATACCCTGACTTAAGGTTGTTCGATAGTTCATATGTTTGAGAAGGACCTCAAGTAAAAAGGAGGCAATGACTAATATTAAATGTAAAAGAGCCAGACCAATGAATGATTGGATGTAATGAAATGTTTGTTTTGTACTGTGACATGTTAAGGTCTACAGAATATTTATATTGTATGTTGAATGTGTTAAAAATGAAATGATGTTGTTTGATAATAATACTTACTCAATAATTATGTTTATATTTTATATTAGATTTGTTTTTATACAGCACAATATAGTTACCAATGTTAGGCACGGTACTAAGTTGTCAGTATTGTATAAAATTGAAAGATACTGTTGTTCTAATTAATGTTTATAAACTGGATCAGGAGTGTGACCAGTGTTTCAAGGCTAACAAGTAGTTCTGACAATTATGTCATAAATTAATAAAGGGTTCCAGAACCAATTGATTAATGTAAAAACAAATAACCACCAGTAAATTAAAATTCATGTAATTAACTATGTAATCAATAATTAATTGTACAGTAGGTCAGGTAAAAAGAAAATTAAGTTAAAAACCAAATAATGTTATAATGGTTGTAAATGAATCTATAGGCCTAAATTCCATATTAGTGAAAGGAAATTAATACCTTTTTAGTAAACCCAGTCCAACGAAACTCTAGTAAAACATTTACTGTTTAATAAGGAAGGTTAGGGGAGAATTTTATGTGATTCAATATTAATCCAAGCATGGAGTATTTTATTGGAAAGGAGTAGTAATATTCTATAATGCCGGCTCAAGGATATATAGAAAACCTGGTTGTTAAGGCAACTGATTTTTAGTAACTTGTTGATTTTGGAATAGATGGTACTGATGGTTACAAGCTATTAGGTTGAAATGAACCGATATATTTAAGATATATGAATAAATATAAAGAAAATATATATCCAAATTGAAAAAAAACATTTTGCAAAACAATTATACTGGAATGTTAATGAATCATACAAATTAAATAACCCTATAAATTATCAATGAATACAATAAAAAAGAACTGAAAGCGTCTCACCTCATTCACTAAACAATTCCGCTGAATTTGGTATCAAATCAATTCATGCTATAAATTGAAGACCAATAAAGAGTTGAAGCCTGAATTAACGGAAATATTTGGAAATACAGAAGATTCGGTTGACGAAATAACCTTCATTGACAGCGGAAGCTGAGATCCTAATTCCAGTTCGTTGGGACCGGGAATTGTGAGGACGCAAGGGAAGACTCGAGGCACCAGAGTTCCCGTGGGATTATCATCATCCATTCATTGAAGACCGGAGCAGTTTTACTGGGTGAAGACGATGTAACCTGAATTTTGATCGTAGTTGACAAACATTCACCGCCTAATGAAGCTTTCGCCGCTTGGGTAAAAAAACAAATTATTTTCATATCATTGTATTTTAATTAAATAATTTTATTCTTTTTGTAAATTGAACAACCTTAATTATGCGTTTTACCTGGCCTTACTAATGGTTCAAAGAACTACACGAACCCTGGTATAAGAATTATTTGTCATTATTTTCAAAGTATATATGTTTTTCTTTTTAGAATTCGAATAATTAAGAATCGATACATGTTGGGATAGTCGATTGTATTGTCTTATTGTTTGTCTGAGACAACGTAACTGGTTAAATACCAGAGAAAAATAAATAAAGTACATTTGTTGTATGAGATAACGTTTTAATCATTGCAGAGAAAATACTATATGTAATTGGCGTAATAATTTATTAACAGATTGATACAAACACTCAGAATAACTAACCTATACGCACACTTATTTATAATAACAGCGCTCCAAGTTTGCAGCTGGTGAGACGGGAGATTGCTGAACTAACGGGTTTTGCCATACTAAATTTGAATGAAATTTTTATCGTTGAGGGACTAGGGTTGAGACAAAAACCACTTACATTCAGTAAATACTCCATATATATTGCTCATATTAAACAACCACTGAGAATTAAATTAAGTCTACAGAATACTATCATTATAAATTCAGGAATATAATTTTAAGTTTGTGGACTTAATAATCTGTGTTCTGAGGGTTTCACTGGTCACAACCGCAAGGTATATTAGTTAATAACATATTAATTAAACCAGGTAACAGCATTTCAATTGTTACGAATCGCCACCTACAATGTACTACTTGGCGTTTGTTATACCGGAGTCTCTTATAAC
The DNA here is from genome assembly GCA_034769895.1 of Magicicada septendecula. Lineage (NCBI taxonomy): Eukaryota > Metazoa > Arthropoda > Insecta > Hemiptera > Cicadidae > Magicicada > Magicicada septendecula. Next base: position 434,174,839 of record CM068375.1, read on the forward strand.
TAATTACACTCATAGACAAGATCTCTTTATAATTTGACGTCTCCAGCTGGTATCATACATTATTACCTACGTCCTCACATAATTAACAAGCAGTTCGTTACTAAATTGATTACAACAGTGGGGTTTGAATAAGACGGACATTTTCGCTAGCACCGGCACATATTAGTCTCTTTACAAATTGGCACATAACAACGTGGAACTTATTTAAACACGTACTCGACACATTCTATATATTTCATTTTGTTACAAATTGCCGCCTGCAACGTGGGGCTTAAACGAAAACGAGGACGTCCATTTAGTCTCTTTCTTTACAAATTGAAGCTCGCAACGTGAGGCATCATCGTCGCATCTTAACACCTAAAAGTCTCTCTCTTTCGTTACAATATATATATATATATATATTGGTTGATATAAAAAGCATACATATAAATAGTATTTTCATATTTATAATGATTAAAATTTTGTTAGAACATGTCCTATGGCTGTATATTTCTGATTTGTATTATGAACTGTGTTAAAGGCTTCCAATTGTTATACTGTTTGATTAATTTTTATTAGTAATTGTTATTAATGCAATATGAATATACAGTATATATATTTGTTGATAAAATGAAAACTAGGAACTGCTATCACAAATACAAGAATTCAATCGTTTGAACACTGTAGTAAAACATGTTATGATGATGAAATGAAGAAACACTAATAAAAGGTTGTTATGGTATAGATGAGTGTTTTATTGTAAGTCTTGTCACTCTGGGCTCCAGCACATTTTAGCTCCATCTACGCCAAGCGTCTAGTTTTAAATTTTAAGTAACGGCCGTAACCTTATAGGCCGTTACAAATGGTAGCAGAGCATGGTTTCAATCCACGGATCTCTGGGTTATGGGCCCAGCACGCTTCCACACCGTAACGACTTTGTAGCAAGTCTTTAACATAAAAATGGGTGAACAAGAGATGCTCCACAACACCAAAAAGACAGCTGCCTAGAAGGAGACAAGCAGGAGTTCGGAACTCACCAGCACCATCACCACACTCTTCCTCACAGGCTCTAACGAGTATCACCAATTCTTCAAAAGTACAGGTGGGAGGATTCCATTTATTAAACCTTGACAACAACACTCCACCGGTTTTCAAATCATAAAAGAAAGCATACATATGAACAGTATTTTCATATTTATAATAATTAAAATTTTGTAAGAACAAGTTCTGTGGATATATATTCCAACGTGACAAGCTGTCTCATTATAGGTAAATGTGGGGCATAATTATTATCAGCTGTTATGAGTGTCCAGAACGATAGAAGAATGCATGGAAATAAAATAATATTAATAAAAAATTATAATTAATAGGATAAATTAGTAATAAGACAATGTAAGAACTATGAAGATATAATTTAATATGTGAGTGAAGTGGAGGCCGGATTGAGATCGTCGACCGGGAGGACAATGAAGACAACAGAACAGGGAAGCCAAATTTAAATAAATTTGTTATCAAATTATAAAACTTTAAAGTGTAAAATAAAGAGAACATTTATTTAAAGATATTTTCACAGCAGATTTTTGAACTACAATAAATTAATTTTGTGTCAAATAACGAAAGAACATTTTAATATAAAAGTGTGTAAAAATTTTGATAACTTAGTAAGATTTATTGTTTGCAGAAGAATAGTATAGTAACAATGGCGCCCGAACAGGGACGATTTGTGTGATTTATCATAATCACACAAATTAGACCTAATACTTAAGTTGCAAATAAGGGTTATTTGGGAGTGAGGGTGGTTGTGTAGGGTAGAAAGCGTAACCTTATATGTAAAAACAATAATATACGAAATGGAAAATAAGAATAAAATGAATCTGACCGACTCGGCAGTTACGAGTGAGTCAGGAGGTTGCTTAACCCCAATTATGGTCCAAGAAAATGTTATAACTGAATCAGCTGTTGCGAATGATTCGGGGTTGGACACAACTCCAAGCCGAATAGATGAAAATAATTTAACACAATCTGTAGTAATTAGAGAGGCGGGAGCAAAATCTACTCCCGTAGCAACCAGAATAAAAGAAAGAGAAATGTCAATAGATGATCTATTTAACTTGATAAAAAGTAGTTTCAAGGAAGTAAAAAGGGATAGTGAGGTTAAATTTGATGCATTAAGTACGAGGTGTGTTCATAAAAAGACCAAACTTTTTGAGTAACACATCAACCCGCACAAACGACGCGCCGCGACTTTGCGCGCACCTAGCTATAGTTTTTGACAACAAACTGCCACTTATTGTGTTCCGCTATTAGCATTAGTCTTTGAGGTATATCAGGTTGAGTGGGCACATGCGCACGCTGGCCGGCGATTAGTGACAAACTGATTAAGAAAGACCGCAAAGAACAACATGTGCGCATGAAATTTTGCGGCAAAACTAGGTTAAAACTTTTCAGAGACATTCTGGTTTTTAATTAAGCATACACGGAAGCCTGCTTGAGCCGAACGATTATTTTAAGAATTTTTAAAGAGAGCAAAAATCTAATTATCAGTGCAATCAAAGCGATATCGAAGATCATGGGAAGAGAGCTCGCGATGTGGTAATTATAATTCATTCTTTTAATTACCGAGATTTTCTGAGAGAATGCGCATTCATATAAAATCGTAAAATTAAATTTAGATCGATAAATTTAATTGTATGGTATTACTGCATGTAACTTTTATACTTCGTTAAATTATTTTATTTACTCAAATTAAGTTACCAACTTCCACTTACCTTACGACTTGGATCTGGCCGGATCTCGTAGTGGAGGTAAACCCATTTCGTTCGACGAACTATGACAGCACATAAAACGAACTAAGGTTTTGAAAGAATTTTAACTCGCAATTTTGTGGAAGAGAAATTAGATTTTTCTTTAATTAGTCTGAATTATTGACATTACAAATCTTCGTGCGACATGTTACGCAATTATTATACCTTACTGACTATAGCTTACCTTGTAATGGACAATTTTACAACTGCATAATTATACACACATAAACAAAAAACACAGCCCAGCTTTGCCACACTCACATTCGTACGACATTAAAAACCCCTTAACATTTTTTAGATGAAGCCCACCCCAGCCCTCACGTAAACCGTCGCCACGCGGTTTATACACGCACTCATAGTTTTAAGAGTAAGTTGATTGTTATCTTTCCGAAAAAATACTGGTTTCACTACTTCAAGTTGGATTAAGCACGGTCACATATACATTTGCGGTAATTACCACTTTTTCTCCTGATAAATTGAAACTTTGTTGGCGAGCCTACGTGAGACCAGCCTGGCGCCGAGACTGCTACTTGTAGACTAGGCTTGGAACTGGTAACGTAACAGTTACATCTTCCTTTCTCTGGCGGGAAACTGTGGTTGCCCACTGCCACTATTTTTCGTCGCTCATTGCTCATTTGCTGTTGGGTAACCATTTTATATATGGAATGGAGCTGATATATGTGTGTGACCAGAGGACAATATTGGACTTGGCTCTGCTGATGTCACCAACAGTAGGCGAAATTTAATGCTGTTTCCAGTATTGAGCTGATAGCTGCGACAAACGGTTTGCTACATCGCCATGTTTCACAGCGTGGGTTGTGTTTTCCAAGCGTCACTCCGGCGCGCCGCCCATCAATGTTGCATACGGGCGTGATCACACACACGCAAAGTTCTGCGAAAAATTGGGGTGGTAAATTCTTCGCCGCATTACTCAACAACAACTGCGCCTCTGCCTTTGTTTCAAATTGTTGCTTAACACGGTTCTGGTATACTGACAAATACATTGCACAATAATACAGTTTTACAATATTTTATACAAGCCCGCCCGAAAACGAAATAAGTAAAAATATATAAATGCCCCATACGGTTAAAATAAAAAATACCCAAAAATGACCCGCTACAATACCCCCTCGATGAGAATTCTGCTGGTCATGACAGAAGAAATCTCATCGACAAACCCCGAAGAGGACCGGTGAGGAACTGGTGCCAACAACCCCCTGGTTCTTGATCTGCATGGGTACACGACCCCCCTGGCTCAGCGACTATGGACTCATCTGAACGAGATCACTGGACTTCTCCGTAAGAGATCCCAACACCGAGAAATCAAACAGACTCGTACCACGGCGCACCTCGCCTTTTAACATACCACCCCCAAAAATCCTCAATCCCTGGCTAAAATTATCCCAGCTCCTCCGCCGATATGGTTCCCCTTTTTGCAAGCTGGGCTGCCTTTAGCAAATACTGGGCTCACACATACTAACATTACATGTTTCCATAACACATAAAAATAAATAAAAATTTCTTGTAAAATTTATTAAAAATTTAAAAAATTCAAAATTCAAAAAAATAATCTTTTATCAAAAAATTCTCTTCCTCTTTTTTTTTCTTTAAAATGACTTAAATTAAGCGTTTCTTCTACTTGAACAAATCCTTAACCTAACATGTCTTAGTCTAACAATACAGTGCAGCACAATAAATCAGTAAACTAAACATGGTAAATGCACACATAAATAAAAGAATCATTATCTAAAATATTCATATGCTGGCAGGCGAAAAAGCACGTTTTTTTTTTTCAAAAAAATTAAAATTTCCAAAAAATTTTAAAATTCAAAAAAAAATTTAAATTTATTTAAATGTTTCCCTCATATTTAAAATTTTTTAAATTGGTTTGAATCAATTAACTAAACAAATCAAAATTGACTTCCTACTATACAAGCTTAGTAGGTGTATGAACTCATCAGCTGATCGTAACTAGGTCAAGTCCAAAACCCTTGACCTACATATGTTATGTATGCTTTCTGAAAATACACTGAACATCTGTAATACCCTACCTTGAAATACAAAACATAACAAAACAAAATATTTAAAACAAACAAAATATTATTATAAATAATAATCAAATTGGCATTTAAATTATTTAAAATAAACAATTCTTGACTTTACATTATTTTCACATTTTATCAAAATTCTGTCACTGGTTGAAAAAAATAAACAATTTTATATTCTTTATTATAAATTCCTCTCTTTAGTTAACAGTTTAATTCTACATTACTGTGGGTGTTGTAACTCATTTATTCTCATTTACTGTATTAGATCTCTATACATATATGAACTTTCTCCCTCCGACTCTAATATTAATCAACTTCTAGTAACATGACACCCATCTCTACCAGAATATCTACTAATCCCAAAACACTCTAAACCCCAACTTACCATTTAACACAAATCGCCACCTTCTCTACATATAAAAAAAATATTCTCTAACCCTTCGTACATAGGATACGTGTTTCCCCTACCCAAAACTCAATTCCCTTATTTGGCGGCCCGGATTCTACCTAAGGCGGCCCCTTCCCCACTAAAATCTATCCCTATCCCGTCCCAACCCTTGTTGCGGACTCCTACATTACACTACCCTCTAATACAAAATTGCCATCCCCAAAAATCTCAATCTCATTGCCTCACTACAAATACAACAAAATAATATTATTAATCATAAACATAAATATATATCACTCAGAACTCTACCATTATTCTCCACAACTACCGTGTCAACATCAATATTTCTCAAGATTCTGTTACATTAAAACAATCATATTCATCTCTACTATTTAAAATTCAACTTTGAATTCAATTAGGACAGATCTATATGCCCCACAAAATATTTATCACCCAAAAAACTATCTTTTATTAGATTTCACAAATCGTTACTCTATTTCTCATTGTAGCAAACTATTTTTATCATTACTTCCAAACATCGGTAATACATCAAACATTACATTGAACATCAATTACTTAAAACATTTATAACTAACACACCAGTGACATGTTATTGCTGATCAGCTGATATCCTGACATAATTAAAACACCATGAATACCTTTCAAAATTGAACAATTACATGTAATACATTATCAACACTTACTTCTATTATGTTGATTGCCTGCCAGGCGTCTACTTATTGGCTTACTTTGAAGCATACACATATCATGAAAACACATATTCTTATCAATGCCTATACCTAACATACAACAATAAAATGATACCTTTAAAATTATAGTATGAACCTTATATTACGAGTCTGAGCATATAATTATGTGGACAGAGCACAAGCATTTTTGATTGGATTAAACTTTGAATAAGCAAAAACTTTAATGTCATAAAATTTTAAATTCGTGACTCCTTTGCGTCACCTCCCAGCCACACACACTATTTCAGATTATGGTGGACTGTGGCGCCCATTCGCTTCCACAGAGACTGTATATTTTGGAGCAGGTTTTACCTCTCCGTGTCTCTGCTTCCGTTATTAAGTTTTAAAGTATTGAACATCGTCATGTTCTCGTACATAAAATAATACACCCTTAAAACAGTTCTACCACCGGTCTTGCTACCCCAAGGCGGGCAGAGTGGCAGCCGCTGTTTCATAGTACCGGAGATTTCCTCTAATTGTCACCGCCAATGAATTTCAAATATATACCAATTTCAAGTCAGCTATGGTCAAGGGACTTGGTATGACCCTAGCTGGCCGCTAGCCAAAACCACGGTTAGTGCTGGTAAGGCAGTAACCGCCCGAAAAGTCGAGGAAATCTAAACTTTCATTTCACTGCCTGTTATACATCAATACTATTATGTGCGACACTGTCATTTAGTGATGTGTGTAAAATTTTTACTTTACACGGATAAGGTGTGCCGCACATTTATCGCCAGTTTGGCCTCCGATGGAGGTAACACTCACAGTTACCCCCAACCCATTTCGCTATCTAAGAGAGCACAGGCAACCCCCTCAATAGCCACTTAATAGCTAATTACAATTGAAAACTAATTAAAATTTTTGTATACATTATCATGTACTGTCTGCATCAACAATCATTTAACCCATTCATAACCTTTTACCATTTGACTTTCTTAAAATTTTCAAAATTTATTACATATCTTCAGTTATTATTACAATTTTTTAATTATTTATCAAACACAATGATTGCATTAACACCTCAATCACACCTGTAAACATTTTTGTTATACATGATTATTAAATCTTCATACTTACAATCCATTTAACATGATATGCACACAAAACATAATCACCATCATCTCTGAAACATTTTACACAAAATTAGTTTAAATTAAATAATTAATCATTCATTACCAAATTTCCCACTCTCATGACATAAAGTAAATTCATAAAAAATTAATTAATTAACATTTAAATAAGCAATCAAAATATTTAAGCATATCGAATTGGTTTAATTTAATTAATGATTGACAATATAAATTATATAGTTATCGAAACAATCACCATTAGTCAATTACTGTTTTCAAAATTAATTCTGATATTTATTTAAATTGCAAATATTTCAATATTATTATTATCACAACATTTTCTAATACATATACACATTATTTACCTAACGTTTCATAATACACCCAAATGAATTCACTATTATTTACAAACTCTTGCTATTAATTGTTCAGTTTTTTCCGCACTTCATTGTCCCATTCTGCCATGTCACAAAACCATTAAACACAATGTTTATACTGTCTTTTATTGTTTTAATAGTTTAACCTCCATCGTTCCAAATCAACCTTGGTTCTACATAACATCGTTCAATTTTATCAGCACACAAATGACTGTTTTGTGTGTTGTAACCAGAAAAACTAACTTCCATCAACTTATTCAAATACTCGTTAAACCAGTCTACATTAGGTATTTTTGTTAAGTCTCCATCATTAAATTCATTAACTATCGGGTTAATCATTTTTATTAAATCATTGTAGTCGTTATCATTCACATATATTTCTAAACTTTCCTTCCATTCATCATACTTTCTATTTAAGTTATATATTTCTGTTTCTTTACAAACATACAATTCTCCCCCTATATCTCTCTCATCATAACCCCAAATCACACTCTCAAAAGTATTACAGACAGAGGGTATAAATTCAATTAAATCTTTCCTGACTTCTCCAGGAAAAGCAAAAAACTTCAAAAAACAATTATTTGTAGCACACTTGTCTACACAATATATACGTGAAGGTCTTCCTTCACCCCCCATTCTACCTCGTAAACAATTTACCCCCCGTTTCATACCTGTAATATAGCTCTCCTTCCACTCTCTCTCTAACTCATTAACACACATTAAAATCTCATAATTACATTCTACAACTTCATTAGTACTCTCAGATACCAACTTTTTGACTACATTATTATGCTCATTATTCTCAACATCATTATTATTTATTAATTCATTACCTAATACAACATTGTCATTACAACTTTCGTTTGTATTATTCTTACTCTGTTCTACTTTATTCGAACTAATTTTTGTCATTTCATCGGCATTTTCAAGACATACATTCTTGTCTTGTATACTATTTATTAACTCGTCAAATTTTACATTTATATTCTGCTGTAACTGCATATTCTGGTCTTTAATTGCTTTAAAATTAATCTCGTTTTGAACGTTTTGCTGTTCGCATTTTATTTTCTGTTCATTAAAATCATTCGTTAATTGGTCTAATTTATAGTTAAAATCACTTTTCATCTTATTTAAAATTATTTCATTGTTATCAAAGCGTTTATTTAATTCTTCAAAACGACTATTCATTACATTGAAATTACTATTCATTCTCTCGAATTGACTGAGCATAACACTCATCATATTTGTTTCCTCTGATTGTTTATTTATCTTAGTTGAAACTGGGGTCAACTGAATCCCCGAATCAACAACTGTTTCGTTTACTTGTGGTTGAGACGCAATCGGAGTGGAATGAACTATTACATTACTGCCGACAGCTGTTTCTGTAGCAGCACCCATCTCCTCCCTCAACATACCACTTTCCTCCAGCGATTGCGACTCAAGGCCACTTTCATTCATAATTGAATTTATTATACTACTTTTTTCTGTCTTCTCGGACATTTTTTTTTACTTTGTCTATTTTTTCTTACGTAACAACTGTCAATTAATGATTTTATTTCAAAACTGATATTTTACAAAATCGATTTGCTTTCGCAACCGTACTCCGTTCAATGTACTGTCACATGTAGGCCGTTGTAATAACTTTTTTGTTATATTACATCCTGGTCACGCGGTACCATTGTAACTTTTATACTTTTTCGGTATATTTTATTTACTCAAATTAAGTTACCAACTTCCACTTACCTTACGACTTGGATCTGGCCGGATCTCGTAGTGGAGGTAAACCCATTTCGTTCGACGAACTATGACAGCACATAAAACGAACTAAGGTTTTGAAAGAATTTTAACTCGCAATTTTGTGGAAGAGAAATTAGATTTTTCTTTAATTAGTCTGAATTATTGACATTACAAATCTTCGTGCGACATGTTACGCAATTATTATACCTTACTGACTATAGCTTACCTTGTAATGGACAATTTTACAACTGCATAATTATACACACATAAACAAAAAACACAGCCCAGCTTTGCCACACTCACATTCGTACGACATTAAAAACCCCTTAACATTTTTTAGATGAAGCCCACCCCAGCCCTCACGTAAACCGTCGCCACGCGGTTTATACACGCACTCATAGTTTTAAGAGTAAGTTGATTGTTATCTTTCCGAAAAAATACTGGTTTCACTACTTCAAGTTGGATTAAGCACGGTCACATATACATTTGCGGTAATTACCACTTTTTCTCCTGATAAATTGAAACTTTGTTGGCGAGCCTACGTGAGACCAGCCTGGTGCCGAGACTGCTACTTGTAGACTAGGCTTGGAACTGGTAACGTAACAGTTACATCTTCCTTTCTCTGGCGGGAAACTGTGGTTGTCCACTGCCACTATTTTTCGTCGCTCATTGCTCATTTGCTGTTGGGTAACCATTTTATATATGGAATGGAGCTGATATGTGTGTGACCAGAGGACAATATTGGACTTGGCTCTGCTGATGTCACCAACAGTAGGCGAAGTTTAATGCTGTTTCCGGTATTGAGCTGATAGCTGCGACAAACGGTTTGCTACATCGCCATGTTTCACAGCGTGGGTTGTGTTTTCCAAGCGTCACTCCGGCACGCCGCCCATCAATGTTGCATACGGGCGTGATCACACACACGCAAAGTTCTGCGAAAAATTGGGGTGGTAAATTCTTCGCCGCATTACTCAACAACAACTGCGCCTCTGCCTTTGTTTCAAATTGTTGCTTAACACGGTTCTGGTATACTGACAAATACGTTGCACAATAATACAGTTTTACAATATTTTATACAAGCCCGCCCGAAAACGAAATAAGTAAAAATATATAAATGCCCCATACGGTTAAAATAAAAAATACCCAAAAATGACCCGCTACATGCATTTGTAAGAAAACAATTTTTACTGCGTTTGTTGACGACGGTCAGAAAGAGACCCAATTTGAAATCGACCAATAACTGCGTACCAACCCAAATGGTAATGATAACTTTGGAATGCAATGGAAATAGATCAGAAATAGATTTTAAGAAGTTAGCACCAAAATTTTATACACACACATTGTATTAAGATCTTCCTTCTCACTTCGTTATAAATCCGCCGGATGGTGTGTGCCCGTACCCACTACAGCGCGTGTAGCTCGAAGACTGGAGATCATGACGGGACGGAGAAAACGGCATTCAGGCGTCAAAACCTGTCGCTAGCAGCACTTAATTCTGCAGCTCGCTCTATGCGCTAGTTGGCGTGCTACACAAATAGTTCGGTCTTTTTTTGAACACACCTCGTAGTAGTGTTAAAGAAGTAAAAAATAATTTGCATAAACAGAATAATAAAGTTGATACATTGAATGCAAAATTGAATGAAGTGAGTAGTAATATAAATGAACAGAAAACAAAATGTGAAAGTAGTTTTAACGAATTAATTAAACGTTTTGATGAAAGTGACAAAAAATGGGATAAGTTGATAGATTCAACAAAACAAATGAACAATGGTTATAATAAAGAGAGTGTAGTGGTGACAGAAAATGGTAATTATAATGATGGTAAGTTATGCGCTAATGAGAATAGAAACAAGGAAGTAACAATTAACAAGGTAAGTGAAAATAATGGAAATATAAATGATAATGAGGTTAGTTTAAATGTAAATCTGTAATGGGACAATATTTTATTACAATATAAATTTTATTCAAAATTATTAAACATTTGTAATCGACGCAGAAAGTCCAATACATAAAACGGTGTGGTTCAGACAAAGGACAAGGGAATGCGATGTGTTTGCCAATGCAATTGAATTCCAAGAAAACGGGTGATGTGTTACACACTACTGCGCGCAACCATGAGCACGTGCGCGGACAGGACGCTGAGACGCTAAGACCAACATGGCTTAATTGTAAAATTTATTTGCCATGCGGTCGGGTGCCGACGGAAGTCTTGACAAGACCCCGCCTATCTGCGTGACGTAACCAATGATCAAGATTTCGTCAACGCCTGACACACATGAATAACCTATGTTATCTGAACAGTGACGAACATTTTCACGCAGCTGGCATTGCTTTCCTCTCCAGCAACCCAACGTGGTGGGAGAAATTTTGGTAGCGCTCCACCCAGTCGACTAACAATATCGGCCACGCGTGGTCCAACTCAATTTTTCTGCTCGGGCAATTTCAAAGGTCGGCCGGCCAAAACTCACTTTAATTCCGTGAATGTGTATAACAGTGAAAATGACATGAAACAATGAACAAAGAAAGTTAGAGAAAGTGAGGTCACAAACTTTGGACACTAATAAAAGAAAACTTGGAGCGACGCACCATGCGGTCGGAGAAAAGTACGCCACACACGTAACGTTCCACAATGAAAATATTATTATCAGTATTTTTACATACAATGGGGGTTTAAACTGTTTGAATGAATGAATGAGTGAGCAAGCTGGGTTCGCCTTACGTAGAAATCTAACTAGATTAAGGATATATTATTGAAAGAAATGTTTGGTTTTATGTATAATTGAGATAGTTTAACTTGAGGGAAGAAGCAAAATTTTCAATAATTTGAAGTCAGAAAATGAAATAATGATATAATAAAATTTTGAATTCCATCATACAAATGAGTGTAGCGTACATTTTTCATGTAACCTTACAATCATACTTGCATTACGCAGTTCGTGTGACGTAACCCTGGGCTGAAAGAAAAAGGTAAGTGGGAGAGAAAAATATTATGATATAAATGTAATAATTAAATAATAACTTCACAGATGTCACCCAGAACTAGGGACTTTATTTATTTTCAATATTTGAATAATCACAAATCAGGTGAAAGTGTACAAGGTAAGTAATAATGAAAATAACAGTGATACTGTAATAATGATAGTGAAATAAGGTTGAATAATAACAATAAAGAGGTATTTGAAAATGGGGTATCAAAAAGTGATACAGTAAGTAATAGTAGTGATGGGGTGGTGGTAACGGGTGTTGATGAGCTTGAAAGAGAGTGGAGGGCAAATTTCTTTTGTGGTATATGTGAAGGAAAGTCTTCACAAGTGTTGGAGGACAAAGGTTCCTCGAGAGTTTTTGTGGGAGGCAAATGGTCTCCAAAATGTCACTTGATTTTTTTGTGGTTTATCTGGTACGGCCAGATGGAGTTATAATAAAGTGGTATTGCCCTCTGTGTGGAGTGAGAATGTGAAATTGGGCTGGGAAAGTGATCATGAAGAGAGAGAGAGAGGGAGTGATAGAGATATTTAAGTTGGCTAGGGGTTATAAAGGGTTAGCTGAGAGTTTGAATAATGAGTGAATTATGATAATAGAGACTTACCTTTTAGTGCTGGTGTAGTAGCGGAAGATGATTATATTGGGGTTGATAATAATAAACACTTACTTGTTGTGAAGGTTAGCGTATTAGTAACAGCTGACAACTATAATGATGAAAAAATAAACAATTTAATTGTGACAAATGATACTGACGGAGACTTGACAAAAAATAATAATGCAGACTTGGTTTATGATAAAATAATAATGGGGGGTAACCCTAGGAATTATTATTATGGTATTACGGATAAAAAAGATTTAAATGGTTATCACACAAATGGTAATCATACAAGGTATGTAAATAAAAACGAAAAGTGTTATGTGAAAATAAAGACTAATTTTCGATGACGGGGGTTAAATAAACAGTGAATGAACATTTAATTATTTGAGTAAAGGGTGATTACTTGGCTTACTTATGTAATGAGGTGTGGTAAACAATAAAATTATGACGAAAATTTGTAAATAAATGTGTTGGTGTTACATGTATTGTGTCAAGGTTATATTGTTGTAATGTATACTATAACTTATGTAACACATGTTTGTAGTACGGATGAATGGTATAATAATAATAATAATAATAATATTTTATTTTACTAAATAATTAACAGGAGGTACTAATGAATTTTATTTTGAATTGTGTATTTAAATCAAAAGTGTTTTAAATTTGAGTTGAAATTAAACTGATTTAAAATGTGAATTTCAGTAATGAATTTAAATATACTGTGATTGGAATTGTAAAATCAATGGTAACTGATTACAATATTTATTTAAAGTGGAAATTAAAGGAAATGTTTGGGTTAAGGTGTATGTTGATATTCTGATAGTGCATCAGCTGATATGCTGCTAACATGTATATTGTTTTGTGTGACTAATGTTTACAGTCATGCTGGAGTTGATAACAACAAGAATGTTTTATTTTGATGAATAATTGTTATGAGTAAATTTTATTATGAAATAAAATAAATACGAGATGTAATTAAATTGAGGTAACTTTTGGTGAGGTGAGAGGATTTTGTTAATGTAAAATCATTTTGAATATAATGTAATTAAAGTAACTTAAATTGTTTTGAAGCAGGAAAGAAAGGAAATGAACCTTTATTAGTAGGAATTAAATTAATTCGAAATGTGAAGGTCAGTAATGAATTTAAATTTATTTTGTTTTGAATTGCATGACAGACGACTGAATAATGTAATAATAATAGAAGTGATAATAAAAGATAAACAAGGAAAATGCTTAGGTAATGGATAATTGAGATTCAAATTATAATGTTCATAAATTTCATTTAAATTTAAAGGTAATAATGTATTATGTTTATAATATGTATCCTATAGTAAGGTTGTTATTATAATATCTGTATTTTATGTAATATTGTAATTTTGGCGGGGAACCGTGTTTTGTTAGGTACAAAATATACAACTTGCAGGGGATTTCTATGTATTCAATGTAAGTAAATGTAAGTAGACAGTAAGTTTATACTGCTATGTAGGCATATGTATAAAGTATTTTGTAGATAAGAAACCAGTACGTTGAAACAAAATCGAACCAGTTCTTTGCTAACGATGAACCAGTACGACTAAGAGGAAATGAATCAGTGGGGGATATGGAGTAATGGAAGGCCGGTCATTGATATATTAATGGAATGTTTCAGTGTCAGGTGATACTGTGGTGACATGCCTATCTGATTTTATGGTGTTGGGATCTCGAGCAGAGAAGTCCAGTAAGGTCGGATGGGTGCAGCCACAGCCACCGGACTAGGGGGGTAAGGACCCATGATTTTAGCAAAGAACTAAGGGGGTTGCGGCGCCATATCTTCCCTGATCCTTTTAGGTTTTAGGCAATGAGAGTTTTTATGGTGCGGCATAAAACCTCTCATTGGGGGGTATTGTAATGGTACAGAATTGGGAGTCTGAGAATGAATAAAATAAATTGTCAATTCATACAAGTAACAACCTTTTAGGAACCCCTGCCTGCACAATGTTGTTGCAGACTGTTTATGTTGATGTCTGGAGCCTGCCCGGCTAGACGTATTACGTAACCGCTGGCAAGCAGTCTCTCTGTGAAGTACAGAAAGAATGAGTAATTGCCACCCCAGTTTTTCATCAGAGAGTCACAGTAAGCAGTCCGTCTTTGTTAAACCAGCCAAGAGACAGTAGGGCCGTGCGGGGCAGTTCAGGAGCGCGCGGTTCTAAATTATTAATCAGTAAGAACAATATATCACGGTCAGTTAGTCAACTCGTAGCTTTTGACCGCGCGGTCAACTAATCAACTAACTAAAAAATAATTAGTGCTCGCGAGCGAATTATGTCGGCCGACAAAATGTTGTGGAAGAAAATGTAACTCACAATAGTAAACTATTAAATACAGTTTGTATAACTACATAAGACAGAGTGTACAAAAAACGTAGAAACATGTGAAACACCGAAGTGCGAAGGGCTCGAGGAAATGTAATTAACACGTGGTGGTGGTGAAATCTACTGGAACTTCTCCAGATTTGGTTAAGTACCTAGCACAAACTATTAATTAAAGATTTTAAGCATCTCAAGTAAATTTTTTAATATTGCATCATAAAAGTTTAAAGAGCTTGATGAATGGGGTTTAAAATGTGGAATTATACAAGTACTGGTTCATTACACATATAAATCACTTGTTATAGTTAAGCAAGAATTATTCATTTTGTTAAATTTATGTTTGATTTACAAGAAAAAATATGAATTTGGATGGTCACTTAAGAGTGACGAAAAGTAATCATTTTATGTAATAAACAAAAAGTAGTTGTTTTAGTCAGCATAAATTGTGTTAATATTATTTCGTACTTAAACCCTCTGCAACTGATTTCGTCTATAGAATCCTGGAAGTTAACCCGAAGGTACGTAAATTTTGATAACTTAGTAAGATTTATTGTTTGTAGAAGAATAGTATAGTAACAATATGTGAGTGAAGTGTTGTGTAATGTGGGTAGCAAATAGAAGTTTATGGAAGTTTATTCATGTGTAATAAAGCATTGTTCTAGAAGATTCAAGAACAAGGAAGTCGGCGAGCACGTGTTCGCTCCAGAATATAATAGAGTATATAGAAAATACGCCTACGCGCATATCGGCGGTGACGTCATTCGGCAGCGCGGCAGCATACATTAAGCTGTATTATAAAAGCAGTAGCCAGTCTTCTCTTTAGGCTCTCTGAAAGTCGTCATACAGTACTCAGCGAAAGTGGTCGCGATGGGCATCGATTCCAGTCAACATTAATTCCAGGCAGTCCTTGGGCCCGTAGAGTCGTGATAGCGGTGAGTGTCAGCAGGAAACCAACACGGAGTTCGAGATATAGTTGGCTACCATTCCTGAACTTCGTTTTGCTGATCGTGGCGGCTGGGATACGGAGACCTAGAGCAAGGCAGTTCCTGGAGGCGGTTGCTGGAACGTGGAAACAAGACGACAGATCGCTGGAGGTCGGATCGAGATCGTCGACCGGGAGGACAATGAAGACAACAGAACAGGGAAGCCAAATTTAAATAAATTTGTTATCAAATTATAAAACTTTAAAGTGTAAAATAAAGGGAACATTTATTTAAAGATATTTTCAAAGCAGATTTCTGAACTACAATAAATTAATTTTGTGTCAAATAACGAAAGAACATTTTAATATAAAAGTGTGTAAAAGAAAGGACAATAAATGTATAAAATTTCACTAATTGTGCATTCTTTTCTGCAAGTCTGGTCTGGGCTATAACTTGTTACCTTGCAATATATTATGTAATGTGACATAATGGGAGCCCCAAATAACTAACAATATGACCCAAATAAATGAAATCAAATATATAAATAAACTAAGTAAATAGATTTGTAAAATGTAAAAAGAAGTACAATACAGTCAGGTGGTATAAATAAGAACCATGTACTATAGTTGATAAGTAATAAACATGTAAAAGTGAATAATTATAAGAAAGTGAAAAGCACTGCCAATCATTAATTAAACAGAGAGGACTGTAT
Source organism: Magicicada septendecula (assembly GCA_034769895.1). NCBI lineage: Eukaryota > Metazoa > Arthropoda > Insecta > Hemiptera > Cicadidae > Magicicada > Magicicada septendecula. Next base: position 434,191,554 of record CM068375.1, read on the forward strand.
AAATTAATGATCCTTCCAATTACCCAAAGTGAAAGAAAAAACGAGCACTAGGCAAACTGTATGCTAGTGCAAAACAAACAATTGTATAAAAACAATATTTATCAATTGGAATTTAACAGTGTTAACTCCTATTAATTATTTTGCCAGTGTCAACTACTATTAGTTAAGGCCAGAAATAGTATTGACAATAAAGTATGTTAAAAGGTCTCACCTTAAAATGAGATACCACTGAAGGCCTAAACAGTAGTTCATTGTGTTTGTTCTAATATAAAGGCCTATGTTTATCATTATTAGTAAGCCATGTTGTTAATTGTAATAAGCCTGTAGACAAAACAGGAATTTTGTGTTACCACTATATAATACCTGTAAAGGGTACAATACTATAATTGTACCATACAGACAATACTATAATAATCAGATAATAAAGTTTGATAGAATTAATGGGATGGGACTATGGTACACTAAATAGTTTGGGTTACTGTTTGTTAATCAATAAATACAATCTGGCCCATGAAGGCAACATTGTAAGTTAGTATATTAAGATATTTTGTTGTAATTTATAGATAGTGTTAGGGTATTTTAAAATATCAAAGCTCATGTAACAAATTATAAACAATTATGATCAGGCAAGGGTTCAAAACAAACTTCCAGTTAATTATTGTCAGTCAGAACATGATAATGAAGTAAAATTTAAGGCCTAGGCCAAACATGTAATATAAAATAAAGTAATGTCAGAAATGATTAAGTTAGCAAATCAATGTAAGAAAATGATGAGAAGGGACCAAAATTTATGTGATAAACATAATTCTTGGAATGATTATAACACATATTAAATTAGTTTAATAAATGAAAATCTTATATAATAAATGTTACGGCATTGTAATGGTCCATAATTAGAACTTTTATAAAGATGTAAAAACATCTATTATAAGGACAACTTATATCAAATGTGGCATCAAAATGCATATCTTTTTATTAGGAACAACACTATGTAACTTAATTTTAACATAATCAAAACTTAACAAGGGAGTATTTTTTGACTTAAGATGTAAGAATATTATGTTTAGTACTAAGTGCCGCAAGACCCAGGGTTCATGGGAATTAACCAATAGCAAGCCAGATATTGCTGGTCAAGACTGTTGACATAGACGAGAAAGATGAATTATTCTATTGTTAGATCCAAGAGAGAACACATCAGCTCTGTGAAGCTAAAAAGCCTCAAGTATAATAAAGAATCAGATCTAAGTTAGAAGAAGAGACAAAATCGTAATTAAAGGAAATATAAAACATAACCAAAATTGCAGATCATATAAACCAATTATAACCAGAAGACAGAAGAATAAATAAGAAAACAAAATATTAAAAACTGAGAGTGTGAAGAATACGTCTGCATCGAGGAATAACTATATTCTACAAATCATAATTATCTCTACACAACACTCAGATTAACTTCACAGACACTATTAAAACCACCAGTGATAACTAAAAAGACCACTAAATATAATACAATGAAAAAAACAATATAAAACATTTTATTTTAACGAAACTTGGGAAGTTCATATAGTGTACACAACATCTGACTGATAGACGTCCATTTTGTCTTGGCGGCCATTTGCATTGCTGGTAAAATCATTCGTCGTTCCAAGTTAAACAAAACATAATTGTTAATTTTTTTTATTAGTGAGTAAGATTTTGTTTTTAGATAATTGTAATGTGTTGTAGAGATGGGAAGTTCGATTCTTTTAACTGAATCGATTCCCAACAATTCACTCCTTGTGGAGAATTGATTCTTTTGAACGATTCTTTGATTCTTTTTACCTTATTCCTTCTCTTAAAGGCCCTGGGTACTTTTTAGCCGTTTTCTGTGCTTTATATTGTATAATTGTAATGAAGTAATAAAACTAAATATCTTTTTTTTTTATAATTGACTTAAAATAAAAATCAGACGGCTTAGTGCCAAGTAGTAGTCTTTAATAAAACAAAATATAAAAAACAAGAACGTTTTGTAGTTTCAATGGTGAATGTAAATTTTAAATAAAAAGACATTATTATTAATTTTACTTTTCACAAACCTTATTCTACATATTTTAAATTCCATATTTACATGTACATATATATTTTAAATGAGATCATAGTTGTGATTAACAAACAATATTTGAGCTTATTCTATATTTTAATTTACATACAGTAGAACCTCGCTAATCCATCACCTGTGGGACTGGGGGTATGGTCGGAATGCAAAAAAGGTCGGATTATCAGAAGAATACAAAATGTTTATTATTTCATTAAATGAGACAGTCTAAAATAAAATAAAACTTATACAGTAGGTTACCAGACTATATGATTGGTTATGTACAATAAATGATAATATGTACAGTCCAGCAATAGCGTAATAAAAACCAAGAAACACATTTTATTGGTGAAAAAAATCGGTAATGTTCTTTTGTTTGGCAGACAACTGTCTAGACTTGGCTGCAGAGATGTAGACATAACAACATCTCAACACTCTTCATACCCAACACAGTTTAGCCACCAAGTGTAGTACCCTACTTTTATTTTCATGTTTATCACGGCGACTTGACATTATTATGACCTGGTGTAGGCTAGACATTACAGTATCTGTTTATTCAGGTGCAGTCATGTAGTGCGATTCTGTCAGCTTGAGACTAAACTATAACGATTAGTCACTCTTATTTTAATAGCAGTACTGTACGGTACAATAAGTGGATATTGCAAAATGCTTATTACATCATTGTGTATGGGTGGTCATAATTATTGTTTATGACAGGAGGAAGGAACTATAATTTTTGACAAGACCTCTTATAAACTTTTATTAAAAACAATTATAATTGCGGTTGCAATGAAACACCAGATTTGACGTCATATCGTATGCAAAAACAAAACTCTAGAAATGCGACATAGCACTGAAACGAGAGTAGGAAAAAAATTCGGAAGATTTACACCAAATTTTGTATTTTCTGGAACATTAAAAAAAATCGGAAGGTCGGATTTCGGAAGACCTGGCAACACTGCGCACTAGACACTAGATGCCGGCTCACTGAGGCAGCAAAACAACTGTGACAAGTATGTAAACAAGCTGGTAAGTCATCAACAAGTCGGTGCCTGAGCCGCGGTCGGACCAGCCGGGGGTCGGACTAGAGAGGTTTTACTGATTTTACATTCTATATTTTAAATTACATATTTACATCACATATTAACATTATTATATTAGTTAAATACCACTATTACATTAACGACTCGGAACACTAGGTTTTTTATAAGTAAAAGCATAAAGTTTTACCTTACAGCCTGAACCGGTTTTCTCCTTTAAAAGGCTTCTTCAGAGGCTGCCGCTGGTAGCGCTGTCAGTCTTGTTGTGGGTGACGGAATCGAAGCTGTTCTGTTTCCCCAAATCGGCAATCCGAAAGACGAAGCGGCAACTGGAAGCGTCGAAGGGACATAAACAACTGGAAGGTAAGGAGAGGACTGAGCCGTGAACGGAGGAAGAGGCGATGTTGGAGCTGAATGGAATCGAGTGGAACGGAAGGAGTCAAGAAGAACTGTAGCTGACTAGCTTAGTCGCCTAAACTGTGAAGGAGTTGTGGGAGTGGGAACTGAAGGAGTCAAGGGAGTCGAAATCCTCACTCGACCGCCCCCCACAAACCGATTCCATGTGAATCGTGATTCTTTCATGTGAATCGATTCAGAGTACGGTTCTTTCAGAGGAGTCGATTCTTTGAATCGATTGTCGGTTCTCTTGCACATCTCTAATGTGTTGTACTCTCTTTAAGCACTTCTGACCTTCCTAACAGCCTCAAAGAACCTGAGCCCTGAGAAAAAATTTGGTATTATAAATAACTGAACTTTTCGAAAAAATCGAATTTAACCCTAGAGTCAATACAAATATTGTTAAGGTCAACCCACGACCAACTTATTGAACCCTGAATAAATTGACGGATAATAAAGACCATTAATTACAGTCAAAAGAGTTGTTATTTGAGAATTAAGACTATATAAGGGATTTTTTATAGGAAATAGTGGAGAGTGGGAGAATACGCAGGTAAACCAAGCTTCGTAAACAACGAGAAGGACAACTAACCTAGAAGGAGCCTGGTTATATCAGAATCAGTCGCCAGCGTAACAAAAACTGCGGAAAATATTCAAATAAATCTCGTAATAAGATCAACTACCGTTGATTTTACACAACTCTACATAATAATAATAATAATAATAACAACTGAACATCGACAATTTAAAAATAAAAAGGAGCCAAGCATAATAAATACATCAAATAAATTAAATAAAAGATCTTTATTATTAAAACGGGTGAACTCAATAAACTCTAAACTATAAATTCTCTAATCTCTTTTCGTATAATAACACATCAGATTACAAAGGTGATGCCCAACCAGTACGGCTGAAATTAGGTAGAATTACGGACTTTAGCACCGCTATCAACAATACAATCAACCTAATTTTAGCAGGCGGCTGTTAGAAGCACAGAAATGCACACAAGAGGCAGGTCAAAAAATAGGACGAGGACCCAGAGACGGAAGAAGGTAAGCAGGAACACGAAATAGAAGCAGTCCAGGACAGCGAAATGGAGCAACAGGTAGGGGACTATGAAAAGCAAGAAGAGGACTGAGTTTACAAGACCTAAGGGATTTTATGAAAGAAATAAACGAAAGCTCAAAGAAACAAAACGAGACCTTGAGAGAAGACTTACTAAAACAAATGAATGAAAAGTTAGACAAGAACAAAGAAGAAACTAACGAAAATCTGAGGAAAATAAATAATGAACATAATGAGATCCTTAGGAAACAAAATGAGGATACTAATGAGAGTCTGAAACAAATTAACGAGAAATTTGAAGAAAGTAATGAAAACATTAGAAAACAAAACGAAAAGTTTGACCGAAATGAAGAAAGTTTAAGACAGATGAATGAAAATATAGACAGCATTAAAGAGAGAACTAAGGAAGATTTTAGGCAAATTAATGAGGAAATTGAGAACTCTAACAAAGAGTTAAGGGAAACTATCAATGAACAGCTAAGACAAGCTATCAACGAGAAGATAGAAAATGTCAGTGACACATTTAGACAGAGGGATGAGTACAAGGAGGAAGTAAAACAGCAAATAGCTGAGACCAAGGAAAGGCTAGAGAAAACTGATGAAATCATTGTACAGCTCAGAGTGGAAGTAGATGCCAAAATAGACCAAGTAGAAAACAACAACCAAGTCAGAGTGACTGCGATACGGCAAGAAACGCAGGAGAAATTGGACGGGATACAGAACAACATGTTCGAAAAAATTATAAAAATTAATGATGAAATGGACCAAGTGAAGAACCAAGTAAGCTGTAATAAAAAAAAGATAGAAAATATACAACATATCCAATTAAACATGCAGGAAGGAATCGATAGAATGAACATCAGACCAATATGCAGTACCCACCATACCATGCTAGACAATAGGGAGAGTGTGAACTTCAGAGATTACAGAAGGAACCCTATTGAGTTTCTGGAGCGAATAGATGAGGGACTAAACCGAATCGAGGAAAACCGGTGGAGCATGATCAAGACCTTGTTAGATGACAGTTTCAAGGGAATAATGGACAACTGGTGGTCAGCCATAAGGAACGAGATACACACCTACGAGGAATTTAAAGTATTTCGATCCAAGTACTGGTCGGAGTCGGTACAGAACATAGTGAGAGACAACCTTTGTAATGGAAAATACAATGCTAATCTAGGCCAGCCACCAACAGCTTATTTCCTTGGAAAGGTATGCGTGGCATGTAAATTAGAACCACACATTCCTGAGGAATGTTTAGTAAACAAGATGGCATACCATTTCGATGAAGGGATAATCCACGCCAGACTCTGTGGTCAGATAAAGATGATAGCAGCCATGGAAGCATTGCTGGGAAATTACGAACAGCAAGACTATTACAGAAGGTCAAGGAGACAGTTCGAACGGACAACTTTCAACAGAGAGGAGCAAAATCGTGACCAGCATCAGAGGGTGAACCAAGTCAACAACAATAACAACAACGGCCATAACAATAATAATAATACATATCATAATAGTAATTATCGTAACAATACTAATAATAATGATTACAACCGTAACGGTAACAACAATAATAGATATAGGGAACGAAGAAGGAGTTTTGATAATGGTAGGGGATACCAAAACAATAATCGAGGAAACGGAGACAGAAGAAACCAGCCTAGGAGCAGGAGTATAGAAGATCGATCTCCAAGGGACCAGGAGGAAAGAAGGGAGTTCAGGTTGGACTACAGAAACCAAGAAGAAACTGCCCAAGGTACCCCCAACCACAGGACAGGGCGGAAAACTAGAGGCGGCAGTGAGAACAACGACCGGCCCATCACTGTGAGAATTGGACGGGCAAACAATTAATAACAACATTTATAAAGAAAGTAACTATCTGAAGAACATCAGAGATGAATTAATAGAAGAAGGATCACCTTCTATAAATGAGAACAATACTCAAATAATATTTATTACTGCTGAGTTGCAAGGGGTAACGATGGAAGTGATGGTCGATACCGGGGCAAATGTGTCACTAATAGACCAAGTGGAATTCAACCGAATTAAAGAGACGTGTAAGGAGAATATACCGACACTACCAATCAGCAATATGGTGATCGTGGGAGCTACTGGCAGAGCAAATAGTCAATAAGAAAGCAAGTACAAATAGAAGTGTCCAGCGAGGGTAAGATGATTCCAGTGGTGTTCTTGGTAGCCCAAGGGTTACCATTCAACGTTATGATTGTGTGTGATATGCTATGGCGGCACTCAGCTGTTATAGATATGGGCAGCGGAAGAATAATGATGTGCCATGGACAAGGGAAATGGTCGAGTGAGATTATAGGCCGCAATTGTGCCACTCACAATCGGCAATCATTCACCTTGATCCGCAATGATAGGGAGGAGTCAATAACACCAACTCATGACTCAGACTATCCTGAAGAGGAAGAATGGACTCAGAAATTACAGGAAATATATTCATTCCAGGTCACAAATGTGAAGAAAATAACCACAGAACAAAAAGGCCAATTGGTAGCGGTATCTCCAACTTGCCCGGTGTAAGGCTAAAAATGTTGTATGTGAGCTGACCTTCCACCATCCCATTAACTTCAATAGAAAATCATACCCCATTGCACAGTCCCTAAAACCGGCAGTAAGGAAGGAAATACAACGAATGATTAACCAAGATATAATCGAAAGTACTTCATCGCCATACACAAGTCTAATTGTCGCAGTGCAGAAAAAAGATGGGGCGGTACGTTTGTGTCTAGACGCATGCGAAATTAATAAACACATCATCAATGACAGGACATCACCGGGTGAGATTGAGGAGATTATGAAAAAGTTTAAAGATTGCAAATACATGAGCATTTTAGATGCTGTATGTGGATATTGGCAGGTCGAGCTGCACTCCCACAACAGGAAATACGTGGCATTCATCTTCGAGGGCCGAAACTACCAATTTAAGAGACTCCCATTTGGGCTAGTAAATTCTGTAGCAGTATTTGTAAAGGTATGTAACAGTACGGTTAGGCCCATACCGGGGTAATTTGGGGAGAAATAATAATTGTGAATTTTATTTGAAATTATAATGACGTATGCCATGTGAACGAATTAGTGTCAAGGTCAGTGAAGCAGAACGCAAGCAAAGCAGTTACTTTTAGCCGCATGACATTTGAACTTTGTAAAACGAGATCATAACATATGACGTCAGGGCCGAACCTAGCAATACGTCACTTGGAATGTAAGGCGTGGACGGAGCGTTGACAGCGTTCTGCGCTGAGAACAAAGCCAGTCGGCAATTAACATCTAACTACTACGGACGTGGGCCGTTCGCTCGCCCGCCAGCTGAGTACAGTTTTTCGGCTCGCCTGCAAGTGTAAAAATGTGAATTAATGAAAATTCAAGCGGGCCCACTACTAAAATATATTTAAAACAAATGTAACAATATTGAAGTAGACAGTGTTTTCCAACTACAATAGCAGATGACAAGTGAATCGAATTAATGACGATGGACAGTGACTTAAAGATATGTGAAAAAATCGAAAAAATCCGCATCTAAATGGCTGGACGTCTCCTGGACAATGACAAGATAAGTAACACTCGGGGTGAAACTAAATTCTAAAAAAGATTAAACAAAATTCAATATCATGTTTTCTGATTTTAATGAAAGAAGTTTTAAACTGAGCTCTAAAGGGGAATCTAAATTATGTACTGGGTGAGAGTATGTGTATGTATGAGCGAGTGGAAATTGCATAATTAATAGCACTGGTTAGCGTTAAGAGAATTTAGTCTAATGTTTTTAAAGTCTGTTTTCTTGTGTATTAATGAATTTAACTTTTGTAACCTCATAAAAGAAGGGTAAATTTTAAATAAATAATGTACCAAGTTAGTGTTCACATAGTAAACGTGTAGAAGAGGGAGATAAAATACTGTTAGTAATAATGCAAAGTAAGTCAATTAAATGGGTTCATTTGACTATACAGAATTTAAAATAATGTGTTGAATAAAACCAAGTTCATTTAAAAAACAAGTAGAGTTGTATCATTTATTTGAATAAACCAGATCTGTTCTCCAAAATACACTCAAAGAACTCTGGACCTGGTAAGTAATAATCACGATGTTGGTAGTCAGCAAAGATGGCTGCCAACAGAGTCGAAACTAACATTATAAATAAAATTCAATAATAAAGTAAAGTAGAGATTACAATTGAAATAAAATTGTCACAGGTAATGGACCAAATTCTAGGAAGGGAGGTGTTGGAGTTTGCAACCATGTACGTAGACGACCTGCTAATAACATCCACAATGTGGGAAGAACACTGCAAACTGGTAGAGATGGTATTACGGAGGCTAGCAGATAATAACATTACTCTTAAATTGGAAAAGTCAAAGCTACTGAGAAATAAATTAAAGTTCCTCGGTTTCATACTCACCAAAACAGGAATAACAACATCCCCAGAAAAGGTGAAGGCCATCCAGAATTTCCCAAAACCAAAAAATATAAGACAGTTGCAGTCATTCCTGGGGATATGCAACTATTACCAGAAGTTCCAGAAGGATTATTCTAAATTAATGTCCCGCTTTAGGCACCTGCTATCCTTGAAGTACAAGTGGAAATGGTGTGAAGAAGATGATCAAACATCAAACAAAGATCTTTATTATTAAAACGGGTGAACTCAATAAACTATAAATTCTCTCATCTCTTTTTGTAGAATAACACGTGAGATTATAATATATATATAATAATATACGATCTGTGTGTTCGGTTTATATTGTAATCTATCTTTCTCCAACGCCTCACGTTGTTGGACGCCAATTTATTATATATCTTAGTTTAGTAGATATAGTGATATAGTTAATTATGACTACCTTATCTCTCTATTTAATCAAAATGTGTTGGTGTGAATGAAACTTATGTATGTAGGGTGTTATTCGAAAATTCCGCTCAAGCCTATTCTGCTTTGCAGAGAATAAGAGAAATTTTGTATGGAATTCTCCTCTCTTTAATACCTGAGAAGTCCGCAACTAGCGCTGTAGTTCCCAGACAAGGGAATTTTAGAGGTTAACCCACCGCTACGGTGATTAGCGGTTATACTCTCTATTTGTTTATTTCTTATTCACACTCCATTAAACCATACATAAATGATAAGATATTGAAATTATGCAATGATTCTTTATTAGTTTCTAATATTTAATATCCAACAAGATTGATCTTACTTGAGATACGAAAAGGCTATAAGTCTGAATTAATCGATTATCAATCGGTACAAGGTTTTATATTAATTTCAGTTATGGTTTTTTTTATAATTATTTTTAATACAGGGCGTGAAGGTTCTTTCAACTGTTGGGAAGATCACAAAATACATAAATAGGAATGCAAGATATGACAAGATAAAGTTTTTATTTTCTTTAATATTACTTAAATAATTGAAGTTTACCATTCGCTGGACACCGCGGCTCGAGAAGGCTGTTCGCATCTAACCTCTTTAGTAGTCGTTCAGTAGCAAACGCAGATGATATGATTTTCTTCCGTCTTGTTTCCAAAGTTGTTAATAAAGTGGAATCCTTGGTCCTGGGTTGATGCAGAAATACCGCTCCTTTTGTTCACCAATGTCCAAGCTTGTGATTACGTGCTTCGACGAACTCCGAATCCAAATACGTTTTTCTATTGTAAGATGTAAACTGCGATTTCCAATGGGATTTGATGGTTATTCTATTTTCGTTTTGGTTTAGAGGATTAAATCTTTATGCAGTTAGTTATTTATCTGGTTTTATTACTTCATTATTTTAACATTCGTTTAATGATCTGATATTGGGCAATCCAAGTCATTCCTTTGAATTTAATTACTTATTATCGTTTTATACTATCCAATTAGACAATTTGGTTAATGGTTATTTGGCCCAAATTACTGCACTTTGTCATTCATTTATTTTAATGTTTGATGTATTTAATATTAATTCAGTTTTTGATTGACCATCTCTCTTGGTTAAACTCTTCTCGTTCATGTCATCAAATTCAATAATCAAAATCAACAAATTATATTCATTTTGTCGTCCATAGCAACAACCTTTTTTATTATTATTCAATATTTTGTTATATAGTAATAATTTCATATAATATTCTTCCACTCATCAAAATAATTCCTTACTAAACTTCCATTATATCAGAATATAATCTTATTTATAGCTTGTTTATTAATTCCTATATATTTTGCCGGTTTTTCACTCTTAGTCGGTTTCCTTTAATAAATATTATTTTTCCGACATCAAACATTATCTATTGGTATCATTGCACTATGGCATTATCATAATTTGTTTAGTTTGAGTTTGTTTATTATTTATTATTAATTATTATTGGTTTCTACTAACTTATTGAATTATATTTAGTTTTTGTTATTAAATTCTTTACCTAACCTTTCTGATCTGATTTATGATATAGTGTTATTGGCTGTTAGGCATATTATTATACCTTGATCTACAATTGCATTTAACTTGTTAATAACTATAGCCTTTTTATCCATGTTTACAAATATAATCAACTTTTAACTACGTACATGTACACAAATAATTATCTTTATGATATCTAACAATAACTTTATCTTGACCTATAGATAACACATAAAAAAATGAAATTAATTAATACTCAATAACTGAGTTCAACCACAGTTCTACAACAGTAAACGTTGTAGATTAATACATATTACTTCATTATTTGATACTCTATCAACAAGTAAACTTTCATATGATAACACAAACTATAACATCATAGTTATGATAATAACATAACATTATACAATTCATAATAAGTATTTTTGAGTAACTTAGAACGTACATTATTTACTCATTCTTATCTATTTTCATAACATCAATTACTTTGAAATAGTCAATATTAGTTTTTCTTTCTCACAATTTTTATCAATGTTTTTTATTTATTTACCTCTCACTGAACCTTGAGATTTATCACTATTATCTTTATTACATGATTATTTTTCATTATTATTATTACCTTGCATTCTTATTACTTTTATACAATGATGAATTTATTTTTCTGACCTTTTTATTAGTGTGGAACTTTAAAATATTTACTTCCCTATTCTATTTTTAATATTTTTCTTTATGTAACGTCGGGGACCGCATTTCTGTTGCGTTACAATATATATATATATATATATATATATATATATATATATATATATATATTGTATATAGGGCGACAGAATAGTAGCCCTGTCCCAAAACCAAAACGGATCAATTCAGTAGGTATGGTAGTAGGCAAAGTCGCCTATGCTATCCACATAAACCAAATAAAATAAACAACCTGTAGTTACAGAAAAAAAGACTGTCCAATATAAATGATAAGAGAAAAAATACAATGCAAATAATAAAATAACTAATTAAAATGTATTATAGTAAGTATATAATATACATACAACCCTTTGTGTAATTAAGTAAACGTGAAAGAGTGGGAAATAACGTTAGTGATCCCTGATATTATATCAAGTGATATTCCCAAACTAAAAGTGTCAGTGAGGGGGAAATGGAAAAGGTGTGGGTTAAGTATTTTTATGTAAAAAGAAAACCCAAGAACCATATTAATAGAGAGTTGTGATGGGAGTTTATAATAGAGTTAAGACAGTTATATTTTATGCCATGGCTTATGAGTAACATCCATAAACCATGTTCTTAGCAAGTCATTGTTCTTATTAAATTATTATTTTAACATTAAGTATATTATTTATCATTTTATAATTGTAAACTAGGCCATAGAGGCAATATATTAAATAATATGTTAAAGGATTTTATTGTAACCATTGTTCAAATAATGTTAAGGGTCCAGACTCGTTTAGTAAATAGTTAAAATCACAAAAATGGTTCAGCATCAGAGATTAAGCAATAGTAAATGTAAATTATAAAATAATATTAGAAGACCACTAATGGCCTAAGCCACAAATTCAACATAAAAGAAATATTATCAGTAAACTAAAAGTGTAGGCCCAAAGTTAGAAATTTTGTAAGGTGGGAAACCACCCTTTATAATAAACAATTTATATAAAATAAGGTATCAAAATGTTCACAATTACATAAAGAAAAACATGATGTACTTTAAATTTTAGGAGACTTAAAGATAAAAAAGGAGTATTTTTCTTATAGGCAAATGAACATTTAAATCTTGTAAACTGACCATGTGACCTTATGAACTCTCAGTTTTGACCAATCACAGGCCAGTATTGTGAGGGCACGAAACCGTTGATGGAAAAGCAGGAATTTAGAATTGTATTGTTAACCATTGCAGAGGGCAGATGAGCTCTAATGAAGAAAATTTTAATTAAATAATAGTAATGCTTTTTGGACCATTGGCGATAGAAAATAATTACCAACAGAAGCTATAAACACTGGGGAAGATAAGAAGACGAAAATAATTAAAGTACACCAAAAACTAAATGAAACAACACTGAAAATCCTGACTACATACAACGAACAAACGTTTACTACTTCTGTAAGTGACGCCAAGCCTGATTAACAGCCGCACTACAGGTATGATCACACAACACTATCGTAGACACTATCCACACTTACAGAATAGACACCAGTGATCATTTATCGAAGGAAAACCTTAAAATCTAAAACAGTTGAACACTAAAACATTTATTTTAAAATAATTTGTAACAACACGAGGTTAGCCGTTTCAGCGGCCATCTTGCCAATACAGTTTCGTTGCCTAGCGACGAAAAATAATAAAATATAGTATTAAGATTTTAAAATTTTACTTACCTTTGTAATGTATTGTATTTTTGTATGTATTCTCTGAATTCAATGACAGTCTCAAAGAACCCTTAAACCCTGAGATTTAACATATTATTATAAATAATTTGTTTATTGAAACTTGTTAGTGTAAAAGTCGAATTGAACGGTGGAGTCGACCCGACCAATACTTTGTATCGACACAAGTCGACTGTTCCTTTCTCTAAATAACTTAAACAAAAATAAATATTGTTATTTGGGATAAAAGGAGTTGTCATTGTATAAAACTAGAAAGTTTACAGGACAATTACAGGTAATTCAACACGAGAGTGAGCAGCGAACGGACCAAAGTATATGGAAGAAGAACGGGGCGCTCGAGGACAATTGATTGCGGAAACAGATCCGTTTTGACACAAGTGGGGTCAATTTACACTACTGAACTCTTCAAAACAAATAACTTAAAACCCACAATTACACTGTTACATTACAGATGGCGCCTACAACAGTGGGGCGTAATTAAATAAGACGAGTACACAATTTTTCTCATCTTATCAACACTCGTAACACATACTGTTATATAACTATATATATATTGTAACTAACCTTTATGAGGGGTGTACTTTTTATAATTTGTAGAATGCGTGTTATTCTGCCACACGTTGGATGCGTCACTTTGTAACTAGATGTGTTACTGGGTGTTTAAAAATTTAGTGTTATTCTGTAAGTTGTTCTCTTTTCGTATAGTAAATGTGTGCTTGTCGAGCGTTTTTTAATTCGCTCGTTGGGTTCGTGGTATAGTATGGGTGTATAACTGATGTTATTAATAAGTTCAATAAATTCTGTCACTGTTATTTGCGTGTAGGGAGTCGAATTGTACCTTCTCTTACCATTTACGGGTAAACCGTATCTCTCGGCGTTTGGTTTGAATATTGCTGCCTCGCCACCTGATTGGCGCACGCTGTCTTTCAGTGTCGACTTGGCTAACGTCTTGTTTTGTTGTTTTCACTTCAATAAATTTTTATGTATTATCTTAATTTGCTCGAATCAACCATACAGTGTTGCAGAATAATAATATTTATTAACACTTTGATAGTTTTCAGTTAGTTAGTAGTACATTATTTTATCTTAGCACCGGCTTTTACAGTTGCTCAGTTGGCATGCTCAGTTTCAATGTGTCAGGTACACGCTGTCTTGGCGGTTACCGTTGGTTTACAATAAAATGTTTTACTCAGGGGTGTTAATAAGTCCTTTTTGCTACAGAAATATTGGACTACGGCTAAAATACACAAATTTATAATAATTCTTAAAACTAGGTATACAATAATTAATATTTTAATATATTCGAGTAGGTAATCATCAATGAGATTTAGTAAAATTTTTGGTTAGGATTTGTCAATTAGTTATGTTTGTTAACTATTTATTATATCTCAGTTTAAATAATTATCAATTGATTACAGTTCAAATAGTGATATTATAAATACCTTCAGTTCTAAATCAGAATATTGATCAGTGAAGTGAAAATTGTGGTTTGTTATTTTTGATAGAAAATTTTTGAATTCGTTTTAATGGGATTATTGTTTATACTCATCAATTCTCGATGGAGCTTCCGCGATGCCATCTGCTTCTTCCGGATGGATCCAGTCGTCTTCTTTCTTCGGAATCTCATTAATCTCGTCCAGACGGTTTTTTCCGTACAGTTCGGCTTCGTACTCGTTCTGCGATTGTCCGTCTTCTTGGGTTGAAGTAGGTCCCTATGGTGTTCCTTCGGGATGAGTCGTCAGCTATTCTTCCAGAAGTCTTCTTAATTTCCTCGGGTAATTGTGGTTTGTAAAAAATTTTAATAATAAATATATTATTAGGTGTTCCCTGGACTGCTATTACTATCTTCTTTTCCTTTGATTTTGGTCAAAATTCACTTATTTGGGATAAAATTTGGGGTGAGAGCTACATCAATCCGCCCTCGGCGTCGGTCAATAATGGACTAATGAAAATCCAACGGTTTTTTGGCAATAAATTTCGGTTGCTATGGTTACCTAATAAATTATGCTAATTCTCATTGGTCATTAATTTATGTCATTGTTATATTTTAACGTCTTATTTTAGTTTAATTTTACAAAATATCTTCAAATGAAGATTTCTTTCTTATATTAATAGCTAGGTTTATTACATGAATACCATTGTTCATAATTTTTGATAAGGGTCATTTTGATACCCCTCATGGTTACTTTTGAGTAGCTAATTACATTTTTGTTATTTTCCTTATTTATATTTTATATGTATTTTATCCAAAATTGGCTGTTATTTATACATTTTGGTATTAGGAATACCCACTTAACTTGTTTAAACATTTGGTATACTCTGCTTTGATATTGGACTATTATTTGTTCTCAAATTTACAAAATTCTTTATTAACAGTTAGGCCTAGAGCCTAGATTTTGACTATACTACTATCTAACATTCCTTCGTAACTTCTTACCTTTATATTTGGTATTTTAAAACAATGTTTTAACAGAAACAAGTAGTAAACATTGGTGTTCCTAACTACACCTCTTATTATAACAATAAACAGTTTCCTTGACAGGTTCAAGCCTGAAATAAAACTTCTAACTACCTTTCTGTTCCCTTCTACTATCTGGTTCAATTAATAATTGATTACATTATATTGGTTCTTTTTAAACAATAATAACATCCTTATTATACTAAGATTAAACTATACTTTACACAATATATACTATTCCCTCATTCCTTCACTAGAAAAAAGTGTCTATCGTTCTTGTTTGCCTTTCATTCCAATGACTTAAGTTCTATCTTATTCTATAATTCTTATTACCTATTGCTTAACTTAATCACATTATATGGAGTTCCTCTTACTTGCTAGTACAAAGTTTATCACAGGTCTTCCAGTTATTCTAATACAGTCTACTAACTAGAATACTTTTTGAAGTTCACCAACTACACTTTTTCCTTCATAGAAGGTTTTTGACTTATACACTTTCACTTACTATATGCAACATGCTATCACTACATGTCACCACTTTATATTAATATACTCTTTCTTCCACTCGATTATTCACTGGGTTGTTTATTGATGTTAATATCATCATGGGGTTACTGGTTATAAGTGTTTATTTTATTTTCCCTTCACTAATGATCACTTTTGGTAATTAACTGTGGCCTTTATTTGCCTTAGGGTATGTTTACTAGTTTTGATTATATTTATCACTATTTATTAGGGTGTGTGTATTATTAATTCCCTATCTTATATTTATGAATACATTCCTTCATTAATAAAATATACATAACATTACTATCTTTCTTATTTGTTATTGTTACCCTAGGTAAATCTCATCTATACTCTAATTACATTAGTTCATTTGTTAACATACATTTTAATGGTCATTATTAGGGATTTACAATGTTCATTCTCAAATTCTTGATCACATTTAGTTCTTGGTTCCTTCTTCCTTGTTCCGTTGTTCTTTTTGTATTTATCCGATCTATTGTGTCAGGTCATTGTCAGTTTATCAGTCATTTGTCATTTGGGTTATTAATCTCTGAGTTTATAAGTTCTTGCCTTTTATTCTTGTCTTCAGCTTCTTTATTTTATAGTTAAATATCATGGGATCTTCACTACCTTATGTCGTGTTACAATATATATATATATATATATGTATATATATATATATATATATATATTTATTTGTGATTTAACTGTGCTGAAAAGGATCCACTTGTTATACTGCTTAATTTTTATTGTTACTAGTATTGGCAATTGTGATTAATACAGATTGAATATATATATTTGTTGATATAAAAAGCTTACACATAAACTGTATTTTCATATTTGTACTGATTAAAATTTTGTTAGAACTGTGTATTAAAATTATATTCTTAACTGTGTTAAAAAAGATCCACTTGTTATACTGCTTGAGTAATTTTTATTGTTAATAGTATTGGTAATTGTGATTAAGACAGATTGAATATATATATATGTTGATAAAATGAAAACTAAGAACTGCTATGAATTACACAAGAATTCAATCGTTTGAACACTGTTATTATAGTTATACTCAATACTTGGTTATTGCCTGTAACATGAAACTTATTACTTACTTATTATATTTATTGCTCATATTCAATCTTCAATCGTTTTTTGAGTAAAATATGTTTTGATTATGAAATGAGGAAGCACTAATAAAAGGTTGTTACGGTTTAAATGAGTGTTTTATTGTAAGTCCTGTCACTCTGGGCTCCAGCACATTTTCACTCCATCAAGGCCAAGCGTCTAGTTTTAATTTTAAGTAACGACCATAAACTTATAGGCCGTTACAAAAGGTAAGTAATAAAAAAATATTTACTTATGAATGGAACAACATTACTTCTGTAACCACTGAATAAAATGATAATGAATCGGATGAGTGTGTATTAAGTAACAGAGATTCGGTGGAATCAAATTTGATAGAATGTTCTTCCTTAAGCAACAAATAAAACTCTTCTCAAACAATTATAGTCTTCTAGTTCAGTTATTACAGTTCTAAGTAATAGTTAACAGAAAATAAGGGCTAATTTCTAATTGTTAGTAACAATATATTTTAAAAATTAGTCTTCAGAAGATATAGCTAACGCTATTACAATTTGTTTTTTTTATTACTTTATTACATTCTTAAAACATTCAGTATTTTATATGAATCTGTAGCACAGCTTTTGTTTTAAGATGGCCTATAAATGTTATTCTAAGGTTTTGTTTCTAACATGGGTAAAAACAATTAACATAGCCCACTGTTATTCAACTGAGCAGCAGAAAATGAAATATTCAGTTTTTTTTTTTAATTATAAGAGTTTGTTTAGGAAACACACTGGTTTTCATTCATCAACATCTCACTTTAAATTCAATATAATGTAAAAAAAAACCATGTTGTAGGCCTAATCATTCAAACTGTTAAAACATTATTATTTCTTATCTGTCCACACATTGCATTAACATTACAATAAATTGTAGAACACTGTAGCGGGTCATTTTTGGGTGTTTTTATTTTTAACCGTTTGGGGCATTATTATATTTTTACTTATTTCGTTTTCGGGCGGACTGGTATAATAAATTTGAAAAAACTGTAATTGTATTGTGCAACGTTATTGTCCAAGCAACAGCACGAGGTTGAGAAACAGCGTTTGGAACAAAAGCGACGCGCAATTTCAGTGGTGTAACACGGCAGAAGAATTTACCTCCACCAAAATTCTAAGAACTCTGTACTTGTGTAAACAGTACACAGACGCAACTGTATCGCTACAAATCTGAGTGACGCATCCAGACAAAAACCGGATGTCCTGGTACTAACAAAATTCCGCAATGTGCTTTTTGAGCGGCAGGAAGTCATGGCTAAATACGGTCTTTCCAATGACATCAGCAGAGCCAAGCCCAATATTAAGCTCTGGCCATCCACATATGTCAGCTCCATTCCCTACATAAAATGGTTACACGACAGCAGAGGAACAAGGAGCGGCGACGAAATAATCGTGGCAGTGACCAACAGCTGCTCTCCAAAGCAACATGTACCTGTTACGTTCTACGTGACAGTCGACATTAAGCAGAGACGCCATATAGTCCACGAGGTACAGAGTACCGCTACAGACGCTTACAGTTTCGTTGCGGACCCGGTTGGTCGATTTTCGTAAATGTAATTAATTCAAGAAGACCGACCGGGACCCGAGGCGATAATCAACGGATCTCAGTTACAAAATTGTTGCAAGTGCGAATCGCAAACAGTTAAATTACGGACATTGGAATCGAATCGGGACAAAACACGTGTTCGGCCGGCCACGCGGTAGTGAACAGTTGTAAAACAATAAAGGAGTTTGTAAAATATAATAACAAGGGGTAAAGTATTAACTTGTGTGAAAGAGTGTGCAATGCTGGGCTGAATTAAGTGTATATGTGTGTGAATGAAGTTATATAATTGTCCATGATAAGGTAAGCGATAGTCAGTAAGGTGTAAGAGTTGCACAACATGTAACAAGAAGATTTAACATTTCAACATTTCTGAGTAATAATAAAAAATCTGATTTCTCTTCCATACAATTGAGAGTTAAATTCTTTCAATGCCTTATTTCGTTATATGTATCGTCAGAGTTCGTCGAACGAAATGGGTTTGCCTACACTACGAGATCCGGCCAGATCAAAGTCGTAAGGTAAGTGGAAGTGTTAACTTAATTTGAATAAATAAAATACCGAAAGATAAAAGTTACAATTGGTGCGGCGTGACCAGGATTTTAATATAACTGAAGAGGGGTTATCTTAACGCCGGCCTACATCTGACGATGCATAGCGAAGTAGGGTTGTGAAAGTAAATTGATGTTGTAATATCAGTTTTGAAAAAAAGACTGATCATTGGTAGTTGTTACGTAAGACAAAATAGATAAAGTAAAACTGTCCGAGAATACAGAAAAAAGTAGTATAGTAAATTCAATTATGAGTGAAAGTGGCCTTGAGTCGCAATCGCTTGATGAAAGTGGTATGTTGAGGGGGGAGACGGGTACTGTTGCAGAAACAGTTATCGGCAGTAATGTAATAGTTCATTCCACTCCGATTGCGTCTCAACCACAACCAAACGAAACAGATGTTGATTCGGGGATTCAATTGACCCCCGTGTCAACTAATAAAAGTAAACAATCAGAGGAACTAGATATGAGTTTTTTACGAAAAATGGACAACAAATTAAATAAGCGTCTTGATAGAAATGACGAGAAACTTGAAATTTTAAGTAACGAATTCAAAGAACAGAAAATAAAATGCGAACAGCAGAATATTAAAAATGAGATTAATTTTAAAGAAATTAAAGAACAGAATATTCAGTTTCAGCAAAATATAAATATAAAATTCGATGGTTTAATAAATAGTATACAAGACAAGAATGTATGTCTTGAAAATGTCAATGAAATGACAAGAAATAGTCTGAATAAAGTAGAACAGAGTAAGAATAATACAAACGAAAGTTGTAATGACAATGTTGTGTTAGGTAATGAATTAATAGATAATAATGATGTTGATAATAACGAGAATAATAATGTAGTCAAAAAATTGGTATCTGAGAGTACTAATGAAGTTGTAGAATGTGATTATGAGATGTTAATGAGTTAGAGAGAGAGTGGAGAGAGAGCTATATTATGGGTATGAAACGGGGGGTAAATTATTTACGAGGTAGAATGGGGGGTGAAGGAAGACCTTCACGTATATATTGTGTAGACAAGAGTGCTACAAATAATTGTTTTTTGAAGTTTTTTGCTTTTCCTGTAGAAGTCAGGAAAGATTTAATTGAATTTATACCCTCTGTCTGTAATACTTTTGAGAGTGTGATTTGGGGTTATGAAGAGAGAGATGTAAACAGAGAATTGTGTGTTAGTGAAGGAACAGAATTATATAACTTAAATAGAAAGTATGATGAATGGAAGGAAAGTTTATAAGTATATGTGAATGATAATGATTACAATGATGTAATAAAAATAATTAACCCAATAGTTAATGATTTTACTGATGTAGACTTGATAAAAATACCTAACGTAGACTGGTTTAACGAATATTTGAATAAGTTGATTGAAGTTAGTTTTTCTGGTTACAACACACAAAACAGTCATTTGTGTGCTGATAAAATTGAACGATGTTATGTAGAACCAAGGTTGATTTGGAACGATGGAGGTTAAACTATTAAAACAATAAAAGACAGTATAAATATTTTGTTTTAATGGTTCTGACATGGCAAATCTGGACAAATGAAGTGCGGAAAAACTGAACAATAAATAAGAGTTTGTAAATAAAATATAGTGAATTTATATGTGTGCATGTAAGATGATTGTTGTGATAATAATATTGAAATATTTGCAAATAAATAAATATCAGAATGAAGTTTGAAAACAGTAAGTGACTAATGGTGATTGTTTCGATAACTATATAATTTATATTGTCAGTCATTAATTAAATTAAACCAATTTGATATGCTTAAATATTTTGATTGCTTATTTAAATGTTAATTAATTAATTTTTTATGAATTTACTTTGTCATGAGAGTGGGAAATTTGGTAATGAATGACGAATTGTTTAATTTAAATTAATTTTGTGTAAAATGTTTCAGAGATGGTAGTGATTATGTTTTGTGGGTATATCGTGTTAAATGGAGTGTAAGTATGAAAATTTTATAATCATGTATAATAAAAAATGTTTACAGGTGTGATTGAGGTGTTAATGCAATAGTGAAATTTTAATGCAATCATTGTGTTGAATAAATATGATAATTAAAAAATTTTAATAATAAAGGAAACATGATATATAATGATTATTAATAATAAATTTTGAAAATTTCAAGAAAGTTAAATGGTAAAAGGTTATGAATGGGTTAAATGGTTGTTGATGCAAATATTATATGATAATGTATACAAAATAAAATTTTAATTAGTTGTCAATTGTAATTAATCAGCTATTAAGTGGCTATTGTGGGGGTTGCCTGTGCTCTCACAAGTAGCGAAAAGGGTTGGGGGTAGCAGTGAGTATTACCTCCATCGGAGGCCAAACTGGTGATAAATGTGCGGCACACCTTATCCGTGTAAATAAAAATTTTTTTTACACAATATTAAATGACAGTGTCGCACATAATAATATTGATGTGGAACAGGCAGTGAAATTAAAGTTAGATTTCCTCAACTTTTCGGGCGGTTACTGTCTTACCAGCACTAACCGTGGGTTTGGCTAGCGGCCAGCTATGGTCACATACCAAGTCCCTTGACCATAGCTGACTTGAAATTGGTATATATTTGAAATTTAATGGGGGGACAATTAGAGGAAATCTCCGGTACTAGGGAACAGCGGCTGCCACTCTGTTCGCGTAGGAACAGCAGAGCCAGGTGGCAGATCCGTTTTTAAGGGTGCATGATTTTATAACAAGAACATGATGATGTTCACAAATTTTAAACTTAACAGCGGAAGCAGAGACACGGAGAGGTAAACCCTGCTCCAAAATATACAGTCTCTGTGGAAGCGAAAGGGCGAGACAGTCCTCCATAATCTGAAATAGTGTGTGTGGCTGGGAGGTGACGCAAAGGAGTCACGAATTTAAAATTTTATGACAAAGTTTTGCTTATTCAAGGTTTAATCCAATCAAAAATGCTTGTGCTCTGTCCACATAATTATATGCTCAGACTCGTAAATTAAGGTGTTCATGCTATAATTTTAAGTGTATTATTTTATTGTTGTCTATTAGATAAGAATATGTAATTTTATTATGTGTGTATTTTTTTTTTAAGCCATAAGTAAATCGTCTGGCAGGACAACATAAATAACCAGAATCAGAGAAATTGGAAACAGTGAGATGAGAAGGGAGAATAAATAAAAATAAATATGTATATTTCATATAATTTGTTCAATTTTAAGATGTAGTTTCATTGTGTTTTTATTATGTTAGGATATCAGCTGATCAACAATACCATGTCACTGGTATAGTGGTTTGTAAATGTTACAAGTAATTAATGTTTGATGTACTACAGATATTTTGAAGTAAAGATAAAAGGAATATGAGAAATAAAATAGTAATAATTTATGCAAGTTAATAAAAGATAATTCATGGGTGATAAATGTTTTATGGGACATGCAGACCTGTCCAAATTGAATTAAACGTTAAATGTGAAATGATAGAGATGAATATAATGTAATGTTGTTTTTGAATTGATGTGATGTAACAGAGTTGGTGAAGTATTAATGTTGACACAGTGGTAATGGAGCCTTTATGTAGATTTTGAATGATATATATTTATGTTTATAATTAATGAGGGTATTTTGTGTATTTGTAGTAATGTAACAAGATAGAGATTTTGGGGATGGCAATTTTGTATTAGAGGGTAGTGTAATGTAGGAGTCCGCAACAAGGGTTGGGACGGGAATTGGAATAGATTTTAGTGAGGAGGGGCCGCCTTAGGTAAAATCCGGGGGTCAAATAAGGGAAATGAGTTTTTGGGAAGGAAACACGTATCCTATATACAAAGGGTTAGAGAGTATTTTTTTATATATGTAGAGAAGGCGGCGAATTGTGTTAAATGATAAGTTGGGGTTTAGAGTGTCCTGATTAGTAGATATTTTTGGTAGAGATGGGTGTCATGGGAGATGTAGTAAAAGATTAATATTAGAGTCAGAGGGAGAAAGTTTATATATGTACACAGATCTAACACAGTAAATGAGAATAAATAATTTACATCACCCCCAGTAAGGTAGAATTAACTGTTAACTAAAGAGAGGAATTTATAATAAAGAATATACAATTGTTTTTTCAACCAGTGACAGAATTTTGATAGAAGTGAAAATAATGTAAAGTCAAGAAGTGTTTATTTTAAATGATTTAAATGTCAAGTTGATGATTAATTATATTAATATTTGTTCGTTTTAAATATTTTGTTTTATTATGTTTTGTATTTCAAGGTAGGATATTACAGATGTTCAGTGTATTTTCAGAGAGTATACATAACATATGTAGGTCAAGGGTTTTGGACTTGACCTAGTTACGATCAGCTGATGAGGTCATACACCTACTAAGCTTGTATAGTAGGAATTCAATTTTAATTTGTTTGTTTGATTAATTCAAACCAATATTTGAATAATTTTAATAAATGTTATTTAATAAATAAATGTAATAAAATTTTTTTTAATGAATAAATTTAAATTTTTTGAATTTTAAAATTTTTTTTAAAATTTTTTTAATTTTTTGAAAAAAAAATTTTGAATTTTCGCCTGCCAGCGAATGAATATGTTAGATAATTATTCTTTTATTATGTGTGCATTAACCATGTTTATTTTATTGTATTGCATTGTATTGGTAGAATATAAGTGGTTCTCATGTTAGAGTAAGGATGTGTTTATATTATTAGAAATGTCTAGGTTAAGTCATTTGAAACAAAAAATTAGAAAAAAGAGGAAGAGAATTTTTTGATAAAAGATTTTTTTTTTGAATTTTGAATTTTTTAAATTTTTAGTAAATTTTAAAAGAAATTTTTTTTTTTTTTATGTGTTATGATAACATGTAATGTTAGTATGTGTGAGCCCAGTATTTGCTAAAGGCAGCCCAGCTTGCAAAAAAGGGGATCCATATCGGCGGAGGAGCTGGGATAATTTTAGCCAGGGATTGAGGATTTTGGGGGTAGCATGTTAGAAGGCGAGGTGCGCCGTGGTGCGAGTCTGATCGATTTCTCGGTGTTGGGATCTCTAACGGAGAAGTCCAGTGATCTCGTTCAGATGAGTCCATGGTCGCTGAGCCAGGGGGGTCGTGTACCCATGCAGAGTAAGAACCAGGGGGTTGTTGGCACCAGTTCCTCACCGGTCCTCTTCGGGGTTTATCGATGAGATTTCTTCTGTTGTGAACAGCAGAATTCTCATCGAGGGGGTATTGTAGCGGGTCATTTTTGGGTGTTTTTATTTTTAACCGTTTGGGGCATTATTATATTTTTACTTATTTCGTTTTCGGGCGGACTGGTATAATAAATTTGAAAAAACTGTAATTGTATTGTGCAACGTTATTGTCCAAGCAACAGCACGAGGTTGAGAAACAGCGTTTGGAACAAAAGCGACGCGGAATTTCAGTGGTGTAACACGGCAGAAGAATTTACCTCCACCAAAATTCTAAGAACTCTGTACTTGTGTAAACAGTACACAGACGCAACTGTATCGCTACAAATCTGAGTGACGCATCCAGACAAAAACCGGATGTCCTGGTACTAACAAAATTCCGCAATGTGCTTTTTGAGCGGCAGGAAGTCATGGCTAAATACGGTCTTTCCAATGACATCAGCAGAGCCAAGCCCAATATTAAGCTCTGGCCATCCACATATGTCAGCTCCATTCCCTACATAAAATGGTTACACGACAGCAGAGGAACAAGGAGCGGCGACGAAATAATCGTGGCAGTGACCAACAGCTGCTCTCCAAAGCAACATGTACCTGTTACGTTCTACGTGACAGTCGACATTAAGCAGAGACGCCATATAGTCCACGAGGTACAGAGTACCGCTACAGACGCTTACAGTTTCGTTGCGGACCCAGTTGGTCGATTTTCGTAAATGTAATTAATTCAAGAAGACCGACCGGGACCCGAGGCGATAATCAACGGATCTCAGTTACAAAATTGTTGCAAGTGCGAATCGCAAACAGTTAAATTACGGACATTGGAATCGAATCGGGACAAAACACGTGTTCGGCCGGCCACGCGGTAGTGAACAGTTGTAAAACAATAAAGGAGTTTGTAAAATATAATAACAAGGGGTAAAGTATTAACTTGTGTGAAAGAGTGTGCAATGCTGGGCTGAATTAAGTGTATATGTGTGTGAATGAAGTTATATAATTGTCCATGATAAGGTAAGCGATAGTCAGTAAGGTGTAAGAGTTGCACAACATGTAACAAGAAGATTTAACATTTCAACATTTCTGAGTAATAATAAAAAATCTGATTTCTCTTCCATACAATTGAGAGTTAAATTCTTTCAATGCCTTATTTCGTTATATGTATCGTCAGAGTTCGTCGAACGAAATGGGTTTGCCTACACTACGAGATCCGGCCAGATCAAAGTCGTAAGGTAAGTGGAAGTGTTAACTTAATTTGAATAAATAAAATACCGAAAGATAAAAGTTACAACACAGAAAAAAAAACATGAACAAACATATCGTATAGAGTGGCCTTGTACGTTGAACACAACTTCTGTAGGAGGGGCAATCTTGCTAAAGGCATATTGCATCTATCTAATCTATCTGTTGCATATTGTTATAGTTGGCTTTAGAAAAAAGGCTTTAGTAGTAATCCTACTGAAACGATGGAACCCTCTCCAACAACCAAGCGCATTAATCCATGCATTTCTCCGCTAGTTGAGCAGGTGTAGCTTCAATCAAGACCGCACAAAAGTACGTTCCAGAGTGTTCTGGAGAGTACTTAAAATACGCAGTATGCAACATGCTGCAGTAAGGATGGAAAAATTATTCTGGAACACATGCGCTACATATAAAAGGGACAGAGACTGCATTTGTCAGTCAGTTATGTTGAGCGATTTTCCTTATTGCAGATCGAGTGCCAATTTATTCATGTGTGGTGAAGTGGCATTGTGGAACTCTAATAGTTGACATTATTATTGCGTGTGGACATATTTAACTTGAACTATTGTACGAGTATAATCATTTTCCTTAGTGCAGATCGAGTGGCAATTTATTCAAGTGTGGCGAAGTGTCGTTGTAGAACTCTAATAGTTGACATTATTATTGCGTGTGGACAAATTTAACTTTAACCACTGTACAAGTATAATCAATTCCATCTCATCGTGAGACAAAGAGAGAGGAAACAAAATCCTCTGTCTTTTACAGCAACATTTGTTTCATTTTATAGCAACACCAATAAAACCTAATAGAGAGTACATGTGGAATGAAATATAGATATACACTCAACAGGTTTCATGAATTTGACATTTACAATTGTTTTATGGATCTAACCAATGGGGTAACTACAGCAGGAAATCAATCCCCCCTCCCCAGAGCTATTAAAAATTTTAGTGAAATTCCATAATCGCTTATCGTAGATCTATTTCTAAACCACCTGGATATGTTAAAATAAGACTTATAAGTGCTTGTAGAAATAAAACGCGTTACAATATGTGTAAATTCATAAAATAAAGCTAGAGCTTTCTTAATACAGTAGAACTTGGCTAATTTGAAGCTGAAGGGACCAGTAAAAAATTCGAATTATCCAAAAATTCTAATTAGGAAAGTTTTAATAAGGGTAGAAAAATCAAATCAAAAACCAAAATTCAGTAAAGCAATACGTCATTTTATTAAACAATTTCCTTATACATATGTATTACAAACGTATAAACACGTTTCAGTACAAAATATAGCATTTACAGTTTTTTAAAAAAGCTAGAAACTTTTGATTGCATTTTGCAGTTAATACACTGAGTTGTAGTAAACTCTTCAAGTTTATTAAGTGATTGGAAAATAGCGTCACTTACGTTCTGCTGTCCTTCAACAAACCGTCTCAAGCCTTGAATGTAATTTGATGCCTATGAAGCCGTTGGAATCGGTATCTCTGGAAGTTCTAGCTGGTCCCCTTCTTCATCTGAAGATGCGCCATCATTTTTGTTTTTGATAACATCAGCCACGATCCCCGCATCTGTCTGTTCACCGCACACCGCCAAGTCTTCATCCATGTTTACAAACTATTCGTAACGAATGTCCAACATCTTCCCAGTTATCCGCAGTGGGTACGACTTCTCTACCAGCTGTATTCTCCTCTTCACCTTCAATGTGGCAGAAACCACCTTTACGAAAGCAATTAGCAATTGTTTTTTGCGTAACTTGGTCCCAAGCACTGTTGCACATGCGGGCAGCTTGAAGGATGTTAATCTTGATAGTATTTTCGTGCTCATCTAAATAAGCACCTGACAGAATGTTTTGGACCACAAGCTGTCTGTAAAAATGCTTAAAATTTTTTATTACACCTTGGTCCATATGTTGAACTACTGAAGTCATGTTTGGGGGGGGGGGAACACAACCTTTACATTTTCCATCACAGGAATAATGTTGTGCGCTGTACAGTTGTCAATAAACAAGATGATTCTTCTGTTTTGATTCCAAAATTTCCTGTTGATTTTCAAAAGTCATCTTTTGACAATTTCACCTGTCATTCAAACTTTATTGTTTGATTCATTTTCAACTGGTTTTGTTTTTACATTTTTGAAACAACGTGGGTTGGCTGACTTCCCTATCTTAGCAAAGGCAGTTTTTCCGAGCCATCCATGTTTGCTCCGACTAAAAGTGTTATGCGCTCCTTGCTGCGATTGCCGCCACTACAACTTTCTCCTTTAAAAGCAAGTGATTTGTCGGGGGTGCCCGTCTTATCTACGTTAAAAATGTCTTTAGCGTCTCTATCAGAAATCATTTGCAACAAATCGTCTTTCCATGAATTTGCAGCTTCGTCAACAGATTCACTTTCCACACACAAGTTTTGAAAGACAGCCATTCCTTTCTTTAAAACCATCGAACCAACCAGTGCTGGCCTTAACATCATTTTTCCCTACGCTATATGCAAATTCCTCAGCTTTGGCTCTGACGAGGGGCCCACTGACTGGAATTTTTTTGTCCCTTGCTTGCTTAAACCACTTCACTACACACATCCATTCATACATGTCACGATTTTCTGGTCCTCGCGCTCTTTTCCTATCTTTGTCGCTGGCTTTACACACACTACCTATTCAGAATCTTCTCTTCATTTTTTTAGATACGTTGACAGTGTATTTGGCGGTATCCCGAATTCCTTAGCAATTTCAGATTTCTTTTTTTGTCCCTTTTCCACTTCCCGAATAATGGCAACTTTTTCAGCAAACGTCAATGATTTGTATTGGGTCCGTGTTGGTTTTGAAAGGGCCATGATGAACACACAACACAATAAAACTGCACAATAAGCGTCACTAAAACACACCAGTCTGTATATACAGTACTGTATAAAGAAAGGAACAGTCTCTCACTACAGGACACAGCTCACACAGTAGAAACTCAAAAAGACTTAACCCTTCCACGAATGCAGGCAGACTGAACCGAAAGGAACAGTGAGGGTGGCTGACTGACGAGGCGTGGAACAAGGGACAATGGCGGACGGTACCGTTACACGAGCCAGTCACGTGTCATCGTGAGATACTGGCGTCAATTCCACAAATTTGACACAAAAGACAAGCGTCTGTTCACAAAGCGCGATGCCTGCTTGTCTGTTTCCAGTCGTGTCTCTATTATTACGTGGTCTAGCCCATACTGCAGGTGATTTTTTGTAGTTTGAGCAACATTTTTATTTCGAATTAACCAAAAAAAGTTCGAATTACAGACGATGTTTTTGCACAGTTTTACATAGGATATTCAAGGGACCACGTAAAAGTTCGAATTATCCATGAATTCGAATTATGCACGTTCGAATTAGCCAAGTTCTACTGTATTGACAATCACTCAACATTTGATAAATAGCTTGCATGTTTGCAGCCTTACATACATTTTATAAAACGACATGGGAAGAATCCTCAATTTCTCTTTGTCCTGAGGAAAATGGGGAGTCAAACCTTCAAGCTAGTCCCATTCCTGTCGCTAAAAGCTAGTGTCTCCCACTCGCAAGGAGCATCTCTCAGTTATGCCACTACATATCCAAGTGTTTTCATAACAAACTGAAACCTTACCCCTCGTACAACCATTTTCCACATTTTGCTGACATTATCTACAGGTTCCTAGTTTTAATGAAGGTTTCTATATAAACTATAGAAAATTTGTAGTGGCTAGCAGTTACTAACAGTCAAAATATAAAAAGGTATCATGGGAGTTTCCTAATTTTGCTTTTGGCTCCATCAATGCCAAAATCGTTCCTGTTCATGTTCTTAATGATTTTCTTCAATAGATATTCAATGTTCTTCTTCGACATGTTTGTTTTACATAACATTGTAGACATAACTCACTTTTACATTTAACAAACAATTAAAGCCAATGTACTTTTCAAAAGAGTGGAAGCTTTGGTTTCTATTCGCCTTTTGTAGCTTCATGTTCAAAAAGACTTCTAAATAAAGGGGAAAACACAAGTACTCACTGACAGGTTCCAACCATGTACGCACACACCAACCATGCATCTGTTCTGCTCCAAATCAGAATCCAAATAAATCTTCTGCCAGTTGTCGTTCTTTTCTATGCAGACTGATTATTGTAATATATCTATTTCCAAAATATTTTATTTCAACTCTATAACAAGTATGGGGATATCCATTATATTATTTTCATATTCATTGTGTCCATGACTTCAACTTCCTTCTAATACCCTTCCTTCACTTGCTGCTTTTCCTTGCAGTCATTACATTTTTATTTTCTAGGTTTTTCTGTAAGTTCCATCACATTTCTGCTTCCATCACACTCCTCACACTCAGTACTCCTTCGACACACTTCTTTCCAACCTGCACCACTGTCTCTAATCTTATTTTAAAATTTGAACTTTTTAACTTTTAATTTGAACGTTATTAATCTACAACACTATATTTTTCTGTGGTTTAACTTTTTGACCAAGTGTTGCACTATGAATAAATTGTCTGTGAAACATTTTCTTGTAAAATTATTTTGATCCTCCCATAAATCATGTCTTGTGTCTTTTTATTTTACACAATGCTGCCTGTACATCGATTAACAAGCATTTCTGTACTGTGGCATTTTCATATACATAAATAACAACATACTATCTATGAAATCCAAAAAGCATTTAACCTGCAATTTTTTTTATTAAGTAATATTAATTTTAAGAACTTACCCTAAGTTCCGTCAAGTAACGCTGAACAGGATCAAATCCAGTCACTGGTAATTTACTATGTGTGTCTGTTTGTTCGACAGTATGCTGGTTTCTCTCCCGTGTCAGTTGTTCACTTGTTGTCCAGTCCACACTATGGCATTTATGAACATTGCATTGTGGGTCAATTCGAATCAGAACATCATATACATCCAGTGGAGGTCGAAAAATTTGCTGGAAAGAATTTGATGGTTAACAGACTTCAGAATTTTCAGATAAACAAGACTTTGCGTGAGAGAGAGAGAGAGAGAGAGAGAGAGAGAGAGAGAGAGAGAGAGAGAGAGAGAGAGAGAGAGAGAGAGAGAGAGAGAGTGAGAGAGACCAATTTCCTACAATTAAATTGACAAACCCAATTGAGTTACCTAAGATAACTACACTTCTGTACATAACACCAACTACTGTGTATGAGGTACTGTAAAGTTACCTATTATTACTTTTAATTATTTAAACAATTATCCCTCCCAAAAATACCACCTACCTGTTTTATTCCAATTCTTACCTTTATCCAGCAACCCCAGAGTTCGTTTGGCGAGGATTTAAATGACGCAAACAGATCGAGATAGCGGATTTAATAAACTACACTAACACGTGGTCTTTGAAAATTGAACTTATTATTTTATTTGCAGTTAAAACATTAACAGTGTTTGCCCCATTTCTCTGCTGATTCACAGATCACCTTTACAAACATACAGAAAGAATAATAGATTGAAACATTTACTTAATATTTAATAAGGTTCACCAGTACTTCATGTACACACTTGCTTTCATTCTTTCACCCCCCTATTACTTTAAAATATCATGATTGATGTTATTTAATAATTGCCTAGGTCTTGTACTTATCGAAAAAAGTTATCAATTTTGCGGCGTCATTGCTGTTTCCACTAATAACTGCTGCACTTGATAATTGTCCGAAACTGTTTGACTCGTCACTGGTTGTCGACACTGGATTTTTTAGTATTTTATCACATTTATAAACGGTTTTACATTGCAAAAATTGATTTGTCCGCGGACTTGAATTATTTCCCACCGGCAGGTTTTAAGAGTTGAGCGGAACAGAAAACATGGCGACTGACGAACGCTGGCTAAGTATGTCCGGCCGGTTGAAAGTGTTGATCGAGACAGAATGATTCTGATCGCCGTGCGGCCAATATAAACGCTGGTCACGTGAGACTCCTCCCAAATGGGCGATGTCATTTCGTATGTCTCTGGACACGTTCTCGCTGCGTTTTCCTCTGTTACAGAGGTATTAAATGTTGACTTGACGTCATTATGATTGTGACGTCTGTTGAAAATTGCGATGTTGAGGCCACTTTTGGGTTAAATCGGCGACACTCTGGCTAGACGCAGCTAAAAATAGCTTTTGATTAACTTGTTTACAAGATGCACCCCACATTCCTTAATGCTTCATCCGCCACTGTTTCACACTGATCACAAAGTAAAATGATTTTATTCTCAATTTTGATCTAATTAAAACTCTGAACCCCGTTAACACCTGTTACTGTCACAATACCCCCTCAATGAGAGGTTTTATGCCGAGGCATAAAAACTCTCATTGACATACCTAAAAGGATCAGTCTGGATCCCCCTTTACCCCCCCCCTTAAAGGGGGGGATGACCCCCTTTAAATTTTATTAATCATGGGTAACTTTCCCCCTGATCCAGTGACTGTGGTCGCACCTGCATGACTTTACTGGACTTCTTGTTAAGATCCCAACACTGCAAAGCCAGGCAGGCACTAGATGCTCCGGCCCTGACACGCTGGTCAACACAGGGTCGCCACCACAGTGTCACCAGATTCTGAAACAATTAAATTAAAAATGTTAACAAAAGGCTTTACACTTTTCCAGATCCTGAACTGATTTGTTTTCCTTTTATTTGGCTTTTTATGAAGTACTGGCTTTTCTTAACCTCTAACACACATTCTATGTTAACAGAACTCCTTAGCCTAACATGAAATATTTTAATTCAAGACATTTTACATAAACCTCTGCTCATTATTTCTTATTCCAAATTCAAAATATTTTCCCGATTCCAATCAGAATTTAAATAACCACTCCCTATTATTCTTTTATTTAAACAACTCATTTCATCTCTTAAGTTCTTTAGTATTATCCTGTATACAATACATAATGAATCTAAAAATCAACAATTATACAATAAAACACCTACAGTCAATCATATGTGTATTTCAACACTATATTATTATTTATTATTTCGTGATTTAATTATCACTTTTTTTCATTTTTTATTTTACATCTTAACTACTCCTTCAACACACGCTATTACCCCTAGTAATATTTACTCCTAGACTGTAGCGCCCAGTTGCCTCCACAAGGACTGAAACGGAATGGGTGAACACTTTTTTCTTTTCTTTCTCCCCCATCCTTGGTGTGGCATTATATAAAATTCGGCATTACTGGTTGCCCGGATACCAGTAATCCTACTAAAATAATATTCACAATCCCATATGCAATCCCATACATAGGTGTATAGTGTAACATCACAAAATGTTCCATAATAAAAACAAACACCAGAAGGGTGAATGATACTAGAATAACTATAGATGAGTAACCAGGAAGAATGTAACCGTAAAAATGTTAAACAAATAAAGAATGACAAGCAGAATGATCACTATTACACACCACTATATAAAATTAATTTTAATATAATATAATTTTATATAGTGGTGTGCAACAGTGATCATTCTGCTTGTGATTTCAACCACTAACACAACTTTCTTCATTAAATAAAGAATGAAAGGAAAGAAGAAATTCAAGTGAACGGTGGTAAATCCACTATCTGCATAAAACGACACTACAACATAAATAAACAGAATGACAAAGACGAAATGACAAGACAAGTTTCCTACATAAACTGTTAAGTGAGCTCAATAAAACCGCTGATGAATAAAATCAAATGAAATAAGTAAGACAAGAAATGACATGAATAATATTTGTATCATGTATTATAAATAGAAACAGCACATTAGCTGATCCATGTCAAAGTAATGATTTAAAAAGACGAAAATAAAGAACAATACTAGGATTAATAATCAACTGTTAAAAGATAATAAGAAAACCAATAATATGTGTTATAATAGATTAAAGATAACCATCAATGTAAACACTGAATGTATTCAGGTAACACTATAAGTAGATAAAATATGTAAAGAAATATCATAATAGTCAAGGAACAAAACATTGTAAAGGAATGATAACAAACCCAGAATGGCCTAATTAAGTCATGAAAATAAGAATCAGGTAGAGACCATACTAAGCATAGGGAAGTAAAATAATGATAATGACAAAAAGAATGTAAAGCACCACTACTTGAGTGATGTTCTAAGAATAAGAGATAAGAAAGACATGCCGAAGTAAAAATAATTAAATATGGAAGTTTATGATAAAAGATAAACAAATATATACTAATAATTAATATTGTTCAGCTGGATACAGCATTTACATGTAATAAGGTGTTCCTTTCAATCAAATAATCATGTTCAAATTAGAAATTAAGAATAATTAAACGAATATTAAGAAAAAGTTATTAGTCGGATCTGCAACATTTAGCAGACGACGAATGTAAACAATGCATTAGTTAGTTTAGAATAAAGAAATGTTAATGAAAACTATGACCAAACTGGCATCAAGCCATGTCAAAATAAAGACAAATAAACCCTGTGAACAATAAAATTAAGGGTACATATAACCAAGTCTCATTAAGGAAATATCATGAACAAACCATCTAATATAAAGTGTATAATAAATAAAAAGAGATAATGATTAAACGACAAACAATAAGATAATGATAATAAATGAAACAACTACTTAATTGAATAATTAAAAGGAACTAACCAACATAAAAATGTTACAAACTATTGTATAATCAATGTTATAAATGAATTATGGTGAAAATGAAGAATAGAAAACTACAACATAAGGTGATGATGAATTCAAGAATTAACTACATAACTATATGGTGATGAAAATAAATGGGAAAATAAAAAAATATATATAATAATGAAACCAACAACTAACGTAGTATTGATGAAAAACAACAAAGCTTATAATAATACAACAAATATGTCAAGTTATAATAAACAATGACCTGTGAAGAGAAATATGTTAAATGAATTGATAAAGCATCAGAAGTGATACAGTAATGGAAATTACGTAATGGAACCTCTAATCCCTTGAATATTCTAATAAATGAATATAATGTCTTATAATGGAATATGAATAATATATTATGTCTTATATGTTGTGATAGTGCAACTGTTGTTATGTACAACTTTTTATTGTTTCAGACAGAGATGAAGATTCCTCTGATCTGTGAGTATATAGTTAAGGAACGGCAGAGAATGGATGCCAATGAGAGCCCCTCTGACTCCGAACCTGCTATAAATGTTAGGGAATTATAATATTTCAAGGATTAAATCAACAACTTCGAGGTAAATGAAAAAGAAAGGGAGAATTGTTATAAGAATCGAGAGACGTTTAATGAGAAGGAGAAACGTATTACTACAAGAGAACAGGGAAATTCTCAAGATAAAAACAAGATGAATAAATAAACCGAGAAAAACAACAGGTAGTCCAATGACAAACACATACTTATAGGTCTAATTAACACATTTTATTGTTATCTCTTTCATCAGATGATATTAAAACTCACACATCAACAAATTCTTTTACGTTACGTCAATAATAACTGCTGGATGACAACTTTAATTTATGTATTACTCATTGTCTTCAAAAAATCACTATTTGTTCCATATTTATTTAACTATTTACTTTTACGTTCGTTCATTGTTAATTTCTCTTTCTTCATTTGTTTGTTATACATAAAAAAGACTTGTTGTATTACTTACAGCTAACAATCTTAGATTCTAATCATACTTATAATAATAATAATAATAAGACATCCCAGTTTGCTACATGCTCCATTCACACAGTTTTAAAACCCCATTTTATATGGAAGAGATCTCTTTATAATTTAGTTTCATTTTTAAGAAAAAAATATGGTCATTTTACTTCCCAGTTTTATATGGCAGATCACGTGTTGGAGTCAGATCCTTTTTAAACACTGGTTGACCGGAATGTTGTCACTGTTAAATTTGTCTAAAACATTTGTCCTGAGTTCAATTACTTTAATTCTGCACTGTTATACTTTTTTTTTTTATATTACATTTTACACTTAAGCTTTCTTTCGGAGCACACGTCCATTATTCAGTCGGGCAGCCTCAGGGATGATCAAAACAACACAGTTTTCTTGGCGTCTATATGAAGCCCACCTTCTTGATACACGGCAACTTGGTCCGTGATTCGCCAACCCGCATCACATGATATATTAATGGATGGTCACGTGTTATTACCCGTGGAATTAGTTCACCTATATTCCTTGGTAGTTAGTTGCTCGCTACAAAGTTTTTACTTTCCCCCAACGGAAAGTACAGGCATGCGTGCACAGGTTCGCATTCCAGCGCGTTATCTTCAACGCGTACCTGCCTCTGCTTGTTATCGAGTTGCATACAGGGTGTTACGTGAATCAAGTTTCGTGGAACTACATGGGGCCCAAACATATTAGCCCCAAAATTTATTATTATATTGAAAAATGGATGTTTCCCTTTAAATGCCCCATTACAAACACCTCGTGCATTCAAAATTTTAATTTGAACGCATTGCCTGCTACCTATTACACTCAAAAGAGTGCTTGGATATCTCAAGATATTTTTTCCGATTGGTTCCACAAAGTGTTTGTGCCACAAATTAGAGCTCATTTGGCTGAAATGCGGTTACCACAGGAAGCATTGCTGCTAATGGACAATGCTCCAGCACATCCCACTTGCGGAATTAAAAGTGATGATGGCAAAATAACATGCCTCTTCCTTCCGTCAAACACACCACCACTAATCCAGCCTATGAACCAGGGCATAATCGAAAACATGAAACGTCATTATAGGAAAGCTTTTATTGGAAGTTTGATTTCATCTGATGATAAAATGTCTGTAAAAGAGTTTTGGAAAACGTACAACATAAAAGATGCAATTTTCAATGTTGCTGCTGCATGGGATGATCTTCAAGTGTCGAATCTTAAAAATGGGTGGAATAAACTCTGGCCTGGAGCTAATGATGGCGAACCTAAGGAAACTGGGAATGTTAGTGTCGACAAAATTGTGCAACTGTGCAATAATGTACTGAATGCTGAAGACATAACGCCAGCAGAAGTAACAGAGTGGTTGGGATGTGACAAATTGGACGGAGGCTTTGACATTTTGAACGACGATGAAATTGTTTCCAGTGTGATTGATAACGAAGAAGAAGAAATTGACAAAGACGAGTGTTATATTTTGAATGAAAAAACTACGTTAAGCCATACAGAAGCAGAAACAATGTTATCAAAATGCACTGAATGGTTTGAGGGGCAAGAAGAGGCAAACACGATGCAGATACTTCTCCTACGTAAAGTACAGTACATTGCCACTCAGAAAGCACAAGCCTCAAAGAAACAAAAGAAAATGACAGACTATTTTAAAATTTGAATATATATGTACGTCTAGAGGATAAGTTCATGTAACAATATGTACAGTACATATGTTGTAGTACATATACTGTTCTTAATGTAAATTGTATATTGTTTGTTTCTGTAAAATAAAATACATGTGTGTACAGTGTATTTCCAGTTCGAAAACGTGCATTTTTTATCATTCATTCATATGCAATGGATGGGGGTGGGTTGTTGTTTACGGTTTTTCTGTTATCCGTCTATTCGATTAACCATCACGGTCCCGGTCCCGACCCTGACGGTTAATCGAAGTTTCACTGTACTAACATACATAAACAAAAATACAACATAATTAGTACGAAATATATTTATAAGGCAGTTAACACAATTACACATTATGATGTGTCATTTATGCCACAACATACAATTATACGCATGAATCAGAAGGTGTACTGTAACGTTTAACACAAAACTTACCTTGTATACAACTTTGTCACCTGTGACAAGGAAGTCTGATTCCATAATCGCTAACGACTCAGATGCAAGTTTGGCAAGTCTCACCAGAATTGGTAATGAAGGGGCTTCCCTGGTCCAAAGTGAACTGGTCTTATCGTACTGTGTTGCAATATAAAGTGCTGGTAACGTTGACCTCTCATTACGAAAATGAGACTCAATCTCCACCAGATCATCTCCTGTAAACACAAGTTTTGAACTACTTTGTATTTTTGTATAAAGAGGTATCAGTACATTAAACGTTAAAATATATAGTTCACAAACATAATACAAGCTGGTAATGAGAGTGTAATGGTACAGAAGTTTGGGATTTATTTTATTCTTGTATCAATGGTAATAATGGGGAATCGCCCAGAGTTTCAGTTTTAATAAGCAAGGTGTACTTGTGAAACACCTAGTTGCTGGGTTGTCCGGTAAGCTAGGCGACATACAACAAAAGCTGGAGCATCGGAATGTGTCAGAGTGCGCGTATGCCGGTGGTGACAGAGTGAAGATCACGCACAGTTTTTCTTGCCGCCACCGATGTGGTAATGAGATATCACGTGACGCTCGCCTAGCCTATCACGAGCCAAGTAGCCGCAGACAGGAGGACGCTTGGCCATCTTGAAAACATCGAAGTAAGCGTCAATCGGCTTCTAAACTCAAAACCGCGCAGTTGCGTGAGTGCGCGGTTCGCCTAATATCTGGGCAACCATATAGACCGACCGGCCAAAATTGTTAAGAATGTGAACAAAATACAAATAAAAATGGTGTAAAGTAATAATCAAACAGCGAAGTATTAACAAATCGTACGTGGTCAAAATTCAACCAGTGAAAACATTTTTCGGAACAACCAAGTGAAAAAACCAGGCTGATTTCATGGAGACAACAGGGAAGTAACTGTATAATTTAAATAAAAATAAATATAAAAAATCAAACAAAGCGCTAAATCAAAAGAGGGGGGAAAAGTGTGAAAGAGAGAGTGTATGAGCAAATAGTCTAAGAGCCAGTGGCCGGCAGACTTACGGTATTTCGACAAAGCCTATATTTTTTTCATTTACACTCTTATACCTGCTGTACATGAGATGGGGACTCATTAGGCCCGGCACCGGTTCCTATGGAGTCACGCAGGTATGAAAGGTGTAAAAATTTGATGAAATTTAAAGTCATAGCGACAAGGCTGCCGCTTGGATATTTTAATATACTTACTTACTGGCATTGAAAAAACCTATGTCAGACAGCCGTGGCGGTTCCAAGGTCATGGCAGACATTTTTGAAAATCCAAAAAAACAAAAAATTTACGTTATTTCGACAAAGCTGAAATTTATATACTGTATGATGTTAATAATAATATTCTAAGCCTGTATTTAGTACGGCAGACGTTTCCAGCGGTTCTAACATCCCGGCAGACAACCGAAATTTACCTTTGGCGCGAGTATATGCATGTATAAACCTATCACACTCACTCCATCACTCATTCAATCTACATGCAATTTAATATAATTAGTATGCGTATAATAGCATTTATAATTGTACGGACGTACATATTTACAGCCGTAGCAGGATGATGGGGAAAATGGGCCTATAATAAGAGCATATAATTGGAAAGTTTATTTTTATTTATCATTAGTACATGGTTCACTATTAATTAAATGCATACAAAAGTAGTTTTAAACAATTATATTTTATTATTCATATTATTACGCATTATCCTTCGAATTCATCATCAGAATCGTTAATGTGTTCATTAGATTGGTTTTCATCATCCAACGGATTGGTTTCTGTAAAAATTAAATTTCAATATAAGAACTGAGCCAAGCATAGATTGTGATGTTCTGTATTAATACATAATTAAAATACAAAATAAAATCGAATAAACTTCCACTTACCATCACTCCGTAACCTCGGCTTCAGGGTTGCGTCATACGAACGTTAGGATACATGCGTAATTTTCAAGGTTGTGTGAATGATTTACACAACACATCTTTTATGAAGAGAATTACATTTTAATTTAATTTTGAATCATTTAAGAAACTGTTTATAAACTTTACCTCTGAAATAATTTTGTGAGAATATATATTGCTTGTTTTATAAAGATCATCCTTAATCTAACTTACGCTACGCTTACCTTACTTTTTACACACACCATACACACAAGACTGCCCAGCCTGCATATTTTACACACACCATACACACAAGACTGCCCAGCCTGCATATTTTACACACACCATACACACAAGACTGCCCAGCCTGCATATTTTGCACACACCCAAACACACAAAAGTTATAAATCCCTTAACACATTTTTTAATAATATTCCCCCCCCCCCCCCGGTCGACCACGCGGTAATCGCGCGCGCACACATTGTTCTTTTAGATTTTTCTTTTGTTATTGTCCGAACGTAGTTTATGTGAGTTCTTCGTTGTAATCTCCGATTATTCGCACTTCGTCCTTTTATTTATTGTACTGAATTGTAAATTAGGAAAGTTTTATTTCTGAGCCCGGTTGGTCGGGCGGCCTGCGCAGGCGAGACTCGGTAATAGACTGCTAGCGTCTCTCAGTTCCCCACTCCTTGAGCATTTTAGTTGAGACGACGGACATCAATGCCTTCTATTTAATCGTCACTGCTGTGGCACATTCAACACAGGTGTTTTTTGTGTGGTGACCGTGGACGATATTTGTGAAGCACGGTTGACGTCACTAAAAGTGGGCAGTCCTTAGCAGCATTTCCTGAGGATCGGTAAGGAAACGATGAAAAAATTTGTTCTACAGACATTTTGTTTTTCGGGCTGAAGGCGTCATTCCGAGCTCGTACCTGTACTGCTCGTGGGCGCATGGTCACACTCATGCACATTTCTGCGAACTTGAGGGTGGTACGAATTCCATGCCTAGTTACTCAACAGCAACTGCGTCTTACTGCTTTGTTTCAACACGGTTTCTTACCACGTGTTCTGTTCCAATAGAGTTAATGTTTGCACAATAATTTTACAACATCCCGCAAAAAATGAAATAAATAAAATTGCAAATATCCCACAACTGTACGAAATAAAATGACTCAATTTAGACACGTTACAATATCATTATGATAAAGTAAATATAGAGTCTTTTAAAATAAAATTACCTGGGAGTTTTTCAATTAAATCGCTAACAGAACTTGGAAGTTGATCTCCGTCAAACCATTTGAATACGTATGAGCTTTCTTGTTCTTTCCAACCATGTTCCAGCGGGCTTAACGAGGTGGGTTCTTTGTGAAAAGCATTTTTCCAAATGCTTGAGATATAATGCGCTCGTAAAAATTTTTGATAAAGTTCACTTTTACAGGGTGGTACAGAGCTTGCGTCAAAACTGCGTACTTTTTTATTGAATTTTTCATCTACATCTTCAGCTGTTAATACACAAACTTAATCAAAATAAATAAATAAAAGCTGCCAGAACCTTACCTGCGATCTTTTCGCTTACTTACCTTAACCATAAATTCCAATCAGAAGCCCAGAGTCGCCAACATATTTTTTAAAGTTAAACTATGTAAAACTTTTATACTCTTCCTTAAATAAAAAACGGGATAATTCTGCAATCTGACTACCCCCCAATAATTCAGAAGAAGCCCGGGAACGTTAGACGAATCTTTCAGCACAGAACACTAGGAAATGGTAATGACGTAATAACTTACAATTAACACATATTTACGACGATTCAAACATTGTTTTATTTACCATAATAATTAACTTCTTTACTCTTCCAATAATTTGGTTAATAGGGTTACAATATTATAACTTCTATAGATTATACAAACCAGTAACGTTTTCTTTCTCCCCCTTTTTTCCCTTTCTCTCTCACACACACACACTCTCTCTCTTTACGTATTCGAATAAACCCCCGTTATTGAGCTATTATGAATTTACTGTTTACTATAAACTTTTGGCCAATTATTATAAATTTCACTTTTACTTAACTGTATGAAGTCCCCGGTATTGCGCACTATGTCTACTCCATCTTCTTCACTTAACTCCCAGTTTTCATTCACTCCACTCTTTTATACACTGTTCCTCCGGTTGAACCACTGTTTACTGTTGTTTTATTACGATACACTCTTTGGTAGACCTACTTTTAACTTTTTCTGTCTACCAAAGTTTTTCCGAGGCTACTGTGAAATTACGTCTGCACCGTTTGATGAGTTGTAGAGAACTGCTATGTGACGACTGACTGTGTGTGTTGGTTGCCTAACCGCCCAGGTGTTAGGCATCGCCGTCAACGTATTCTGTATTGCTTTTAGGAATGCAAGTACGTGCCGTTTGTTGTGTGAACGTTGGCCGAGGTGTGCGCCCTTACACATTCCCAGACGCTTTAATAGCTTTTGT
The DNA here is from genome assembly GCA_034769895.1 of Magicicada septendecula. Lineage (NCBI taxonomy): Eukaryota > Metazoa > Arthropoda > Insecta > Hemiptera > Cicadidae > Magicicada > Magicicada septendecula. Next base: position 434,233,566 of record CM068375.1, read on the forward strand.
GCCTCGTACGGCTGGTTACGCATGAACTACAATGTGTTCCAAAAGTCGAAATTTCGTGATCAAAACGTTCAGCTTGGGTTGATTACAATTATTCAGAAATTAAACTAAACCTCTTGGTTTGTACCATTACACAGCCTTGTAACAACTAATGAAAAGCTGGAACCTGCCATCATCCACACCTTTCGATTTTTTTGCATTATACATTTGACAAGTGAAGCTTTGAATCACGTCGAAAAGTTCTTGTAAAAGATCCTCCGTTAAATCAATGTCACCAAGAGCTGCAAATGCTTTTTTGTATTCAATATTAGTTTTTAATAAGGTGAAGGGTCTTTTTTTCTCCTTATTAAAAAAAGCAGGATTATAATCACAGCCCGTAAATGCATGGAAACCAACCATGCTTTTACTAAGTAACTCACCAAACTGCTCATAAATTTTAGTAATATCAATAAATCGTTCATTATTTCCTGTTCCTGCAAGCATCCAGATATGGGAAGAAGTATTTTTCAATTGTAGCATATTACCAAGCATAATTATCATAATATCCGTATCAGAGCCTCTAATTACGATGTTTGATTGATCAGCGATACTACATGCATGGTAAATAATTTTGCTGTCTGCTTCTTCGTGCAACTCGCAACAGAGATCTTCAATAATACTTGATTCTACTTTATTATTATGTGCAGAATATGAATAACAATTTTGAAAACTTAGATGAACTAATTTATTGCCAAGAAATGTTGCTATTTCATCACTTGCCCAATGTGTAGCAAAAAAGTCAATGAGAGCTTCCTTAAATTTTGTATTCTTCATTTCTTTTGCAAAATCGGTTGGTCTTATTTGATCAGGTCCAGAGATATTATACTCAATTTGTGGTGCTTCATGTCTTAGTAACCGTTCATTATCTTTTATTGAAGGGTGAAAATATTGATCAAATATTATGTCGATTCTCCGAGCTGGGAATTTAGTTACCATTTGCAAACATTTTTTGGAAATGCTACCAAATGTTTTGGGCACCTCTTTCATGGAATGGAGTATAAAAAAGCCATCTACTAAAAATACATCAGTATACTTCGGTGCTTCATGATTAATATTTGCTTCAAGACATTTGCCAAGTACTGATTTAGCGGTTTTACAGATCGCACCATCCAAATGGGATAAAGATAGAGGAACAGGAGTTATGGGATATGATAAAATTTTAAGGACGTCAATATTATGGTCCATCGAAATTCCTAGCATGCGTCCGAATAAATCCCGCTGTAGATGAATTTCTTGATCTTTTCCACAGATTTTCACAATTTTTTTTTTCTATTTGATTATGAAAATTAAATATTGATGTTTTTTTAATAGATTTTTCAAATAGGCTAATGTCCGATGTGCACTCAGAAATGAATGTTTCTCGTTGATCGTTGCCAATCTTCTCAACATTCAGAAGAAATTGTTCAACTTGAGGCAAAGCAGCTTTTCCAGAGGCAATATTAAATAATTGATCTGCAGATAAGTCTGGACTGAAAAAATTAATGTATTGATTAAAAGAATCAACAAATTTTTCAAGTTGCTCGGAGCTTTTTTTAATATTGTGCGGCTGTAATTCAGCTGAAATATCTTGGCTTTTTCCAAATCCTAGTTCGTCTAAAACGTGAGTGATAATAGTTGAGCGAATATCATGGCTTCTTGCCCAACGTTGACGAGCCGAAATAGAATCTGTCAAATGTACTACTCCAGTAAGTCTTCTTGCAGCATCAGCATTGATTGTTTGCTCCAGAGTTAAATCTATGGGCTGTCTAGAAAACGATTTTCCTGTCCGTTTAATTCCGAAAAAACCTTTTTTGAAATCTTCCTCTAAGCCTGGATGAGTTTCAGCAACTTTCGTCAAATTGTAGTGATATTTTACAGTCCATCTTGCATAATTTTGATGATTACAGGCAAAAAACAAATTAATTATTTTTTGTAGTATGTATTTAAACAACTAAAATCTCCAATACGAATGCTTCTGCTAAGTGTTAAATAATGTTGTACAAGCTTTACATAAATGATATAAAACTTGGCAGTTTTTCCAAATTCACCGTTAATAGTTTTTTCTTCATATTTGGCATAATCATCACATAATTCCTTGAGTTTTTCATCTTGTATAAAGTAAAATGGCGTTTGACATGTTTGTAATCTTTCAAGTTCTCGTAGTATATCATCTGGTATTTCTATATTTTCACGTTGCAAAAAAGATCGAAAATGGAGTATTTGTAACCCTAAAGCCATTATAGGGTGAAGTCTTTTGCACCTATTAAAGTGCTTACCTTCAATAAAACTTGACACAGATCCACTTGCGAGCAATTCACTTTCAACCATAATTGTTGACAATCCACAATCATTAATTATTTTCCCAATTGCTTTAAAGTAGGATAACATTAGGTGAAAAGTGCCCAAGTGTACAAATAATCTGTCAAATTTTGGTTTTTCAGTGGCTTGAATTTGAAGCGCAGTCTTTGCTATTGCTAAATCATACGTGACTTGTATGTATGATTGGTTTAATTCTTCTAAAATTTTAATACTTTGCTGCACTGTTTCTAAAACAACAGCTGTATTTGTTGGTGATGAATTTATTGGAGTCAGGTAGGAAATTACTTGCTATGGGCTGTCATCTTCGGTGATTTCACTATTAAACCCAACTCACATAGGAATATTTGGAAAACGTTGAGCATGACTTAACATCCAGATAGTGTCTATTCGAGTATAAAGGTCAAGATGTAGAGGGGTATGCTCTTCTTCGTCATTTGATGGTTGAAAAGTACTAGTCATTCTAGGTTTTTTTGGGTAAAAAGGTAATTCTGTCTCTATGGTTTCATAACATCTTCTTCGGCGTTTATTTGTATAAGTTTCCGGTTCTTCTTCAATATCATCTTCGACACTAAGGTCGATATTTTGATAAACAATGCCCACGGTGTCGTGAAGAGTATCTTTTCCGGTTTTCGTATCAACAAATCTATCAAAGTTATCGTATGCAACACCTACAGATAAATTTGCTGATTTTTTTATTATTTCAGGACATAACCCTGCTCGTGTAGTTGATGCATAAGTTACTTCCGTTTCCAGTTCTTCGACAGCACTATAACTTATACAATGTCCGTACCTGTATAAAATATCAATAACTTTGCGACTACTTGTAAGGCTTTTTAATGCTATACCTAAGCAAACATGTTTGGATGTTTTTATGTTACCATTATGAGTCATATAAATAAAATCTTGTGATAAAGACTTGACATGACATTTATAATTGTCACAATTTCGACGTTTGCAAGTGTTACCTCCAATAACTGAAGCCACAAAATCGGATAGAGCTGGTGGTACTGAGCATTCACCCTGCATTATTCGTTGACTGCTTAGATTGTCCGGTAATTTTGATTTGTTGATGCTTAATATTTCTTTCCGCAAAATTGATGCTGCTGCTCGTAAAATATCCTGATCCTTTAATGAACAAATAGTGAGTCATCAATGGTAGTGATGCCTTTAGGTGCAATTACTTTTTTATGATTTGTTTGCAATATTTGAATTTTGTCAGTGAATTTGGTATGCAGTTTTTCTTCCAAATGTTGCGCTGTAAACGATGAATCGGATGTTTCTTCAGAGTCATTATTAAACTCTCTTAATAAGTCGATATATTGCTTGTGTAAGTATGTAAGAAAATAACAACCCCCTCTACTAATTACATTTTCTTCCACCAAAGCACATACTTTCTTAAAGACAGTTTGATGGTTTTCACGATGGATACGCCACTGTGTGCGTACAGGAGTGTTAGTTGATAATTTATTTTTGTGATAGAATTCAGAGCGGCAATTATTGTGGTAATATATTTTTTTATCGCTTATATTTTGCAGCTTATCCAATATTTGATTATAGACATCTGTATCAGCACTTATATGTTGTAAAATGCCTTGTTTAAATTGTTCTTTTTCACAGCTATGTAAAACCAGTTGTTCAGTCCGAAATTTTTTTTTGTCTTATTACAAAAGAAACATGAAATACCAATGTTTACTGGAATTGTATTGTTAGAAGTCGGATTATCTGATAACAAATTGTGGAATTACCGATTAATTACAAAATAGTTAATAATTTTATCAACCCTTTTATACAATTCTTACCTCGTCTTGGGTTCCAGGGTCTTCACGTGAACTCGTGTCCTATAAGTGATTTAGGGTTGTGTTAGTTCTCATTGCTTTAGTTAACTCATCTAAATTTTATTAAACACTTGACATTCTATCTTTCTTTCAGCATGATGACAAAATTATTCTGAAGCCAGGTTTTAATTTTGATACATATTATTGTTGTACTACCTGTTCAATTTATTCCAGACAAAACATAATTCATGGTTTACTTAATCTATTTTAAAAACAAATAACTCCTAAGATTATATTAAATAAAGACTGCCCAGTAATTGCACATGCACACATTCATTCCGTTACACCCCATTTATGTTAATGAGCTCATTTAAAAAAATGTTATAATCAATTAGCATGGATTTACGTGTGGCTACTTCCTTAACGTGGATCCAGACGCCAAATGTTGTGGTTCTGTCGTTTTGATGGTTTACTGTTTCGTCCCAAAAAAAGTTTTCGTAATTAAAATCTAGTCACGTTCTCACTTTAAACTTTCACTGTATTCTGTCAAAAAAAAATCTGCGTTTAAAATTATTACTTCATTGAATTAGCACTGCTTCTACTTTTATTTGTAGAGGCCGGACAGTGAAAATTGAACACTAAGGTCTCGATGCGCAGTAGACAAACGCCTCGCTGCGAGGCTAACAAAATTTTCTTTCAGTTCGCACATGCGCAGAACAGTTTTGTGCAGTGTTCCGGAATGTGTACATCGGGCTTTGCAAACGTGATGTATAGTCATTTACAAATTATACTGTGGCGACAAAACTATTTGTGTTAATCAGTGAAATTAGTTGTAGGCTACCTATTTACATTTTATTAGAGAACGTATTATTATATTTTAGAAACGTGTTAAACTATTTTTATAATTGCACGTATATGTTTTAAATATTAGTGTGAAATGGACATTAATATGTCCCCCAAAAGTTACAAATTGAGTTCAAAAACTCTGCATAGCCAGACTCGTGAGGTAGTGTGGAATGTGTATAATTTCATGAAGAGTGAGGCTGAAAGTGCGAAACCTCTCTTAGATTTCCATAAAGTACAAGAGCGTGTTGCAAAAGCGACGGGTATTTCTCATAGCTCCGTGAGGAGAATAACAAAGGAAGGTCAGCAGCTACAGTCCAGATGCAGAAGCGGGAACGTCATTTAGCACACCGGGAAAGAAACACCGCGTTCGTAAATCTATAACCGGGCTTGACGATTTTGATAAAGGTGTAATTAGGAGAACAGTTCGGAATTTTTACATTGAAGAAAAGTGTCTCCCAACGGTAAAAAAGCTGTTAGAAAAATTAAAAGAATCTATCAACTTTAAAGGCAGCAGTAGCAGCCTAAAAATTATCTTGAAGGAAATAGGCTTTAGGTGGGTAAAAACTAAAAATAATCGACCTGAGTTAACAGAAATTCACGAAATGAGGGCTATGAGAATACATTACAGTAGACTCTTGGCTATCCGACTCCCGACTATTCGACCTCCAGCCTATCCGACCCGCCCTCAAAAAAAAAAAAAAGTATTTTGAGTACGGTACGTATGCAGTATTTCCGATCCGATTACTAGCGCCTTCAAACGTCATGTGAGCAATCCCGCCACGCGGGTGAAGGCACTTACGCGTGAATCACCAGTTACCAATACAGTACGCCAATTGATTCATGTTGTGATAGGAAAGTTTCGTGTTCCTACATGAGTGTGTAACAGGTGCATCAGTCAGTCTGTATCCAGAAGTCAGTCCGTGCGGTTCAGTCGTTCATGGATTGTTAATTTGTTATAAAGTGTGTATACAGTATTGTTGGTGGCTTTTATTTTCAAGTGAAATATGGGTGACAAACGAAAGAAAGTGGTAGTAACTTTGGAAGAAAAACTGCAAGCAATAAAAAGAATGGATTCTGGTGAGTCGGTAAACAAAATTGCACTGGAGTTAGGAGTTGGAAAAACTACTGTGGGTGATTGGCGAAGAAATCACGCAGAGATTGAAAAATGGTGTTCTAAGCAAGCAAGTGGCAGTGGCGTGAAAGTTAGAAAAACTATGCCAAAAGGAAAACATGTGGAAGTTGAAGAGGCTTTATATCTGTGGTATGAAAATGTGAGGGGGAAAGGATTGACGGTTTCAGGCCCCTTGCTCCAAGAAAAAACGATTCAGTTTAAAAAACAGATCGAACGGATGCCAGTGACGGGTGGCTTGATCGCTGGAAGAAACGTTTTGGTGTTCATCAGATGACGATTAGTGATGAAGCATTCTCTGCTAATAAGGACGCTGTCCCTGACTTTAAAAAAACACTTTTTTGACCTGCTTGATAAGGAAGGTATTTCCAGAGAACAAGTGTACAACTGTGATGAGACGGGTTTGAATTACCGTATGTTGCCGTCTAAAACACTAGCGTCTAAACAGGAAAAGGCCACACCAGGGTTCAAGAAGAGCAAGGACCGCGTTACAGTTTTAGCTTGTAGTAACGCAACCAGAAACCACAAGTTGAGACTGACCTTGATTGGAAAATCTCGCAAGCCTAGGGCTTTTAAAAATCTTAAAGATTTAAGTTCTTTGCCCCTGCATTATACCCATCAAAAAAGGCATGAATGAATGGAGAAATTTTCAAAAATTGGTTTGAACAGGAATTTGTGCCACAAGTTGAAAAACATTTAGCTGAAAACAATTTAACAAGGAAAGCAATCCTAGTTTTGGATAACGCTCCTTCACATCCAGCAAATGACCAATTAAAAGATGGAGACATAAAAGCTTTGTTCTTGCCTGCAAATGTTACATCTATATGTCAGCCAATGGATCAGAGAGTGCTCCAAGCTTTGAAAAAGAAATATCGACGTAGGCTACTAAGCTATATCATCGCGACAATTGATAATACAGAAGTTGCGACGGCACTACAGTCAGTAGACATGCTTGACGTCATCAGATGGGTGTCCGAGGCATGGGATGAAATTCCATCTTTAACACCTGTGCGATCATAGAAAATTTTGCTGGATCATAGAGCCAGTGATAAGTGGGAAGAGGTAGAACAGCAATGTGATGTGGAAAATGCAACTGATAACACTGCACTTGTATCGCTGTTATAAAAAGTTCCCGGATGTGAGGAAGCTTCATTGGAAGACATCACAGAATGGTTGGCAAAGGACGAAATCGAAGACATTGCAGACGAAGATATTGTAGCGATGGTACTAAATGAACAGCCGATTGAAGAGGAACAAGGTGATGAACCCTCCGATCGTATAACCCACTCCGAAGGCCTGAAGGCGATCGAGACGGCAGTGGAATACATTGGCCAGCAAGAAGAAGCAACACCAGCAGACATCATATGTTTATGTAAGTGGAAGGATATAGCGGCGAGGAAATTAATGCGAGGAAAGAAGCAGGTCTCGATTACACTTTTTCAAACCTTAGACAATGTAAGTTTCACTTGTTCTTTCATTATACAGTACGTAGTTTTAGGTTATTATAATTTGATTTATATTAACAACTAATTTGGTTGAAAGCTTTCGTATAAATTAAAACTCACAGTAAAACTCATTCAACTTATTGTTAACTACACATTTTGTTTCGTCCTTCAAATAAAGGTTTTATGAAAGATACTGTAGTTGCAAATTCTTATTTCATTTTGTGAAGCTACTTTTTAAACAAAATATATAAATACAAAATACAAATACCTAAGGGATTCACTGTTGACTCAAACTTCCTAATAATTTCTTCAGGCGCCATCTTTATTGCCAACTGTAAAGGAAAACATTACCAAGGTTCGTTTCAGCGAACTAGGAGAACAGAACATGGTTATTCGAAATAAAGAAAACTTTACTTTGTTTCCCCTTAATAGATTTTTATTGACATTTTATTACTGCTAACACACTACCTCCTGACACTCTACTATCAATTCAGATTAATGAAATTTATTTAGTATATAATGGTAATTGAAACATAGTATATAAATTGCAACTATACTTTTATACAATTAAACATAACTAACATATACATTATGACCTAACAACACAAACCAGCCTTCTTAATTTATTTAGTTTCACTCACTCATGTACTCCCCACACACACATAATGAATTTATACCCCGTGAGATCTCATAGCTTTGAAATAAAAAAGAAATGTTAAATATTTTAATATTGAAATTTTAAATGACATTTTGAATAACTGAAAATTTTGAAAGTTTGTTTTATTTGGGTTCTGATGTACTACTTATCTGCCAAACGACGTCATTTCGCTCCACCCGCACTGCATCGATTGTTTTTAAACTTTCACTTCCTATTTCCGAACTGTTATTATAGATAAACTATTAATCACATTTTTGTTATTAATTTTAGCTGTTAACTCATATTTAACTATTTTATTCACATTTTGTAAGTAATTGCGGGCCCGCACTTAAGTTTCGAAACTTTTATACAGACCACTCGCGAGTGGTGATGGCGTTATACTGGGAAGAGAAAACAGAGCTATTTTTTGAAGCGCTGTTGTAGTATGTTCAATTGTCTTTGTTTTCCAGTTTATATCCTTGCGCCAGTACACTACTTTCGTTATGTAACTTGTTTACTCCTCAAGGATAGGCTCTGACGTAACGCTCGCCTGACACGGTTATGTAATTTGTTGACAGATTTTGTTGTGTCCTTGAACTGACTTTGTACATTTGCAGTTATTAAAACGGTCCACACAATATTATTAAACAACAAATTTACCCAAGTCTATAATTTCTGTCCCTATCACTCGACAACGGATAAAATTATTATTATTTATTTATAATAAAATATAAACTTCTTTACCTTGTCTTAGGTAGGCCCCAAAATGCCCCGCTACAATTTCTTTCTAATTCATTTATTACTGTACGTCATTTATAAGAACAAACTGACATGACGTACGCATCCAAATAGCAACAAGTACATTCAACGCAATAGGGTGGCGGTCATTGACCTTACAGAGGCTGGTATGCCTACGGCTCCGGTATATCCGACTTTTTTGCTATCCGACCCGGCCGACCGCCACATTAGGTCGGATAGTTGAGAGTCTACTGTATTTACAAAACATAAAAAAATTTAGAGAAGAAGGCAGAATGAATGTACATACATTCATAGCAGCCACACACTTCCGTACACCTGGAATAATCAGATTCAGCCTGGTGGCTACGCTGTTCCAGTTGCGAAAGGACAAAGATTAATTATTGTTCACGCCGGCAGTCAATAATTAAATATGAATAGCTCAAAATGTTCTCGAATTTATAATTTTAAAATAAATTTAGGTTACGTACATTAAAAACAATGCAAATAACAAATATATCAAAAACTGTAAATGACTGTTTTCAAAGTAATGAGTAGATGTAGTACTATGTTACACATATTAAGTAACATCAGTTATGTTAAGTAACAAAATAGATAAAGTTAAAATGTAAATAGATTTCTGGCAAGAACATCATAAGCGTGCAAGTTTTGTTTTGAAGGGACTGTACGTGTTAGAGAGACACTGTTATCGCATACTCTCCTCTCTCGAGTACTTTTTGAGTGGGGGTAATTCATACATTGGGTCTGCGCCGATGACTATTCAGGAATCACTGGTGGGCCTATATCACTCTCTAGTCCATATTTTGGAAGTTTTAATAAGTTTTGGCCCGCAGGCCTTTTACTGAGAACCGCGCGGTTCACTTGCTGGGATGCAACAGACGTTGTTTTCTGTGCACACAGCGCGAAGGTATTTCTGAAACGTGACTCGAGCCTGGGAAAGTTCGCCGCCTGTGGGCGCGTGTGGCTGTGAGTGCGCTCCCCTCGTTGATAACTTGCATTCCAATGCCACAAAGCATCTGTTTTACTGTATAGTCCACTCACTGTAATTTGTTGTTCACAATTCTCGAGGCGTATTTTTTTAGTGGTTATGGAACCTGATTGGTTTTATAATGATTCAAATTTTGTTTCCCCTTTTTGCCCCGTTACAATACCCCCCAATGAGAGGTTTTCTGCCGAAACAGAAAAACTCTCATTGCTAAACCCTAAGAGGATCGGTAGGATATGGTGCCAACAACCCCCCTTTAATTCTTAACACATCATGGGTAAACTACCCCCCTAGCTCGGTGACCATGGCTGCACCTGAACGACATTACTGGATTTCTCTGTTCGAGATCCCAACACCATAAAATCGGACAGGTACTCACCCTAGTACCACCTAACCTCAACTCATTCCATCAAAAAAATTCAAAAACTGGCCTTATACCATACCAGATCCTCAACCGATATGTTCCCCCTTACATACATACTGGGTTGCCTTTAGCAAATACTGGGTGCGTACACATACTCATGATTACATTAAATACACATATACATTCTACTTCTTGATATCAAATTCCAAAATATTTTCTATTTTATTTTCAATTTCATTTCTCAATTTAATTGGTTTGACGTAACGGTCTCAAATCACTCAATTATAGAAATTTTGTTCGATAAAGCAATAAACTCAAATCCCTTATCAAAGATTCCCCTTTAAGATGATTCATTTTATTTACTTTAATTAATAACTTTAATTATAATTTTCTTTAAAAGTCCAAAATTCCAAAATTCTTCAAATGCATTTATTTTATGTCTACTCTTACTAATTAGATGATCACAATCATAATAAACAAATACAAATACACAACTTATTTCTACCATAAATTCAAAAATAGCTACACTTGATTACAAAGATAACCTAAAATACACATCATGAATCAGCTGACCTCTTCTCTACTTATACTGAAACGTAAAATTTAACATAAAATTCTTTACTGCCAAGAATAGAAAATTTTTATTATTTTTTTCCACAAAAATATTTCTTTTATCAATTTCCCACAAAACCAAATTATTCAATTACATTAACTGACGAAAGAATCCATTAGTCAATTACTAGAAACACATCATGTCTCTGACATCAGTCATCAGATGATCTCTCTGGGTCAGGTGAATGACCTTACCCTAGATACACTACACAAATCTATACCATGAAATATCGGTATGGAGAACCATACATGACTTCCATGTTCTAAGATTTATATTTAAAATCATATTCGAAATGAAATATTTCCATAGAAACTACGTCTTTCTACTTATTGCTTCAGCATTTACCACAGTACTGCCGAAAAGTCTGGTTTTGCAGAAAACATTGGACAACGGCTAAAGAGCCCGGGAAGCAATTTTAACAAAAAACTACTTCTTTGTTGCCGATAACGTAGTACACATACAAAAAATTCTCCCCTCCACCATCAACTATAATTTTTAATAATAGAAAATTACCCCTACCCCGTTGACCTAACTTCTTCATTTATAGATATTTCATCTACGTTTCTACAGTGGATTACTATGAGCTTCTTATCAGGATACTTTATTTACAAAAATTAAGTACCTTACTCTTGTTAAATCATAAAATGTTTCAGGTAAACTACCCCTTTCTCTTAACCGATCTTCTCCAAAATCAACAGACCTTCCGTCCTCTACAATTCAGGGAAGCATGCAAAAAAATATTTGATTCTGTTTGAATGTGTGGCAGTTATCGTTCGTCATGGAAACATTTCTCTTGTTACAACATAAAATGTTGCAGGTAAACTACCCATTTCCCTTAACCGATCTTCACCAAAATCAATAGACCTTGAGCTCTCTGCAACACAGGAAAGGGTGCAAAAAATTATTTGATTCTCATTAAATTTTCGGCAGTTATCGTTTGTCATAAAAAAAATTACCCTTTTTAAAACATAAAACATTGCTGATAAACTACCCCTTCCCTTAACCGATCTTCAACAAAATCAACAGACTTTGAGTTCTCTTTAGTTCAAAAAGGTATGCAAAAACCTAGTTGATTCTGTTTGAATTTACGGCAGTTATCGTTCGTCATATAAAAAATTACCCTTGTTAAAACATAAAATGTTGCTGGTAAACTACCCCTTTCTCTTAACCGATCTTCACCAACACCAATAGGTATTGAGAACTCTACAATACAGGGCTGTATGCAAAACATCATTTGATTCTGTTTGAATTTGCGACTGTTATCGTTTACTATAGAAAAAAATTACCCTTGATAACAAACCGTTGCAGGTAAACTACCCCTTTCCCTTAACCGATCTTCACCAAAAACGACAGGTCTTGGGTACGCTACATTACAGGTCTGTATGCACACAATTATTTGATTCTGTTTGAATTTGCGGCTGTTATCGTTTGCCATAGAAAACACCCTTGATAAAACATAAAACATTGCTGGTAAACTACCCTATTCCATTAACCGATCTTCACCAAAAACAATACGTCTTGAGAACTCTACAATTCAGGGCTGTATGTAAAACATTAGTTGATTCTCTTTGAATTTACGGAAGTTATTGTTCGTCATAGAAAAAATACCCTTGTTAAAACATAAAACGTTGCAGGTAAACAACCCCTTTCCCTTAACCGTTCTTCAACAAAATCAACAGACCTTGAGTTCTGTATAATTCAAAAAGGTATGCAGAAGAGTAGTTGATTCTGTTTTAATGTACGGCAGTTATCGTTTGCCATATAAAATACCCTTGATAAAACAAAAAACGTGTCAAGTAAACTACCCCTTTCCCTTAACCGATCTTCACCAAAAACAATAGGTCTTTAGTACTCAACAAAACAGGGCTGTATGCAAAAATGTATTTGATTCTGTTTGAATTTGCGGCTCTTATCGTTTGCCATAGAAAATACCCTTTTAAAACATAAAACGTTGCAGGTAAACTACCCCTTTCCCTTAACCGATCTTCACCAAAAACAAAAGGTGTTGAGAACTCTACAATTCAGGGCAGTATGCAAAACATTATTTGATTATGTTTGAATTTGCGTCTGTTATCGTTTGCCATAGAAAATACCTTTGTTAAAACATAAAACGTTGCAGGTAAACTACCCCTTTCCCTTAACCGATCTTTACCAAAATCAACAGATCTTGAGAACTCTACAATTCAGTGCTGTATGCGAAACATTATTTGATTCTGTTTGAATTTGCGGCTGTTATCGTTGGCCAAACAAACAAAATTACCCTTGATAAAAAAAAACTGTTGCAGGTAAACTACCCCTTTCCCTCAACCGATCTTCACCAAAAACAATAGGTCTTGAGAACTCTACAAATCAGGGCTGTATGCAAAACATTATTTGATTCTGTTTGAATTTGCGGCTGTTATCGTTTGCCATAGAAAAAAAAACTACAGACAGACACACACACACACACACACACAGACACTTTTCGAAAAACGACTTTTTTCATGTTTTGAATGTAGTACAATCAGAATCTGCAATAATCTCGAACACGATTTTTTTTGCCATCACCATACTTCCATTTCCTTAAGGAACATGGAAGTAAAAATACACAACATATGTTTATAATTCTTACACTCTAACATAGTAAAAATAGTAACATAATAAATTCATTAGCATCAATTTTTTCAAAATCAGTAAGCTCGTCTACAAAATTATCATATGGAGCAAAACATAATTGAATCAATTCCTCCTGAACAAATCATCTACGGTAATCATTTCTTGCATCAAAAATAAAATTATTTAATTAGCTTATCAGCTAGTCAGCATCATTAAGTTTCAAATTTTAGTTTGTTACTCCCCTGAGTAACCTCCTTGCCACACACACTATGACCCCCTACTGAACTGTGGCGTCCAGCTGCTTCCACAAAACGGAATTTTTTGGAAGAATTTTGGCATCTCCTGTCCTTGCTTCGGCGTTACATTTTTAAATTGCCAGATATCATCATATCTAAATGTTACATAGTTATACCCTTAAGGCGGGTCTATCACCTGTTTTGCTGTTCCTACTCGAACAAGGTGATAGCCGCTGTTCCATAGTTCCGGGGATTTCCCCTAAGTGGCCCCCCGTTAATTTCAATTTTCACCAATTTCAAGGACAACCAACCATGGTCAGTTTTACAATTGCTGCCCACAGCTGGTTGTCGTCCAAAACCACGATTAGTGCTGGTAAGACAGTAATCACCCGAAAAGGCGGGGAAATCTTCTCTCATTCGCATGTTTTCACTTCGTCTTTAGAATACACTGCACGGTAGCAATTAACATATAATATAAAATTATATAAGTGGTTGTGCAGTGTATATACGCCTTCTTGAGGCCTCCGATGATGGTAATATAACTGGACGTTACTCATCAACCCATACCGCTATCTACAGTGGCACATGCCGCCACGGCAATAGCCTACCTATATCTAAACTTATGTCTTTCTACATTTGCTGTCTCTACATTCCACAATTTATTTTCACTTCTAATGACACCAAACAACCCCCCAAAATTACCCATTAATCTTGTATAATAACATAATATACATGAACAATATCATTGCTACATTTAACCAAACAATTCACATTTAAATAATTTTTATAAAAATTATAAACACTACTATTATCATTTCCATCAACTCTTTTATATCAAACTTCTAATTATTCATTATTGTACCATTTAATTCTATAAAAATTCAAATTTTTTATTAACATTCATGTTAAATCACATTTCATTTCTTATTACCTTTCTACTATGAATTTCTTTTATTTAACATTTTGGTCATTAATGGGTTTGGGTTATTCTTAGTTATTCATAATAATTTGATTTACAAATGGGTATTTAAATATAACCTTACCCCCCTTCTTCCTTTCTAACAATCACTAACAGATTTACATAGGGTGACACCAATCTCTCCATAATAACCCCCTTCTACACTAATTCCACTTACCTCGATTTATTATCCTCTTATAATAAAATATCTTATACCCCACTTTGTACCTAGGATGTGTGTACTCTCCCTTATACTCATTCCCTTATTAGTTCCTGGTTCCTTCCCAGGTAACTCCGCCAAACCCCATTTAAAACTATTCCCTCCCGCCATAACGCCTGTCGTTAAGGACTCCTTACCACACCACCCTCTTTACAAAATATCACCATCATTATTTACTCTCCACTTATATATTACTCCCATTACTCTACATATAATCACTCTCTCCACTGTGTCCCTACTACTGCCCTGTTTCTGTGTTACTTTTACTCCCAAAATTCTTATTCTCTAACACCCATTTAACATTACCTTGACTGATTCTATTGAAATAATTATTGTCACCCAAACTCTGACTTTTACAACATTTTTCATTAAGTTAACCATTGAAAATTACACTAGAAAATTTATAACTACCTCAAATTAATTTCATTATTTAATTTAAAACCTTTTAAACACATGTAAACATTTTACTTTATTTACTTGTATTATAAAATCCATACTTACAGTACATCACTCATATACTGTCATAGACACAAAATATAAACATTTGTCACCAACAAATCATGTACACAACTCCATGTATCTTCTGAAACATTTTAACAATCATATGACTCCACAACTAAATACATTTTATATTTATTCATTTACTATTAATATTCAAGTTCAAATCTCCTAAAATCATTTAAATTCATTATCAAAGTTTATCTATACATTAATTAATTAATTAATCTCAAATTCTTTAATTCACTCAATTGTTCAAAACACAAATTATTTTAATTACCTTACTCCAAAACAATCACAATTCATTTATTATCACCTTCATAATTATTCTCATTATTTATTTGGCCTGCCAAAATATTATTGTTATTACATCAATCTCTACTACATACACACATTGTTTACATACCATATATTTTACACCACAAACACAATTAATTTCACTATAAATTTATTTACAATTCTTCGTCATTAAAATTTTTCTGTTTACCCCACCTCATTTCATAAGTTAGCTAGGTCATTACCATAAACTAAAATATTTAAAATGTCCATTCACTGATTTTTTTTTTATTTAACCCCCATCATCATATAATAGTCTGATGTATTTATAACACAAGTTATTTTTATCTACACACATTATATTATAATCATTTAGATAATAACCCATTACCTCTATGTCATTTATTATACCAGTATAATTTATAGGATTATTCCTTTTTATTATTTCATAAACCGTGTCTGCATTAGTTATTTTTGTCCAGTCTCCATCAGTATTTTTGGTTAACATAAGGTAAGTTATTTTATCATTATACTCCTCCACTATATCAATTACATCATCAGATAAGTGTTTATCGTCTACAACAGCATCATCAAAATAATCATCAATATCTATTTCACAAGGTAAGTCAATTTTCTCTCCTCTCTCAATATCTAAACTCTGCACTAACATTTCATAACCTCTATTAATCTCAAAAATCTCTATCTCTCTCTTTCTCTCATCACAATACCTCTCACAACCCCACTGACCTATTTTATACCACGCAAAGGGCACAACAAACTTATTATACGTCTTGGCACTTCCAAGAACACCACAAAAAATTAAGGTACTATTTTGAGGCACCATGTCTCCCATATAACTACCGGAGGAAACCTTGTCCTCATAACAACACAGTGAAACCCCTGTTTCACTATATATTTGGGAAAAATCTGCCCTTTGCCCACCTAACCTCTCCACAAACACACTCCCCATTTCATCAACACTTTCTCTGCTCACAACCTTACTCTCTAACACCACGTTTTTAATTATCTCATTGCTATCACTTGTGAACTCATCATTATACTTATCGGTACTCACCTTGTCTACTGCCACCTGTTTTGCATCTAAACTACCACCACTACTGTTAATACATATATTTCGTTCTAATTTGCTAACGTTACTGGTAAATATTGGTTTTCTCAACACTTTTATTGATTTCATTAATATGGTTTTTTAATTCACTATTTTGCTCTTTCAATTCATCGAAGTTATTTTCACATTTTATTTTTTGTTCATGTATCTCACTGCTTAATTTATCAAATTTATTATTTAAACTGCACAGCGTGCTACATAAATATTTCATCATATTAGTTTCGGGTTGGTTACTTTCTTTAGTTAATTTTGGGGTTATTTGAATCCCCGAATTATCTGTACTATCTGTTTCATTCGTAACACTTACTTCGACTATTTTATCTTGACCCACATTTGGAGTCGAATGAACTTCAAGGCCGCTCATGACAGCTGATTCATTAAAATTAATGATTTCCTCTATCTCATTTTCATTATTTCCTGCCATTTTTATAAATTTACTGATATAAATTTACTTACATATAAAACATCTTACATTTAATTCAAAATCATTTCATCACTCACTGAACCTAACAGTGACGTACTATTTTATGTATGCTGCATAATTTTTTTTTATGTATTATAGCTTAACCTCCAAATCACTTATTTTCGAGTAGACGTGGTCTGTACAACAATTAATTTGTACAGACTGTCCCTGTTCGGGCGCCATTGTGGAATTACCGATTAATTACAAAATAGTTAATAATTTTATCAACCCTTTTATACAATTCTTACCTCGTCTTGGGTTCCAGGGTCTTCACGTGAACTCGTGTCCTATAAGTGATTTAGGGTTGTGTTAGTTCTCATTGCTTTAGTTAACTCATCTAAATTTTATTAAACACTTGACATTCTATCTTTCTTTCAGCATGATGACAAAATTATTCTGAAGCCAGGTTTTAATTTTGATACATATTATTGTTGTACTACCTGTTCAATTTATTCCAGACAAAACATAATTCATGGTTTACTTAATCTATTTTAAAAACAAATAACTCCTAAGATTATATTAAATAAAGACTGCCCAGTAATTGCACACGCACACATTCATTCCGTTACACCCCATTTATGTTAATGAGCTCATTTAAAAAAATGTTATAATCAATTAGCATGGATTTACGTGTGGCTACTTCCTTAATGTGGATCCAGACGCCAAATGTTGTGGTTCTGTCGTTTTGATGGTTTACTGTTTCGTCCCAAAAAAAGTTTTCGTAATTAAAATCTAGTCACGTTCTCACTTTAAACTTCACTGTATTCTGTCCAAAAAAATCTGCGTTTAAAATTATTACTTCATTGAATTAGCACTGCTTCTACCTTTATTTGTATCACTCTCTAGTCCATATTTTGGAAGTTTTAATAAGTTTTGGCCCGCAGGCCTTTTACTGAGAACCGCACGGTTCACTTGCTGGGATGCAACAGACGTTGTTTTCTGCGCACACAGCGCGAAGGTATTTCTGAAACGTGACTCGAGCCTGGGAAAGTTCGCCGCCTGTGGGCGCGTGTGGCTGTGAATGCGCTCCCCTCATTGATAACCTGCATTCCAATGCCACAAAGCATCTGTTTTACTATATAGTCCACTCACTGTAATTTGTTGTTCACAATTCTCGAGGCATATTTTTTAGTGGTTATGGAACCGTACCCTGATTGGTTTTATAATGATTAAAATTTTGTTTCCCCTTTTTGCCGTGTTACAAAATCAGCTGACTCAGGATTGGCACAAATTTCTTCCTTAAACAGTACATCTTGTTGGGCATCATTATCTTCTTCTAATTGATCTCTTACAGGTATATCAATGTTTTCCGCTGACGAATCCTGCTTCACAATATCAGCAATTATTGGGATGTTAACCGATATTGATGGCTGCTCGAGATGGCTCCGATGATTGGGCACTAGATTCAGGTGTTAATGAAGATATTTCTGTTGTTTTTATAATTTTAGTCTCATAACACTTTTTTTTCAACGCCATAAATGTCTTGTAACAAGTACGATGATATCCTGAATCATAAATTTCACGCGGTAAAATAACATTTTTATATTTAAGGTTATGAACTTTTCGTAAACGTAAAATACTTTGACATTTATTTAAAGTTTCTTCGGAAAATAAATGCACATTTTCATCGTTTTGTAAAGTACAAAATACACACTTTAATTCAGTTGACAATGTTAAATTAACAAAAAGTTCAATACTTAGATCAATAAAATAAAACTTCACAATATTAAATATTTTAACGTTCACTACATACGATACTTCTCTGGCAGAGTTCACAACAATACTAAAAATATTTGACCAAACCGTTACCGCGCCAGATGTTTCATTGTTAAGCCTTGGTCGCTTACACGTTTTCATCACACGTATATAGATGTACATCGACGTATAAAATTCTGTAAAAAAACAATCGATTTTTCAGTTTCAACAATCGATATTGTATAATTAAGTGTAAGCACTTCGATTATTCGATGAAAAATCGATTTGATTATGAAAATACAATTATTAAAAATCGATTAGAGTGCGATAGTTTTATACATGCATATACTCGCGCCAAAGGTAAATTTCGGTTGTCTGCCGGGATGTTAGAACCGCCGGAAAAGTCTGCCGTGCTAAATACAGGCTTAGAATATTATTATTAACATCATATATAAATTTCAACTTTGTCGAAATAACGTAAATTTTTTGTTTTTTTGGATTTTCAAAAATGTCTGCCATGACCTTGGAACCGCCATGGCTGTCTGCCATTGGTTTTTCAATACCAATAAGTAAGTATATTAAAATATCCAAGCGGGAGCCTTGTCGCTATGACTTTAAATTTCGTCAAATTTTTATACCTTTCATACCTGCCGGAACCGGTGCCGGGCCTAATGAGTCCCCATCTCATGTACAGCAGGTATAAGAGTGTAAATGAAAAAAATATAGGCTTTGTCGAAATACCGTAAGTCTGCCGGCCACTGGCTCTTAGACTAAAAGCACTGGTTAAGTAATTGTTAATTCTTTTAGTAAAATAAATTCATAACAAAACTTGTTCTCTGTACAAGAAAAAAGTAGAGTAAAAGTAAATTTTCATGTGAAATGATGTTAATAAATCAATCGGTTAAATGCTAACAATGAGAGTATAGTTCATTAAATAACACGCACCCTAAATCACACTTATAGGTCACGAGTTCGCGTGAACGATCCTGGACCCGACAAAGGTAAGAATTTTGGAACATGTGTATTTTTTATTAATTATTATTTTTGCAATTAAATGTAACTGCACAATTGGTGCCTCGAACTTGGACAGTTTTTACAAATTCAATTTTGTACAAACCACACTTACTCGTGGGTATAAGATGTGATTTGGAGGTTAAGTGGTAATGCGTATTAATTACGTATAAGTGATGTTAAATTAATTAATATTAAAGAAATGATGTTGCATCATATTTAAGTGATGCTGATACTATATTGAATAATACTGAGTACGTTTAAAATAAGGATTATTAAGATATATGAAAATTGTGTAATTTGAAAAGATAGCAAAAAATAACGAAAGTGATATAATTGACGTAAATGACGTTAATGAATCAACCATTATGAGTGGGCTTGAAATTCATTCGACCCCAAATATAATTCAAAACAGTAAAATAGACGAATCAAATATCACAGATGATTCAAATAACACCAATATCAACTAACAAAAATAATCACTCTGACAATAGTGATGTGATGAGGTATTTGTGCGGCATGAATGCAATGTTGTGTGTTAAATTCGATGAACAGAATGTTAAATTCCATGAGTTAAAGGGTGACATAAATAATATTGACAAAAAATTTGATAAGCGTTTGTATGATATGAAACAACAAAGTGTTAAGTTTGAAGATAATATTAATAAACATCTGAATGAGATTGACGAACGTCTTAATACAATGAAAGAACAAATAATAGAATCAATAAATACAGGTAAGTTTAACGAGAATATAAACAATGGAATAACGGAGAACAGGGTGAGTAATGTGGTCTAAATAAGTGATGAGTTTAATGGGCAGATAATTACAAATAATATTGATGGTAGTTTAAGTGTAAGTAAAATAGTAGTTGAAAAGATAAGTGAGAATAACAGCGATATAATTAAAAATGTGGTATTAGAGAGTAAAGTGAATAATGATAGTGGCGATGAAGTTTTAGTGGAAACAGAAAGTAGTGATGTGAGAGAGTGTGAAGAGAGGTTAGGCGAGCAAAGGGCAGATTTTACCCGGGTATATAGTGAAATAGGATTTTCACAAGTGTTGTACGAGGACAAAGGTTCCTCCAGAGGTTATGTGGAAGACGAGGTGTCTTCAAGTAATCCCTTAATTTTTTGTGGTGTTCCTGGAAGAGCCAGGAAGTGTTATAGTAAGTTTGTGGTGCCCTTTGCAGGGAATGAAGTAGTTCATGGGGGTTGTGATAGGCGTTATGATGAGAAATGTTTTGAGAGAGAGAGAATGACAGAGATGTTTAAGTTAAATAGAGGTTATAAAGAGTTAAGAGAGAGGTTACAATTTGAGAGAGTAAACTATAGGAAATACTTACCGGTTGTAGTAAATGATGATTATTTTGATGAGACCACTGTCGATGATAAGCACTTACCTTGTGATGTGATTAATGTAGTAGATGAATATGATAATGAGATCATAAATTACATGGGAATAATGAATAATACTAAGGGAGAACTGACCATACCAAATGTTGACAGAGTTTATGAATTAATAGTAGGCAATGAAGTTGTCGAATACTATGTTGATACAATTGATGATAAGGGTTATTATAATCATAATAACAATATGTATGTAAATAAAGATGAGAGTTGTTATGTGAAAATAAGACTAATTTTCGATGATGGAGGTTAGATAAATAGTGAAAGAACATTTAATTATTTTAGTTTATGGTAATGACTTGGCTAACTTATGTAATGACGTGTGGTAAACGATAAAATAATATGACGAAAAATTATAGATAAGGTCGTAGTGAGGTTAATTGTGTTTGTGTAATAGGTTAGGTTATACTCTGTGGTTTATGTAAACAATGTATGTGTGAAATAGGAAGTGATTTTAATAATAATAATAATAATATTTTATCAGACTAAACAAATAATGAGAGTAATTATGAAGTTTATAATGCAAATGAATTGTAATTGTTTTGGAATAAGGTGATTAAAGGAACTTTGTGTTTTTGAAAAAGATTGAATTAAATAATTGGAGATGAAATTAATTAATTTAAATGTTGCATAGAGGAATTTTGGTAATGATTTTTATAAGATTTGAACTTGATAATAAATAGTAAATGAGTAACCGTAGAATGTGTTTAGGTATCGAGTTATGTTGTTATGATGTATCAGAAGGTACATATGGCTATGTACGTTATATTTGGTGGTGATAAATGGTTATAGTTGGGAGTTTATGACAGTAATCATGTTTTTATTTGATTAAATAGTTGACCATATGTAAGTATGAATTTGATAATGACATGGAAGTAAAGTAAAAGAATCTTATAATGACATTAAATGAGTTTGAAAGAATTTAACTTAGGTAAGGTGTGAAATTTTTGATAAAATGTGAATTTGAAATGTTATGTAAAATGAATGTTGATAAATAGATTTGAATTTTTGGAAAATTGAATGGTACAATAAATGATAAATAATCAAAGGTTGAGGAATAAAAGGTTCAATTGAAATTAAAGTTGGAATGTTTGTAAATTTTATTCAGATGCAAATGAGATGTTTATTTTAATGAAATGAGGTTTATGTTCTTTAGGAATGTTTATGTTGTATTATGTTTATTATGTTAGTGTGTAGGAATTTTAAACATGTATTACGTATTTTACATGTGATTCCCCACTTTCAGGCGGTCACGGCATCACCGAACCCTGACCGTGGATTTGGACTATTGGTAACAAGGGTGGTTAGGCATATTGTACCCTACTTATTATTTTCAAAATTGGTGAATTTAGAAATTAACCGGGGGGTAAAATAAGGGGAATCACCATAACTATGGAACAGCGGCTATCATCGAAGGGGGTGATAGTGCCGTGTTAAGGGCATATAATTAAATTTTAGTAGTATTACTGGTGTCCTCGGACATCAGTAATGCCGAATTTTTGTGTAACACTGAAACAAGAACGGTGTAGGCAGCGTCTATACCCTAAATAAACTTTCAGTTCTTGTGGATGCAAATGGGTGCTACAGTCCAACATCAGGAAACAATAGTGTGTGTGGAAAAGGAGCTGGCCGTTACAAGCCAGGGGCATAAATACGGCATTTATGCACAAGGTAAATGCCTGGTCTGGTTTACCCGGCAGGTGATTTACCTAATTGTAACTGGGTTAGGGGGGGAATATAATAAAATAATGTAGAAGAAGGAGGAATATAAGTGAAAGGTCAGTTAAAAAAAATTGTTAGACCGTAATCACGGTGCAATCAAGTTGCTTGTCCCTGATTAAAGAGGAGTTTATTGTTGTGACTCACTTGCTATTGTAATGGTTATGCATTGTTTGTGTTAAACGGAAAGTTAGTTTTCACTAATGGTGATCAAACATTTATTGATGAACATTTTCACTAATGGTGATCAAACATTTATTGATGAACATTCAATTATGAGAGTTAGTGTTTTGAAGTATTGTACTCAATATTGTAATAATTTTATCGTTAACAAGAACATTTCAAGACTTACATTGTAAATAATTTTGTGTATTTGGTTTCCTTGTACTCAGTATACTTAGAGTAAGGTTATGTTCACCTGTTGTTAGAACATCAGCTGATGCATGGTGTTATATGTATAGTATATGTTGTGTACTCAATTTGTAGTTTCAGTTGAATTTATGGTAATAATAGTTTTGTTTCTTTTTTATTAATTGTCAAAATACAGATGTATTTCTGAAAATTAAATTCATTTAATTCTTGAAAAAAAAATTTGAAATGTTAGTACAGTAGTAGATTGTTTTAACTAGTAGTGATTCGAAGGTCACAAAGATAAAGGAAGTCAATGAATACAAAATGTGGTTAAAGTAATTAACTGAAAGAGATGATTCAAATCAAATTAAAATGTGAATTTTTTTTGGTCATGAACTTAGATTTGTTTGGAGCAATGATTGAAATTTAAACAATTTATTTTTGAGTTGAGATGATAAGTCCAGATAAAAGTTAAAATTTTTAATTAAGAGAAATTAAAAGAAAAAGTATAATGTTAATAAATTGTCAACTATGGTAACTTCAAATTGAAAATGTTTGTTTTGAGTTTAGGTTTGGTGAAATAAGACTGATATGTTAGTATTAAGAAAGCACTTACATACGCAACCAGTACTTTGGTAAAGGCAATCCAGTACGGCTAAGAGGGAGATATATCAGTTGAGGATCTGGTTTGGTGTAAAGACCCATTATTGATATTTTTTAGTTAATGTTGCAGAGTTTGGTGATACTGTGGTGAGTGCTTGTCTGACTTTATGGTGTTGGGATCTCAAGTAGGGAAGTCCAGTAGAGTCTTTCAGGTACAGCCATAGTCGCCGAACTTGGGGGGTAAATTACCCATGAGTTAGTAAGAAAATAAAGGGGGGTCATTGGCACCATATCCTAGCTGGTCCTCTTAGGGTTTAGCAATGAGAGTTTTTCTGTTTCGGCAGAAAACCTCTCATTGGGGGGGGGTATTGTAACGGTACAGAAGTTTGGGATTTATTTTATTCTTGTATCAATGGTAATAACGGGGAATCGCCCAGAGTTTCAGTTTTAATAAGCAAGGTGTACTTTTGAAACACCTAGTTGCCGGTTTGTCCGGTAAGCTAGACGACATACAACGAAAGCTGGAGCATCGGAATGTGTCAGAGTGCGCGTATGCCGGTGGTGACAGAGTGAAGATCACGCATAGTTTTTCTTGCCGCCACCGATGTGACGCTCGCGTAGCCTATCACGAGCCAAGTAGCCGCACACAGGAGGACGCTTGCCCATCTTGAAAACGTCGAAGTAAGCGTCAGTCGGCTTCTAAACTCAAAACCGCGCAGTTGCGTGGGTGCGCAGTTCGCCTAATATCTGGTCAACCACGTAGACCGACCGGCCAAAATTGTTAAGAATGTGAACAAAATACAAATAAAAATGGTGTAAAGTAATAATCAAACAGTGAAGTATTAATAAATCGTACATGGTCAAAATTCAACCAGTGAAAACATTTTTTGGAACAACCAAGTGAAAAAACCAGGCTGATTTCAACACATGCTCTTCATGGAGACAACAGGGAAGTAACTGTATAATTTAAATAAAAATAAATATAAAAAATCAAAGAAAGCGCTAAATCAAAAGAGGGGGGAAAAGTGTGAAAGAGAGAGTGTATGAGCAAAACACTGGATTGCCTTTTAATACCTAGAATGTAGTTATTTGGATAAGCAATTGTTAATTCTTTTAGTAAAATAAATTCATAAAAAAACTTGTTCTTTGTACAAGAAAAAAGTAGATTAAAAGCAAATTTTCATGTGAAATGATGTTAATAAATCAATCGGTTGAATGCTAACAATGAGAGTATAGTTCATTAAATAACACGCACCCTAAATCACACTTATAGGTCACGAGTTCGCGTGAACGATCCTGGACCCGACAAAGGTAAGAATTTTGGAACATGTGTATTTTTTATTAATTATTATTTTTGCAATTAAATGTAACTGCACAAGAGAGTGCAGCATAGGCACACTAAATAGAATTGAGGTATGGTGTTCCACAAGAACACCATAAGCCTTTAATCTTGTTATTTAGATTAGCAGTCTCCGTAACTCCAACTTCGTCGTGCTTATTTGCTAAACTGCTAAGTGCCATGTTCTGGACGAGGCCTTTCAGTGTTTCCACCATTAGGACTTGAAAATGGTGGAAACACTGAAAGGCCTCGTCCAGAACATGGCACTTAGCAGTTTAGCAAATAAGCACGACGAAGTTGAAGAACCTTTTACATGAAATAAAAGGGAAAGCTAACAAAAAGGAAGGGCACATTTCCTTGGAGCAGTAATTCAAAGATCACATGGACTACAGAGAGAAACACAACGAAATCCCACCTCAAGTGAGAACTAACACTGTGAACAACTCAGTACTGATCATCCATTGGAATGCCAGATCACTTAGTAAAAAGGTAGATAACCTCAAAACAACTATACAAGAGAACAATGCAAAAATTATCTGTATTCAAGAAGAATCTCTGAGCATAACCCACAAGCTGAACTTTACAAATTTCAACACGTTCGTCTTGGCAAGGGTGGTGGATTGCTCTTTCTAGTCCATGAATCATGTCACATTGAGGGCTGTTCCACAGGACTTGGTCGAAATCTTGAACACATGCAGCTGAAAATCAGAGTAAATAAAGACCTCATTTACAAAAAAATTTGTTCATCCACTTTTTAATTTACATTAGCTAATAAATATCACAACCCCATTTATAAAGTTGTCTTACTTCCGGTTTCCATTAAAACAACTAACGACTCAGCACTTTAGATAATGGTAATGTTCATTTCAAGACACCACATGTTATAAACGCACATACAAATCTTTATGTTGGCATTTTAATTGACAGAACACCATGCAAAGTCAGTACATGAAGTACAGATCCGTCACTAAATCCATACAATTAATTTCTTATTACCCACAACCACTTACTTGCACACAAATACAATGTCCCTCAAATATACCTTATATATAAAAATACTGACAACTACTTGACTCATTTACATAAACACAAAACCCCAAACCAATCCCCACATTTCCTCTGTCATGGTTGGAACACACACACACACACACACACACACACACACACACACACACACACACACACACACAATTTTATACAGGTTTAACACTGAGACCTATTGATGATTATGTGCCTGAATTTCTGATTCTGGTGCATAGTTAATTCTCTGGACCTTGTCACAGTTTGGTTTCAGTCTGAATCTAGCCCAGCCAGTCATGTTTACACATGACAACGTACGTAGTACACTACCACAACGTATTTGTTCTGTACAACTGACAATGCTACACGTCTACTCAGGGAAACATACATACAGAAATTTCTTTCTTGTGTTAAATTTGATTTTTTGTGTTAAAAGTCATTGCTATGCTTCACCTTTACAATTAACTGTCAACATTGACATTTTATGAAAATATTTTAAAAAACAACTTTTTCACAACGCTAGTAATAGATTTTTTTAATTACGAGGGTTGATTGGAAAATAAAGTCAGACTGCACATAATGTCTGCACAGTTGACATTGTTACATTAATTATTTAATGCATTTTATTTATATGGAATATTAATAACTTTCACCAACATTTTGTTCAGGCGCCATCTTGTTATTCCAAGAACATTAAATTTGCTTACCTTTATGGGCAGAGTTCGTTTAAGCAAACCAGAAGTAGCGGAATTTGTTATCTGAAATAATTTACTATTGCTTGAAATGTTTACCAATGACATTACCTTTTATTGTTATATAACGTACA
The DNA here is from genome assembly GCA_034769895.1 of Magicicada septendecula. NCBI lineage: Eukaryota > Metazoa > Arthropoda > Insecta > Hemiptera > Cicadidae > Magicicada > Magicicada septendecula. The sequence goes on from CM068375.1 coordinate 434,260,798, forward strand.
AATGAATGTGACTCTACTGTGCGAAACAAGCACGCTACTATACGCCATGAGGCGTTGCGTCATGAGACGCAGTTCCACTATGCAAGTTAAAATTCCCCTTAAACATTTCACAAGCCCTCCAAAATAACATATTCAATTATATTTTTATGATATCATTATTAAAATAACTTTACAACCCAGCACTTCTAATTAAATGTAATTAGATATTCTCTCATTCACTCACACTCTCATCCTTCTGGTACAATTTTTTGTTAATTTTCCCCAAATTGAGCTCATTTTTTATTAGTTATTTAGCAATTGAAAATTTTGTATTGACCCTTATTTATACTTTTCTAGTACCCCCCATTTTGTCACTTAGCTGAAATCAGTCCTGCAGACGTCCCATCGCTGAACTCGCACTATTAGATGTTAAAATTTTACCAAACTTTGTGTTTCCATTTTACATGTTAATAACGTTGAACTGTTACTTCATTTTATACAAAATACTTCACTTTTACATTGTACAGGCGAACGTCCGAGACTTAGTTTTATAAAATTTAGATATGCAGCCGGCCGGCTTAACTGATGTTTTGTGACTGAGAACGAGTTACAATGCTTCAATATGGAGGTGGGGAGGAGCTGCGTCACCAGTCTCTTTGTGTCGAGTCCCACGCCTTAGCTATTTACAGGCGCGTTTATTACGTGTTGCATACTTTTGGATGACGTATACATGGGTACAGCTTGTTGACACACTAGTATGGCAAAATGATGTTGTTGTTTCTGCGCGTATACTCCCGACCTTGACGCAATTTCTGTCCACTCCGATATTGCGTAGTTGCAAACCTTTATAAGAAACTTTACTAGTTTCTTATATATGACTTTGAATAAAAATACAATTTAAATTAATTATTCCCCCAAAATACAATAGGGCCAGAATTGTACCGTTACAACATAATCAAGTTTGGACATCCACAGTATATTAATTTAGTTCATGGAAAGTTCAGTGAACACTGATGTTTCATGGTTGGGGTCCATCTACACAGACGGTACGATTATTAAAAATGAGTAATCCATTGAAAATCCACAAAGCATGAACTCTGTGCTGTGATATCATTTATGCATGCAAAAAAATTAAGTGCTGTGGAAATTCATCGCCAAATTACTGAGGCGTATGGCAAAAATGTGATGTGTGACAGTAAAGTGTGTAAATGGTGTTGAGAGTTCTCTGACGCCCTTACAATCATTCATGATGAAGACCACAGTGATCGACATTCACTTGTCACTGACAAGCTCGCGCAACATGTCAATGACAGAACTCATGTAATCAGATGTTTCACATAAGCAGGTTGAGTGATAATTTTCCTGAAATATCACCAACTGTTCTGTACAAAATAGTTACGGAAAAGTGTCATTATCATAAAACCTGTGCCAGGTGGGTACCAAAAATATTCACCCAGTGCTGTAAAAATCAGAGATGGCAGCAGCTATGAAGTTTTTGGACCAATATCGAGCTAAAAGAAACAAATACATATTGTAACAGTACCAAAATATGGTAGTTACATACTATAAATAAATATGACGTCAAGTATGATAAGAGACATGGGAACATATTTAAATGAACAAAGATAAGTATATAAGTTGTGTATCTACAAAACTAATAATAGAAGAATCCAACAATGAAGACGAGAATGTGAATATGTCAACCTTAATTATAAAACGTAAAAAGAAAATGACACAAGACCACAACAAAATACTAATAAATAGACCCAATAGGATCCAGCAGTGAGGGGAATCAATGAAAATAATATCCAGCAGTGAGGGGAATCAACGAGACAAGGATCATCAAGCTACAACGACAATGGAAATAAAATGAAAACAGCGACTACCATGAAATTTGGAATTAAGAAGAAAGAAGAAGGACCAAGAAGAAGAATGAAGAGAAACCAAAGACGTAAGGAATCAATGAACCATATATATTTTAAAGAAGAAACAGTCAGTGACAAAAGAAATAACTATAAGTGTGACATGAAAACCAGTGTGATCATTTAAAGAAACACAAACAATAAAAGTGTACTTAATACAAATGTGAAACCGGTGAATAACTGATTATTTCAACTGAAAACCACACAAACAATTACAGTGAGGAAGTTTACAGTGTGAAAAAATAGGTTAATTTCATGATGAGGCAACAAAGGTTAAAAAATAGTCAAATAAACACAAACAATGAGTGTGACTGATTTAACAAAGTTGTGACCAACACACATAATTATAAGACCACCAGATCAGAACATATAAAACAATCATATTATTGTTTATATCAAAAAACTGACAACAAATAGAGAATATTTGTTAAGTGTCAAACATGACAGGAATTTAGATTCCACAATTGACCAGAGAAAAACATTGTAAGTAATATAAGAAAGATTTGTATTAGTGTATTAGAAGGAGTTGTAAACATTTGTAACAAATTAGTGAAGGTATTATGTTAATATACCATAATGGAGTCAGTTTAGGTGTAGGTAGATACTGCACTAAAACCGATGATACATTGTTACAATACCCACAAGGAAGTAACCTATTATAACAGAAAATGATACATATTAGTATAAATATATGATCATCAAGTAAATATAAAGAAACAATATAATGTATAAGACAAAACAATGTAAACAAAACAAGTCAGACATAGTGACACAGTCAAAGACAGAAATAAGACAATGTACCAATTTAGTTAAGCAAACTACAGTATTAAAACTAATGTAAATGTTTATCAGAATAGTACCAGTAGTGAAAGGAATATATGATAATACTTTGAGAACAAGTTTTGAACATGTTAAGAACAGTATTATGACTGAATTATTGTAAACAAAATAACCATGTATATATGACCAAATGTAAGCTAAACCAGTGTATAGCAAGTTAGTTAAAGAAAATACTGTACTAAATATTGAGAACAAGGTATTACAATTATTACCAGTAGCAAGAGGAAATCTCAGAGCTACTTTGAGAACAAATAATGACCACTAAAACAATCATATTGTACATAAACATTTGAAAACCAAATGTCCAATGTGAAAAAAGGACAGAGGTAAACAAACAATGACCAACCAGCTAGTTATGAAAAATATAACTAGTAAACCTATGTAAAAGTAATTGGAAACATTACTAAAAGTTAGATTGATATCCAATGCTACTTTAGGAATACAATCCAAATAGGACAATAACACTTTTGTTATTATATTAAACAAAATAAATACCTATAATGTCATGACACAACATAGACAGAGCCACTACTGAATAATTAGGAGGTTCTGAGTTTATTAAAAGATGACCATTGAATATAACAGATTAATTATTGTGTATGTACACTAATTATAACAATTAAATAATATAATCTATGTAATAAAAATAGAAAACAAGATGAAAAGTTGTATAAGCATTATGTGAGAGGTTTAAAATGATGTAAATACTGAATTGACCACGGTAATACACCAATATTATAGTAAAAAAGTATGTAAATAGTCATTGTTAGTAATACTAGGTAATAATATGTTCATTTTAGATAAGGATATTTAATAATAAGCATGTTTGTGAAAAATCCAACATGGACGCTGAGTAACACCATAGCGAAAATTGTGTAGGAAATAGTTTTTCACAAATTGTAACATAAACCAAATGAGATATAGACTCGAAGTGTTTAAATAAGAAATGTTATATTAGATTTAAGAAAAATCTGGTAATACGAACTTATAAAGATAAGACGTACCAAAAATAATAAATAAAATCAATATAATAATATTGATAGTGAACAGAAAATAAGCGTGTTTGGACTTATTTTAATAAGCAAAACGCCCTGAGTTCAGTGATATAAACCGATTAACGATAGGACGTATAATAAGGAAGTTGTGATAGTTTTTAACTTTCGAACTAAAAATTTGTACCGTCGATGACGTGAAAAAGTCTCCAACCCAAAATCGATTTTGACTAAAAATTAAATATTTTAATAAAATATAGGCCTTTTGGGTCAGAGACTATCAAAAACCAACCAATGGAATGAATGAAGTTCATCAGACGAGCGAGAGATGCTCTCGAGGTACATGACAGTCTACGATCGAACACCTAAGGAACAAGCCACGCCACTCCAGACCAGAAAAAGTATATTTTTAAATTAGTGCGCGACATGTTTTACTCAAGTACAATATACATACACTAACCTAATACTACACATTTACTAACGAGTGCAACAGTGCGGATTTGTGTTATTTTTATCAAGTAGATCAGTGTACAATATCGATCTATTTGCGAGTGAATTTTTTAATAAGAAACAGGGAGTACAATTTCAATTAAACAATACTTAAAAGAAAAATAAGAGTTTAGCCAATTTCGAATTTTCGATACTACGCAAGTCATTATGCAGCGTATCGGAAATCAACAACTAAGTTATCAGAATTTAAAGGAGATTTAACACAACATTATTAAAATATTATAAAAAATATTTTAATAAATTATAACGATGTAAAAAATAATGCTTAAAGATAATTATTGATAAATACGAGTGCATTTAGACGCTTACTTGATAAAACGTATTTGTTGAATATTTCGTTATTTCAGAATTTATTTTATTAATTGTATCAAACATAATTCTGATAATCCTATGTTAAAACTTATTAAAAAATAATATGTTTACCTGTATAGCATAAGTAATATTAGTTAATAAGACAAACTTATCCTTATAAAAATAACGGTCATTCTTAACCTCAGAAACCATTACGGTAGCTTGTTATGATGACATTACCGAATTGTTCTCAATTAACATGCAAATTGAAGTACATTGCAAACCAGAGTTTTTTTTTTATTAGAAATTTTTCTCTTGTGAACAAATTATTTTAAAACTAATTATTAACTAAAAGTAATACTTGTTAAATGCTGTACAAGTCATACAGCCTAACCACAATACTAAAGTAAAGATGCGTGCGCATACCGGCGTACGATAATTTTTGTAAACATCAGAAATATGATACCAATTTTAAATTTTATATTTTGTTCAATTATCAGTTAATATTGTTAATCCTAAATAATTAATTATAGTACATCTTGAGTCTGGTATCATGATATCCCCAAGAACCTTAACGGAATATGGTATATACTGAATTAAAACAACATAACCTGTACAGTAAAATTATTGTAACAACAACAGGTATACCAGAGCCTTGAGAGATCAGATAGAGTTTCATTTGAAGTTTTATTTTGTAATCAGCAATTGAAAGGGTTGTTAATTATTGTTTTGTTTGTTAAAAATATTCTCACTTAATAACTTGTTAATAAACCTATAATTTTTATTACCATAACAAGAGTATCATTTTATTAAAAGTAGATTCATTCATTATTTTTAATCAGTTCTGACAGGTGGCGGAAGAATTCAAAAAGTATTAGTATAAATCAATATACTTATCAGATATTGCTGCATTTATTACTGTGTGTGAAAACATGTTAAATATTCAAATTGAATATTTTTTCTATTGTGTTTGAAGTGAATGTATTTCAGACGGAACGCCACAAGATAGAATTTGAATTTCAACAGTGGTAAGTAAATCAGATACACCACAAGTGCGCGGACTATATTTTAATAAGAAGAGTGAATTATTACGGCGTACTTACAACAGCAAAACATTAACACCAGTGACAGTTACGATTGCAAATTACACCTTTTATAACCAACAATATAGTAGGCACCGGTGCGTGTCTACAACCACACGAAAACACCTAACATCAATACAACAAGAAATACATAACTTAAACTTGTAATTTTATTATATTACAAGTTGGCTAGCCCAGCAGTGTGGCTTTAAGGAGAAACACAAGACAGCAAAATATACACAGTATTACTTGTAACTATTATATTATATATATATATACTTTGTTGAGATAACAATATATTGTCAATGTATTGTCACTGGAGATGAGACTTGGCTATCATACATAAACAAGAAACCAAACAACAATCAATGCAATGAAATCATGGCTAATCACCTAAAGCAAATAAAATTGAAGCAAAAATTTGGTAGCAAGAAGATTATGGCTACAGTTTTTGATGTCGTACTTATGGAATTCCTAGAACGTTATATGACAATCAATTCTACAGTTATTGTTGAACACTAGAAAAACTGAGAAGGGCGATATAGAATCAAAAGCATAGCCTTTTGTCTTCAGGTGTTGTGCTGCTTCATGACAACAGCACTGTGGCCAGACATGTAACATTTCAGAAAGTCAAATGGAATATTTTTTATCACCACCACTCCCTTTTGTCCATACTTGGCATCACGTGACTTTCATTTTTTTTATGCACCTGAACAATTTTTTGGCTCACAGAAATTTACCAGCGATGATACACTCAAAACTGCTATGGAGGAATGGTTAAAAAAACGGATGGCCAACTTCTTTGAGGGGGGCATAAAGAAGCTTGTCTCATGCTATAACAAGAGCTTATACACTGGTGGCAACTATGTGAAAAAGTGAATTAGGTTTAAGTGTAATACTTGCTAGCAATAAAATATTTGTTTAGTAAAGATGTTTTTTTTAACCACCCAGACCTTACTTTCCGAATAGCCCTTGTATATTGTGATTGTACTTTAGAGAGTAAGCTAGACATAATAATAAAAATAATACATTATGACATCATTCTTTATGTATTAAATAATACTGGAAAGAGCAGTGAACCTGTAAACTACCTACAAAAATATCTAATAAATAATTCACCACATTACAAAAATAATCTGGAACTTAATTTAATTACTACATCAGAACTTGGTATTATACCCAAATTTACATACGTTTCATGTCATTGTTGAAGTTGACAATTATTGGTTCCAAATACCAGTTTGTGGTAGCCAGAAAATTTAAGAACCGTAGAAAAGCAGTCTGAGGTTGCAATACTGTTGAAAACGGTTCTGGAGAAAGAAATATATAAACCATGAGTAATTCTGTCACTATGTCGGGAAAGTGTGATGAATCTATTAACTGTGCATTCAACCAACGTTTGGCTATGCGTGTTGCTGGTCCAAAACCAGGATACTGCAAACTCACACTGAAAACAAAAAACTTTATTAAAAAAAATAATATATCACCTTATACATTGTGGAAGTAACATATTACTCATAAGACTTACAAAAAAATGTACTAAAAATATTAAGCTGTGCAATAACTGTACTAAAAATGTCATTAAAACCTTCACTTGGCCTGTTTTAAACTACAGAAATATCATGGTAACATACTGGCACAGAGGAATAAAAAAATTCATCATAACATTAAAACTTTCACAGCCAGAGTCAACTTCAGTAAAAATATTTTCCAGGCTCAAATTACTGGGTCATGCGCCCCTTTGTTATAAATCCACACTATTCAACTGCAGCTCCAACAGTCTTCTTTATTAGGTCTTCTGTTATGCTCCTCTGGCAACTGACCAAATAATTCAGTTCCGTTCAGTCACTGGAGGAGTAGAAATGAAAACACACTGAACATGACTGCTGCAGCTCCAGTCGAAACAACTGAATTTATAACAACAGAACCATGACCCAACAGCCTGGAAAATAATTTTACTGAATTAAAAAAGGTTCTCTTTATATTGATATACGTCACAATGTTGGTGGGTTTTTAATTATTGTCATACTCGACTATTATACACACCACTTGACAAATTGTTTCAAAATATCAGGATCTTACCAGATGATAGTATAAAAACCCAAAAGGACTCACGAGGACACAAAGATGTATGTACATTGTAGTCTGTGTAACACTCAATTACAGCAAAAAACAAAAATCTTTCTCAGACAAGAAACAAACATCTTATAGTACATTTTTTCTTACCTCCTATGGTCCAGCTGAAAAAACTCTTATAAAACAGAAATTATACACCACATTATATGTGTTAAAGGAACAGTTGTTTAAAGAAGATCAGATCATAAAACTGAAGCAATTTATCACAGATGCTGATGGGAACAACTTTATTGAAAATAGTACTTCTGTACTGTAGTATAATGTTCATTTGACACAATGTTAAGTGACTGTGTTATGTGCGAATGGATGCTTCATGCACTGCATTATTTTGATGAGTGCATAAAGGACGGTGCTAGTGCAGTCATATTTTTGATCTCAAAGTACATTCTTATTTTGGTTAATTATGTTACATTCCCATTGATCATTATGTATCAAATAATTTATCAAATATGAAACAAGTTGTTAAAATGCTAAAAAGCACCTTCTTACCAAATCTTAAATTCAATAAATTTCTTTTTATTTCTGAAGACACACAAAACCATTCTTACTTCTCTCTTTCTACAAAATCATGCAGTATTACACAACAGCAGATCTGCTATGGAACATGTACTAAACTGTCTGTAAACAATAAGTCAGATACTTACTTTAACTTGTTAACGGGGGGGAGTTTTATGTGATGCAGTTCAAAGTATTATTTTCGTATGTGAGCGTAACATTGGACTATATTGAATTGGACCTGGGAAAATGCTTGTTGCCTAATGTGTGTATGTACCTTGTAACGGGACATGTCAGGGACGAGAATGAATTTTAATAACTGCAAATAATTCTGAAGGCAGTCAGTGTGCACCTTTGTGGAACCTCGTTTTAACCAGCCACACATACAATGTTATTACTAAACACTCGTCTGTGTTTATGTCTAGACAGCCCGGCAACAGCGTATTACGTAACCGCTGGCAACTCAGTCTCACTGTGAATTACAGAAACACACGTAATTGACACAACCCAGTTTTCATCAGGCGGTCACAGTAGTCAGTAGTCATCGTTGAACCAGCCAAGTTGACAGCAGAGCCGCGCACACGGGGCAGTATGGGAGCGGGCGGTTCTAATCACTATTAATCTGTGCGAGCGAGTAAGGTAGGTCGGCCGACACAATTATTAAAAGTGAAATGTGAAAAAACGCGGTTTTAGTAACCAGCGAACACTTAACGCCAATCAAAAGACAAAATCACTTTAACGAGCTTCAATTGACTTTCGGAGTGCGGGGTAAAACAAATGCCTCAACAGTTGGATCAGATCTACAACCAAGATGAGTACCCTATAATCAATTTTAATTCAAAATTTTTAACTACATTCCAATTTATATTTGCAGATGTTTCACAAAATAATGAGATCTCAAAGTGGGGTTTAGTAGAATTGTAACTTTCTTGCTTTTTTTTATTTTATTAATCAACTATTTTGAAACTTCCACTTACCTTCAATCTTCGATCTGGCCGGATCGCATAGTGGGGACGAACCCAATTCGTTCGACGAACTTGACAGTACATAAAACGAAATAAGGTTTTTGAAAGAATTTAACTCTCAATATTTACCATTTGAAAAATAGTAGTTTTTAATTTTTACTGTTGTTGAGCATCTTACATGTATAAAATCAAAAAAAATTTGTTATTCTCTACTCTGTTTTTTAAACTTGGCATGACAGACTTATACATAGATGATTATTAATACAAAAACATAATTACCTTACCTTCTCTATATAACACACACATACATAAATATAAACAGCCCAGCCTGCCTTTCTCACATATATTAATTTTAATTTATTAAAAACCCCATACCATTTTAATCCCCACAGCCCTTATACTTTTATTAGAATGAATAAGCCCCGGCAACGTGGTCTTCGCGCACACCCATTGTTCTTTTAAATTTCTTGTTTTCTTAATGTCCGAAAAGTATCTGAATCGGTTTTACCTTTTTGATTGACCGCGGTCACATAACTTTTTACTGTTGTTGCACTCTATTACCGGTAAAACATAAAATTTTATAAGGAGCCTAACTTGGCTCTGTGTGTCGGCCGACACGTATAGAGTAAGACTGGGAAGCGTCCTTTGTTGAGCGGTAGGAAGTTCGTATCCACTGCCAAAGGATTTCGTCGCCGTTAAAAGTTGATTTGCTGTGTTCTATCGACTTTATTCATGAAGCATAGTGGTTTTTTTCATAGTGTGTAACGACGATATTAGGCATTGCTATTCTGACATCACTAAAAGTAGGCGGTCCTTAGCCATGTTTCCTGTAGGTCGCTTGTTGGTTTTCACCAATTGTTCGCTCCTGCGCCATTTTTTACAGCGCCGTTTGAGTTTCTTGGCGTCCCTACAGCGCGCATACTTGAGTCGTTGCGTACGGGCGCACTGTCACATTCACGCACAGTTCTGAGAAATCGAGGGTGGTACAAATTCTTTGCCTGGTTTCGCAACTGAATACTACGACGCTGCTTTGTTTCAACACTGTTTCTACCCGTGGTCTGTTACAAAGGAATTAAAGTTTGCACAATAATTTTGTGAAACCCCAAAAAAATGACATAAATGAAATACAAAGACCCCATAACCGCAATAAATGAAATGACCCACTTTTGACACGTTACAGAATGCCAATGTAAAAGAACGAATGTGTGAGTGTGGGGACAAATTACGTACGGGTTCGTTTAATAGAAGTTTAAGAAACAAATTAGTTAAGGAAAGTAGTTTTAACCGATTATGGTCTGTACTTTTAAAAGTAGGAAACTAAAGTGTAAGGTTGCATAACCAAACCATATGATTCAGATAGATGATGTAACAGAGTCAGTATAACATAGTAACATTGAATAACATAAAGTAAAATCTATCTTGTTCAATAAAAGAGAGATAATTTGTTATAACCAAAAAACTGTGTTAGCGTAATTATTTCGCACTTAAACCCAGATAACCTCTCTGCAACTGCTTTCGTTTATACGACCCTGGAAGTTAACCCGAAGGTACATAAGTTTTTATAAACTTGGAAAAATTATATTAACGCATAAAATTTGTAAAGTCTCACCTATCTAATGCGTAATTTCACATGCTCTGGCATGGTACTTCAGAAGAATACGATTCTTTTGAGTCTTCACACAATGCCATAAACTGGAAAACCAAGTTACTGATCTAACGTGTGGGAGACTAAACGCAAAAACGGCAGTTTCTGTTTGACTACCAGACAACTAGCAGTAGTTCCACAGCCACACAGCAGTTGGTCAGATGTCAGCCTAGGTTCCTGGCAGCCAATGCTGCATGCTATGCCATGCAGCACAGGGTGTTAAGTACAGCACAACAGATAAGTAAAAATAAACTTGTTACACTGTCAATATACATCAGATCACCATTCAGTGGGTTCACCCAAATGGACTTGGAGAGATATCTATTAAGGAAGAAAATTTGTGAAATTGTAAGTAACTGGGACAGCAAATTGACTTCCATACACAGACTGTCAAATACAGATGGTGACCTGGGGTTTTTGTTTTTTACTTTTTTTGGGGGGGGGGCTATGAAAGATATGGGTCCGGAGCCTTTAAATCCGAACCATTACATACTACAGAAAAGTCAAAGCAAAATTTAAAAAGTAAAAACTTTTTGGTATAGTTTTTACCACAAACAATATACAATCAGTAATTGAAAGTCCTGTGTGTAACGATGTTAGCTAGTTCACAATCCACTGCTGACCAACTGTTTCATATTTTGTTTTACCTACTACTACAGGTGTGCACAGAAAACGGTGACCTCTCCAATGTTTATTTACCTTCCTAATACTTGTACCAGGTATTAGACATACTTCCCAACTTTAAACATGTAAACCAGTCTTACATTTAACACAACAAACTTACCCACTAATGGCTCCAGTTAATTTTGGCAAGTGCACTGTTGTTTTTTCTAACTCCAGTGATTCTGGAGTGTCTCTGTATATTATTTTTCTATCTGGAAGGATGGACTCTTTCAATAATACTATTTCTCTTGCATACGCCACTCTCAGTCGAAAGACAAATCCATCCTACAACATTAAAAAAAAGTACATTCACAATTTCTGCAACCAGTTTGTGCACAAATTGTGCAAATATTACAATAATGTTTAACTCGTAATCATTACTCGGCAGCAGACAGTTTGGGTTAAAGCTTGAGATTATATCAATTCACATACAAAACAATTATCCTTGACATCAATATCTTAACATAACTGTTCTTACTACAGTAACAGCTTGTGTCCCATCAGCATGTGGCGGGAGGTTATATGAGGGTACGGTAATGCTTAGAGTTAAGAGCACGTACTACCACTTCTGAGTACCTGATATTATAACTCAGAGTAAACTGTACATAATGTTTACACAAAAGACGTTCGTGTGTAACATAGACACCAGTTTGCAATTTGCAGAATGCAACACCCCTTCATAATCATACTGCAGTCACACAGAGCAGAGTCATAAGAAATACTAATTACAATTACCAGTTGTAGCTCATTCATTCTCATATACACAACTTGTAATGGGACTAAATTTACATAAATATTATTGTGTAATTTTATAAATTTTATAATGTGAAGATGAGGCACCCATAAGGTGAGGCGATTGCCAGTGTGAGAGTTTCATGACCATATATGGTTATATATTATAAAATCTATTTATAGCCAGTGATTAACTCCGCTAGTATGCTGTTGACGAAAATCAGTTCGTGGCCAGTTAAAAAGGTGATACTAAGCTCAGCAAAACTTTTCAATACTGAGGACGAGACACATGGCGGGGAGCGGAGTGAACTAGTTTAGAGACGACACAAACGGAAATTTTTAACACTGAAAGTCAGTCGGCAAACACCATCTAAATAAAGTGGATGTGAACAATTCGCTCGGCCACCGGCTGAATAGTTTTCGCATAAACCGCAAATCGTAAAATGTGAAAGTTTAACTAATATTGGAACGTAAAAAATATAAATCATGTAAATAATCAGTGATAAGTAAAAAATTTGGAGTGACAGTTTCGGCCGTAAAAACGTAAAAGTGAAAACAACAAAACAGTGCACGCCACGAGGAGACGTCCCATGTGGCGGACTTCTACGCATCGTAATCAAGGGAAGTAATAATTAAATACTGGCATTTTTTAAATTGAGCTCAATAAAAAGAAATGTAGAAGTATGAAAGTGTGTGTGATTGGGTGAATGAAAAATATGAAAATAAGAAGTGTTGAGTTTGCGTAATCTTTGATATATGTATTCGTATTTTGATGTAATAATTATTGGAAATCAGTTTTACGCCTTAAGGCGGAATAAATGTGTTCATGATCTTTTTTAATGTTATCAAAAGAAAATAAATAATGTTATATTTTACTTGATATACACATTTTGTTATTTGTATTTGCCCATTGTTCTCTGCCGAAGTACACTAAACGAATTCCTGGACCAAACCTTACAGATAAAATCAATATAAAGTTAATAATTAATAACTGAATAATACTTCTGTTGACGTCCGAACAGGGACAAATTTAATTACTAATTACTGAATAATACTTCAGTTGACGTCCGAACAGGGACAAATTTAATTAATTAATTACTGAACATACTTCAAACTGACTGTAGAATTTAAATACTTTTAATAATGTTTACAATATTTTGTTGAAATAAACTTAATGGTTTCAAAAAAATTTCACTTTTACTTATCCAAGAATTATTATTTTTCTATTCAGGACTCCTTTGAAAATGGTAAACATCATTTTCATTTACTCCTTCATTAATTGTCAACGTTTACTGTATGACTGTATGTTACTGTAATCATCCATGTTAATAGTTAATCTTGGCATATGCAGAAATGTTCTGTGAAACATGGGCAAGACAATATAAAATACACTAACTACTTACCTTGAAAACATCGACAAACTCTGGTAAAACATGTGTTGACAATTTATACTCTGTATTTAGCATCGTTGCAATCTGCATGTTAAATGCCGCCCTAATTCTTCGCACTGCTTCTTGATCTTCAGGCCACTTTCTCGACAGACCAAGCTGGATCACAACTAAAACGCAACAACAGAAGTTTATATAATAATAATAATAATAATAATAATAATAATAATATTTATTACCAATTTTCCTTTACATATAATAAAAATTATACAATAAAGGACCTATAGGGGGCATAAATGCCCGTACATAATAGACTAAAGACATTAAAATACATACTATTGTAACGAGAAGTACAACTCAAAATCAAATATATTATGAAGTGATAATGATATCACAATCAAATTTAATAATGATATCACAACAAATTTAAAATATCGGTATGGAGAACCATACATGACTTCCATGTTCTAAGATTTATATTTAAAATCATTTTCGAAATGAAATATTACCATAGAAACAACTTCTTTCTACTTACTGCTTCAGCCTTAACCACAGTACTGTGGTCACTAACGTATACCACCTCACATTATCGCACTCGATTTTCACTGATCATGGAAGTTGATGGTATTGCCGAAACGTCTGGTTTTGTAGAAAACATTGGACTACGGCCAAACATCCCGGGAAGGAATTTTAACAAAAACTATTTCTTTGTACCGATAACGTAGTACACATATATATAAAAAATATGCATAAAATTAATGGCTTGTATAAGTTAATAATTGATCTCCATTAAGTAGTGCTCAAGTTTCCAAAGTTTTAATATTATGATGTCCGTAATTAAAACATCAGAGCAGGTTTAGTGTGTATGAGGGCACACCATGGACAAAAATTTTCAACATTTCCTATTGAGTGTTGCTTAGAGTAAAGCTGCGAATCTACAGTGTACGTTTCACAGAACAAACACGCGGAAAAGAAGGAGCGCTCCGAAGTCACTCATGGACCCTCAGCATCTTGCAGAGGGTTCATTCCCTAAAGACGAAAAGTCTGTCTATGAATCGTTCCTCTGTAAACACGTGCAGTTACACTGCCCAGCGATCCACAGGAAGCAAATAGCTATCCACGCTGGACACTTTTTCGGCTTGCACGCATTATGTTGGTGTAGGTTTCGGCACTTTCCATTTAAAAAGCGTGCAACTGTAAGAAAATAAACATGAGTGAGGACAGAAATAACGCGAATTGTGTGTGTGTGTCTTCCCTGCCTTTTTATTCCAGTAATCATAATAATAAAATGGAAACGTAAACATTACATAATTGAGATATACTTGCCTGCCACGAACGATATATTTTCACTCATACATGATTTACACTAAAATGAAAAAATTATAATTTTATTGCCTGGCAACAAAATTATTTTATTTTTAACAATTACCATTGTTTGAAAAAGTTTAAACGAATTTTCAAGTACTTTACTGTTGTTAAAACGTAAAAGGTTGCAGGTAAACTACCCCTTCCCCTTACCCGATCTTCACCAAAATCAAAAGTCCTTGAGATCTCTACAATTCAGGGACGTATGCAAAAAATTATTTGATTCTGTTTGGATTTGCGGCTGTTATCGTTTGCCATAGAAAATTACCCTTGATAAAAAAACGTTGCAGGTAAACTACCCCTTCCCCTTAACCGATCTTCACCAAAAACAATAGGTCTTGAGTACTCTACAAATCAGGGCTGTATGCAAAAAATTATTTGATTCTGTTTGAATTTGCGGCTCTTATCATTTGCCATAGAAAATACCCTTGTTAAAACATAAAACGTTGCAGGTAAACTACCCCTTTCCCTTAACCGATCTTCACCAAAAACAATATGTCTTGAGAACTCTACAATTTAGGGCTGTACGCAAATAATCTTTTGATTCTGTTTGAATTTGCGGCTGTTATCATTTGCCATAGAAAATACCCTTGTTAAAACATAAAACGTTGCAGGTAAACTACCCCTTCCCCTTAACCGATCTTCACCAAAAACAATAGGTCTTGAGTACTCTACAAATCAGGGCTGTATGCAAAAAATTATTTGATTCTGTTTGAATTTGCGGCTCTTATCATTTGCCATAGAAAATACCCTTGTTAAAACATAAAACGTTGCAGGTAAACTACCCCTTTCCCTTAACCGATCTTCACCAAAAACAATATGTCTTGAGAACTCTACAATTTAGGGCTGTACGCAAATAATCTTGTGATTCTGTTTGAATTTGCGGCTGTTATCATTTGCCATAGAAAATACCCTTGTTAAAACATAAAACGTTGCAGGTAAACTACCCCTTTCCCATAACCGATCTTCACCAAAAACAATAGATCTTGAGAACTCTACAATTCAGGGCTGTATGTGAAACATTATTTGATTGTTTGAATTTGTGGCTGTTATCGTTTGCCAAAAAAAAAAAATTACCCTTCATAAAAAAAACCATTGCAGATAACCTACCCCTTTCCCTCAACAGATCTTCACCAAAAACAATAGGTCGTGAGTACTCTACAAATCAGGGATGTACGCAAAAAATTATTTGATTCTGTTGGAATTTGCGGCAGTTATCGTTTGCCATAGGAAAAAAATCTACAGAAGACAGACACACACACAGACACTTTTTGAAAAACGACTTTTTTTCATGTTTTGAGTGTAGTACAATCAGAATCTGCAATAATCTCGAACACGATTTTTTTTGCCATCACCATACTTCCATTTCCTTAAGGAACATGGAAGTAAAAGGAATCATCCAAAATGTCCAGGCTGATTGGTTGCAGCCTTGCCCCTGACAGTTCTACACATCCAGTGGCTATCTTCACATGAGTGAAGACTAAGTGGAGTATCTAGTCGGAACATAATCTATCTACACCCCCCCTCCCTGTAGAAGGCTCCTCTGTATTTGCAATTAGTCTATCTACCTGTCTGTTGATGTTTGTGTTTCATGATGCAAACCAATTTTTCGGATGCATGTCCATACTGTTATCAGTATAGGATTAACTGATAAAAAATATGGACCATAAGAAAATTTTAAACAAAATTTGAATACAGTGTACAGTTTAGAAACTTACAAATTTTATGACAGCAGAGCCCAAAAAAAGGAATCCAAAATTTTCAAAAAATTATCAAAATCCAGCTTGCTATAAGACTAAAAGATACTTTAACCCAAATACACATTTGTCGTTTACTAAGAAAATTTTGTAATTTTAAGGGCACCATGCCCCAAAAATTGAACTCAAAATTGTAAAATCCTATGTGGAGATCAAATAATGAGGAATTTTATTCAAAACACAAACTCAGCAACTTTAATAATTTAACAGAATTAAAGTCACTCAACACTCCTTGCAAATTCTGGATCACCTTCAAAACGTTTGTAAGCTAAGTTCACATAAAAAAACTTAGTATATCATTATCACTTATATACATTTGTGGAAAATATTAGATGTAGTCCTCAAAATATCAACGGAAAAACACATAACACTCTCAGTAAGTTAACAATACTTTATTATATTTCCAAAATGATGATTGTAGATAATTTTAGTGTTGTGTTTCTTCCATTTGCAATTTGCAATTTGATTTTTATTTAACCTACAATTCGTTTCTGTTGATTGTTTGCTACTACCACAACTACTACCACTACAATTATCGCTATCACTAGCACTACTCTTACCACTATACAATATAAATAATATCATTATGTGGATTAAACATTAACAGTAAATCAGAATACAGTAAACTCCCGATTATCCGCGGAATTGGGTGGCGCTTCAGCCACGGATAAGCGAATTCCGCGGATAGTCCACAAAATGGCTGAAAAAGGACACAAATCAACACAAAAATGCTTTTGAACAATTTTTATTTACAGTAGGAGGTCTACAAATACAATTATTACTTAATAAACAGTAGTTTTCTGTACTTACAAGTTTGTTGGTATGCTTTTTCACAAAAAAATCGGCCAACTGTTTTTGTTTTTTCATGATAAAACACCTCTTCTTTATTTGTGATTGAAGTTTTTTGACGTAGAATACGTCTTACCTTTCAGGCCAGCTATAGGCACCCCCAACCAGATGTAACAGTACAGAATTGTGTGCTACCCCAGTTTCAATTTCAATCCAGTTTTAATTTTTAATTGTCAGTATCCACCTGTGAGGTGCCCTTTTGTAACCAGGAACTCATACATTGTTAGTGTAAATTATTTATGTCTAGACAGCCAGACTGCTACAAGTATCATTGATGTCAAAACCCGGAGAGGAGCGTCAGTTGGTTCTGATCACTATATAGTGCAGATGAAGTTTAGATGCAGGGTGGCTGTATATAGGAAGGACAGACTCAGAAGACAGGAAAAGGTTAACACAGTGAGTTTAAAGGACCCAGAAAGGGTACAGGAATATGCTGGGAAAGTGAGGAATAGATTGAACGAGTCAGTCGCAGGAACGGTGGAAGAGAAATGGCAAAGCCTTAAGTGCGCACTCCTGGAAACCGCCAGAGAGGTACTAGGAATAGAGGAGAGACGGAGGCGGGAGGACTGGTTTGATGAGGAATGCAGGGAGAGTGTTGCACGGAGGAATGAGGCTCACAGGAAGTATTCTGAGTGTATGACTAGAGAAAGGAAGCAAGAATATGAAGAGAATAGAAGACTGGCAAATAAAGTATGTAGAAAAAAGAAAAGAACTTTTGAAAACGGGCTGCTCCTCAAAATGGAGCAGGACTTTGCAGATGGAAGAATAAGGAATGCTTATAAATATCTTGAGCATCTCAGGGAAGGTTATAAACCATCTACAACACTATGTAGAGACCGAGAGAATAGAATTGTCAGTGATCCAGAGAAAATTAAAATTATCTGGCGAGAGTACTTCGATGGCCTCCTTGGTGGTATGCTACAGGGAGGAGAAATTGTCGCTCACACTCCGCGGAATGCAAACATTGGGGGGATGGAATCTGACACACCATCAATTCAGGAAATAGAAGAAGCTATTAGTGCCCTCAGGAACAACAAGGCACCAGGTACAGACTTGATTCCTGCAGAACTGCTTAAAGCTGGAGGTGCTGATGTGGCGGTCGCACAGCACTCCTTAATCGTGGACATATGGCAAACGGAACGAATCCCCATGGAATGGAATAAGTGCATTATATGCCCCATTTATAAAAAAGGCGACAAACTTCAGTGTAGAAATTACAGAGGCATTTCGTTGCTGTGCACCTCCTACAAGGTTTTTGCGTATATCTTGAACCAAAGGCTGACCCCTCACAGAAAATATAATACGGGAATACCAAGCTGGATTCCGACCTGGAAGGTCTACAATCGACCAACTCTTCTCGGTAAAACAGATACTAAGATGCGGATGGGAACGTGATATTGATGTGTACCAGATCTTTGTGGACTTCAGACAAGCGTATGACTCTATTAATAGAGACAAACTCTACACCATAATGCATGAATTTGGAATACCAGGCAAGCTGGTAAGATTAACCCAAGTTACTATGCAGCAGACTGAAGCCCAAGTAAAGGTGGATAGCCAACTAACTGAACCCATAAATATTACAGGGGGACTAAAGCAGGGAGATGGGTTGGCCCCAACACTATTTAATATTGCATTGGAATATGTAATTAGAGGCTTATCAATAAATAGCTCCAATCTGTTAACAAATAAAACTGTACAGATAGCCGCATATGCAGATGACATTAACATCATGTCAAGACGGATCACGGCAGCTAAAGAAATATTTATAGAGCTTAAAAACAAAGCCAAGGAAGTTGGGCTAGCCATAAATATGGATAAAACAAAAATGCTTATCCAAACAAGAAGGGACCAGGTTCATAACAACATCGAGATAGAGGAGGACACAATTGAGGTGGTGGACAATTTCACGTATCTCGGAGTGAATCTAGCAAAGACTGGATCAGAGGAGCCGGAGATCCAAAGACGGACCACCATGGCTAATAAGGCGTACTTCGCATTGCTGCCATCATTTAGGTCTGGGGATGTGCACAGGGAAACAAAAATGAAAATATATAGGACTGTCATCAGACCGGTGCTATGCTACGGGTGTGAGGCATGGGCAATCACACAGAAAACAGTCGACATAGTAGACACCTTTGAAAGGAAAATCCTCAGATGCATTATAGGCCCAATACAAGAAAATGGCTCATGGAGACTGAGATACAACAACGAACTGTATCAAATATATAAAGAGATACCAGTCTCAAAATTTATAAGAATTCAAAGATTGCGTTGGGCCGGACATGTTATGAGAATGGAGGGTGGCAGGAACCCTAAGAGGGCTTTGCTGGGTACATGGGAGGGAACGAGACCTAGAGGTAGACCGAGGAAGAGGTGGGAAGATGGCGTTGCAGAGGACGCGAGAGACATGGGGATAAGAAACTGGAGGAGGGTTGCAGTGGATAGAGTGGATTGGAGGCGGAGATTGGTGGAGGCCAGGGCCCGACTTGGGCTGTAGCGCCATAGGAGAGAGAGACAGCCAGACTAGACGTATTACGTAACAGTCCCAGCAGCAGTCTTTGTGAATCACAGTATGCAGATTGTCACCACAGCATGAACATCAGACAGTAGTAAACAGCAGTTACAAGTTCGTTAATTTAAAACAGTGGCCTCGGGCGTGCAAGATAGGCCTAAAGTAAAAAGGGCCTATCTAATAAAAATGTAAAAAGTGTACCAGCAATATAGCGGCCAGAAAAAATTAACCACCTAAGTACTCTATCACAAGTAAAGTCGGACGACTGAATTATTAAAAGTAAAATGTTCGAATAATTGAATTAAAACAAAACGGTTCGAATAATCCGCAAGCAATTAACGCTAGACGAACGACAAAGTACTCTAACTAACTTCAAGTGACTTTTGGAGTGCGGGACAAAATAAGTGCTTACACAAATTGGACCAGGTCTACAACCAGGCTGAGTACTCATTAAATCATTTTCTTCTAATCACAAAATTTGAACAGTCGTAAAATCCACACCTGTTTATTACGAGATCTCTAAGAGAATAGGGTTTATTTAAACACTAATGTAAAAGAAAGAGTGTGTGTGTGTGTGTGTGTGTGTGTGTGTGTGTGTAGAGGTTATGTACTGGTTCGTTACAGTATTCAATATATTCATATCCAATTAGTAAAATCACTCGTAATTGTAGTTAAAAACTTTATAGAGATAAGAAGTAATTTCATGGTTTGATATAAAATAGTTGTACAACCTTTTGTAGAACGTAAAAGAAGGGTGTGAGGTTTTGATAGTAAATAAAAATAAGCATGTGATTTAGACAGTATAAAATGCGTTAGTGTAATCATTTCGCACTTAAACCCAGATAACCTCATCTGCAGTTATGTTTGTCTGTAGGACTCTGGAGAAGCACCCAAAGGTAAGAGTTTATTTAATTTGAACAACCTATATTGAAATCTTAAATTTGAAGTAATTTGAGTAGTTTCACTGGCCCTGAACTAGGGACTTAAGTAGTTTATTAATTTTCATTAATTTGAGTAGTTTCACTGGCCCCGAACTAGGGACTCGAGTAGTTTATTAATTTTCAATAATTTGAGTAGTTTCACAGAAAATCGAGCGTTATGTTTTCACGTCACGTTTAAAATTGAAATATTATCTAAACGACAAAAGATTCACGCTTATATGAGGTACCATTCAACAGATAAAGGAACAAAGATAATAAATAGCACAATATACGCGGGCTATTTTATCATCCAGCACGGGGGGGGGGGAGAAATAGAAATTTTTTGTGCCGCTCGGCGTGCACTAAAATTAGTATTTCTCCAGTTTCCGATGCGATAGAAAGATAGAAAGTTGAGTGAGGTGTCGTTAAAATTGTCTCATCGAGTACTATCTACATAGTGTACCATAATAGCAGTGATATTATTAAGAGGGTTGAATAATCATAATTCAAGTTGTAAAAATCGTGTGTTCGGACAAAATGTTGCAGTATATGGATGCTAAACATGCTCAAAAGTATCGTAAACGCATACAGGAGAGTAGAGAAAATCATGGGGAATTCAAAAAACCCAAAATGACCAATGCCGAACGTCACAGGATTTACCGACAACGCTTAAAAGACAAGGAAATAAATACTGAAGTCAAGTTGGATTAGGAAGAGCGCCCGACTTCGCAAGTGTATCAGCCGATCGAATTCAGCAAAACGTGGCAGTTAGCTACAAAGCATATCCACAAAAAATTCTTTAATAATGAATTTAGACACGCGTGTGATGTTTGTGACAGACTGTGGTTCCAGATGGACGTAAAGATAGTGGCTGTTAAAGTGATGCCGTTGCAACACCATGGAGACCAGAATTAATTACCAAGTAACAAGTAAATAAACAAATGATATTTAGCGGCATTGGAACTATACCTTTATCCGTTCCTGCAGTTTTTATTCATAACACATTAGCAACCGTAAAGCACACAGACGTATTCTACGCTCTGAAGATTTGCGGCCGTGGCTCCGACACAGCCCCTGCTGACTTTTTTAACAACATTTTGTCACAAAGTGATGCATCGTCTTGTTTTTTCAGATACTGAATGAGCCTGTCAATGTGTGCTAAAGATGCGTCATGGCTCACTTGCTTCTGCGTCTTATCCTCTTCTCCTCACTCTCCTCCAAAACCATACCTAATGCTCTACCTACGATTTGTTCATCAGTAAGATGTTCAAAGCCTGGATAATTGCCGTCACAATTAATCCACTCAACGATGTTATCTTCATCGACGTTACCTCCTCCAGTAACAGATTTCGCTAAATTAGCCAAATCACAAGCAGAAACTTCTTCTTCTTCCTCTACAGACTCTACCAAAGTATTTTCCACATTTGGTAAAATCTTCCTCCAGGACTTAAAAACGTAGATTGCTTAACTGACTCCCAAGCAGTGTTTATGTCATAAATGCTGTCAAGAATCGTGTAATCTTTCCAGAAGCCCTGAAGATCATTCCCCTCTTCAACCCTTTTTTTCAGTAAGTTTGTTCTGTATTTTTTTTTCATTGAAGCAATTACGCCCTGGTCCATGGGCTGGATAAGAGCTGTGACACTGGGAGGCAAAAACTTGACGAAAAAGTTTCCATTTTCCGATTTAAAAACACTTTCCCCTGGGTGGGACGGGGCGTTGTCAATCAGCAACACAGCTTTCTGGGGTATGTTTTGAGACTTGAGATGCTCTCTAACTTGAGGAATGGAATTTTTTTCAAACCACTCTTTAAATATTTGTTGGTCCATCCAGCCTGTTTTTTGGTTGAAGTAGTGTACTGGGAGGTTTTCAGCCCTTGTCCCTTTAAAAGACCTCGGTTTTTTGATTTTCCAATCACTACTAGTTTTAGTTTTGAGATCCCGTTGCATTGCTGCACGGCATTATTGTTATGCGTTCTTTACTGGACTTATGTCCTGGAGCTTGCCGCTCGCTTTCAAATGCCAGTGTTCATGTCGGCAAACATTTCCACAACAGCCCCGACTCATCAGCGTTGTACACTTGTTCGTAAGAAATTCCCTCTGACTGAAGAAACTGTTCAAAATCAGTTTTGAAATTTTCTGCTGCCTGTTTGTCGCCACTTAGTTTCTCGCCGTGAAGCCCAATTTCCCTTATCCCATTGCGTTGTTTAAACCTTGTCAACCCTGATGATGCGTCAAATGTTCCCTCTAAACCTAGCATTTCAAAAACCTGTTTTGCTTTTGCAGCAACAATAGGCCCTGAAATAGGAGTTCCCTCACTTCTCACTTGACTCACCCACTCTAAAAGTGCCTCATCTAGTTCTTCATAAGTGCTAGTTTTCATGGTTTTTCTTTTTTTCATTGACGAGGAGTTGTCTGATGTGGATGCAAATTGCATTAATTTATCCGTTTGTTTAAAAATGTCCTTAACAGTGCTTTCTCCTATTCCATACTGCAAGCTCATTTGCTTTTTCGACGCACCATTTTCAATTTTTTTAATCAATTCTAGTTTCTCTTGAATTGATAAGACAACTTTTTTCCTTTTTTCAGTCATTTTTCAATAGTAGTGTAAACTAAAATCAAGTACAATTTAAACACACACGCGAACTGCTAGTCGACACGTGCACACAGGTTGACAGAAACACACAAACTGATGAAGTCATGAGTTATGAGAACTGGAAGTGGCAAGGGAAGGGGTAGGAGGGGAGGCAATAAGGTGCCGGTGCCGAGCAGTGCCAATGACCTTGGCTGATTGACTTCCGCTCACCCCAACTGATGTTTGTTGCTCTAAAAATAGCTTCTGCACCTGCCGATCGTGACTCATGCATTCGCTCTCAACACGCATGCTTCCATTTCCCTACATTTTTTGTTTTCATTTACGGTATTCTATGTTTCGCTGTAACATTTAATTGTAGGCCTAATTTTATAACTTATTCTACTGTTGTAGGTTATCTTTTAATCCGTAATTTATCGTCGCAAAAAAAAAGAAAAAAAAGGAAAGGAAGACTGCGGATAATCGAGAGTTTACTGTATAAGGTTCACTTATATGTGTATCTGTAACGTGTCGAAAATATGGGGTATTTCATTTTATTTCATTTCGGGATTTTTGTAAAAAATATTGTGAAAGTTTTATTTTCCAACAAAACAGAACACGTGGCAAGTAGGAAACAGTGTTGAAACAAAGCAGCAGCATAATAGTCAGTTGCGAAACCAAGCAAGGAATTTGTATCACCCTCGATTTCTCAGAACTGTGAGTGAATGTGACGGCGCACGCACGCCACGACTCAAGTATGCGCGCTGTTGGGACGCCAAGAAGATGAAACGACGCTGTAAAAAATGGCGCTGGAGTGAACAATTTGTGCGATCAACATGCGATCCACAGAAAATGTGGCTAAGGACCGCCTACTGATAGTGACGACAGACTAGCAGTGCCTAGAGATCGTCGACACATATTACTGGTACAACCACTATGTCCCATGCATAGAGCGAATAAACTGTAACAAATCAACCTTGAACGACAACGAGATCTATTGGCAGTGGACCACTGTTTCCTCCCGCTCGCCAAGTAAGTTGCGCAGTTGTTCGTCCCCAGCGTAACTGGCCGGTTTACGGATCCCTTCTCAAAATTTAAACATGTGGCAGTAAAAGTGATTCAATTGTTATTTCAACCAGTGGAAGTGAGGAGTAAATAATTACAGAACAGTATCATGCCAATTTTTTATTTTTTTTATTTTCGGGACAACTACCAACTCACCACGTAGCGACCACGAGGTCGCGGATACACGCGTTACCGGCGGGGAGATCATCTCATGGATTACATTGATCAATCAAAGTAAAAGGGGGGTTTTTATTCTTGTTAGAATGTCAGAGTGCGTGAGCAGGCTGGGCTATCTTAAGTTGTGAGTAATAGTATGTAAGTTTAGAAAATAAGATGCATAAGCAAGAATTGCACAATTTTTGAAAAACATGTAAGTAACTGTATTTGTAAAAAACGGATTATTTCTCTTCATAACGATGTGTAGAGTCAATTATTTCGATAACCTTAACACAGGTTTGCATCTGATGTACTTGTGATTGGATCCTGGACCCTAATAGAAGCTTTGCAGGTAGGTGGAAATTGTGTAATTTTGTATTTTAATATATTCAAATTGGATTAGAGTATAACATATCTTGTAACTCATGTCTAATACATAAAACTACAAAATGAACAAAAAGTTGAGGACGCACTGCACTCCGCATCACAATATCTGTTGCCATACATATAATGCTGTGTTCCAAAAATTGTATTTAAGGAAAAATATATACATATACACATGCATACCTTCAATTGGAGGAATGAACTTGGGAAAGCTGCCTGATTTAAGCTTGTCATACATTAGTCTACTTCTTTCCTGTTTTACAGAACCTGCTGATAAAGGTGGAAAAACGTCACAGTATCTGAACACAGGTGAAATCCCTTGAGTGGACGTTATGTCCAAAGGTAAAGCTTTTAAACCTCTCAACTCCTTGGCTAGCTGATCAAAACTCTGAATTATTTTCCTGCAAGCTTCTTCTCCTGTTCCGTATTCAGAGTCAGCAGGGATATCCTAAATTTACACAATCGTATTAACTATATGTTAATTACTACACAGACATGATTACACATTATTTAATTACATGAGACCAAAAAATGACCTGAACCTGAAAGTGACATATGAACTGACATTGCTGGGCGATGTGTCTCAAGGCATTACAATTTAACTCTACACTGAATCACCCTGCCACATGTCAGAATTATAGGATTACAGATAAGTTTAGAGTGGTTTTTTCTAAATGACTGCACAGAAATTACACCATTCTCGTGATACCTGACAATAAATAACAAAATGGCTGTGAAGCGTTGTTCTCTTTCTGGGAAAATTGAAATATTTACATGCTTCAAGAAGCTTTTAAAGAGAAACATTTAAATAAGATGTAAATTTACAAGTAATGTTTACATTTCAAATAAGGTTAAATGTCATCTAAAGACCAACCAAAATCTTGCTGACTTACAATCAGCCAAAATGCTGAAAATCTTGAATCGTTTACTAGGCAGTCAGAGATGGATCATCAGAACACTGATCACATTCTGAGATAACTCTTATGTCTTGGAGTTCACTATCACTAAAAGTGATAGCCAATTTGAAAACAAAATGTATTTCCTTTTCCTAATTTTATGACCAAAAAATAATCATTTGAATACATCACTGTCATGATTTGAAGGAAACGATTCAGTTTCTAATCAACTGACTGGAAACGAAACTGGCACTACAGTTACGATCGCGAAACAAAAGAAACACCAAACCAACAGAAAACACCAAATTTACTACTACCCAAGAAGGCTCCATAGGTCATGGAAAACAATGTTTCTTTTTTTGACATTTACAATGTCATACACAAAAAATTTGTTCGTCCAGAACGAACTGTGAATCAGCATTTTACTTGAAGGTGTTGATGAACTTGCATGAGAGTGCGCAAAGATAACAACTAGTAATGTAAACAAGTGCTTTGCTTGGCAGTGTAGCACATTCGACAAGGGAATTCACACACATCCCTCCATACACCTGAATCCCTTGCAAGATGAGAGAGAAATGCCTTTCCTGCTCATGATAAAAAAATTATACAGAATTAATTGGAAGCACTGAGCAAAATCACAAAACTGCAGTTTCCAGAAACATTACCAGCAATGAAAGAAGAAAGAGAACTTTGAAGTGAAATAGGGACTATCAGATATTGTAGGTTTATTAAATACCATTACACATTTGTTACAGATTTTCTTAAATTCTAATAAAATAGTTTTAAAAACTAATAAGGAATTGCAGTTATTTCTGGATCCCACTTTTGTGTGTGTGTGTCTCACTGTCACTTGCAAATATATCAATGTATATACACTGTTAATAAAATTATTATTACACTCAGTGGTTGAAAAACCACCATCATCGGAATGATAAAATTAATTTTTTTTACAAAATTTATTTACTGTGCAAAACAGATTATATGTGGTTTAAATGGAAATCTATATTATAATTATATAAAAACTTTATTGTGTTTAGTCATTATTGTAATTTAAAGATATTAAATTTCAAATTTTAATTGTAATACATTTAAATTAAATAAAAATTTTAACTTCATATGCTGCCAAAACATCAAGATGCATTCTTAGCTCCTTGTTGGCTCAGAATGTGGAAACGGGTACCTAGAAAAACACCTATGGTAATGGCTTCCTCGTATGCCATAGCATTCTTGTAGGCAGGCTACCCTGACTTTCCTGAATCATTCTTATGGTTCAAATAATGAGCCTACTGTTTATAAAAATGGTACCAGTACACATCTGAATTAAAATTACATTTACAAAAATACCCAATACTGATGTACTTCTTTAAAAAGCCACTAGAAATGGACAGCCCACCTTCAATCTAAAATAATTATAACAAAAAATAAAAATAATATAAATCTAATTAATTATAAGTATACCACTACCGATTCGGAACACAAAAGTTTTATATTGGTAAAAATATAAAATTTTTACCTTATAGCCTGAACCAGTTCTCGCTTATTATAAGCTTCATCTTAGGCTGCCACTGGGAGCGCTGTTCGTCTTGTTCTTGGCAACAGCACTGTCCTTTGAAAGATTGATGTTGTGCGTGTGGGGTGTGATATGTTCGAATAATATGTGTGATTTGAATTTCGTTTAGGATGTCGTTTTTATGTGTTTTTAGGATGTTACGACATTCTAAACGAAGTCACAATTCAAATCACACATACTATTCGAACACATCACACCCCACACACACAACATCGATCTTTCAAAAGATGGAGCCGTCGCCAAGAACAAGACGGACAGCACTCCTAGTGGCAGCCTCTGAGGAAGCTTATAATAAGCAAAAACTGGTTGTAACGGGACAAAATTTGTCCTTTATAATAAATTTCAAAGCTATAACAATTTATAATAAAAATCATAGGAACAGAGCTAGTTAGAAATATGTTAGGTAATGTAACAAAGCGTGTATGACGCATACAGCACAATGCAAGGCAACCAGACGATTACCATATAAGGCGAGGAATGTTGCTAATTGAGTTTATGTCACTGGTTAGTCATTTGTGTGTGATGACCAAGAACGAAAAGTTTTCAGGCTTCAGGACAGGACGAGGTGTGGAAGTCCGCCTCAAACCAGTTTTCAAAGGCGCAATAAACAAGGAAATCTGGCGGGTGACGCTCAGATCGCCCCAGTCTCCAGCTCGCCATCAGACCGTACGGACGTAATTTAACCATGGCCTCGGGCATGAACGGTAGGCCGAAACAGTCATAGTAGGCCTACCGAATGTTGTGTGTATAAAGGTAATACAGCAGTGAAGAAGTTTTTAAAATGGTAAAAATACAACAGTGACGATTATATAACAGTTTGAACCGGTTGGTGCGAGTGTCTTAACAAAAAAGTGTAATACATCGAGTGGTGCAACAATTTGGATACCGTACGCATATAAGTAACAGTAAAGAATAAACTCGCCAAAATTCAATAAAATTGCAATTTCAACTTTTAAAACGAAATGTATCAATACAACATTTATAATGTATTAAACAAAAAATAGCGAGATCTCCATAGTGTGAGTGAGAGGGAGTGCCATAAGAGAAAAAGGGAGGGGTATATAAGTATAAAGAGAAAGAGAGCATGTAAGAGAAAAAGGGGGGTGAGAGAAAGAGAAAGAACAAAGTAGTGGTTTGCGAATTAAAACATTTTTTAGTTAAGTGTCATAAATTTTGGTCTATTAAATTTTGTTTTATTAACAGTAATCAAAATCAAGGAAGTTAATATGTTCAATAAAAGCGAATATGATATTGCGATAACCATGTGTTAGTGTAATCATTACGCCAAAACCTATAATCTATTCTGTACCAAGAGCTCGTCTAAACGAACCTGTGAGAGTTTTTATGTAAGGGAATTTTAATTATTTATCTAAATTAGTCCTTTTGGGAAGAGTGTAATTGGTTTCGACATTTACTCCTTAAAATGGCATGGCGACCTTCAGGGCTGTTGGAAATTTCCTGTTAAAGGTAAGTCGATAAGAAATTCGTAAGTAAATGGTTTTTTTTTATGGTTCAGGCTATAAGGTAAAAATTTTACATTTTTACCAATATAAAACTTTGTGTTCCGAGTCGGTAGTGTTATACTTATAATTAGTTAATCAACGAACACGTCATGGACAACAAAATCCAAGAATATAAATCTATTATAAATGACAGGGACATGCCAGTACCCATGGCACACTGAATTTGCTTTACAATGGGTACAGGAAAGTATGGAATCTTTTCATAGTAAGATTCAAAACATAGCTCTTAGTCATTGTATCGGAATCCAATTACAATAATTAATATTCACTGTGGTCCCTAAGACTATCTAAGGCATTAGCAACCAGTTATATATATACATCAGTAGTAAACTACAGGTCATGAACTTGGACCCTGACCATAGTCAAAGAAAACGTGCTGAGAGTCATTGAAAGAAAAGAAATAGAAGAATAATGCTGACACTAAGAAACAGTGATTGGCGGAAGATTAGGAGTAATGTGAAAGCAACCCACTTTATAAACACTGAAGACATAGAACACTTCATCAGATCAAAAAAACTTTCATAGTTGGGTCATGTCAAACGAATGTCAGATGAAAAGCCATTCAAGAATATCTTTCATGAAAGAATGGATTGTAAAACAAACAGAGGAAGACCAAGAAAAAGGCGGTTCTAGGAAGTGGAAGAAGATCTGAAGAAAATGAGAACTGGTAACTATAGAAACGGGAGACAAACATGAAAGGAAGAGAACTTGTCATGCCTGAGTGGTTAGGTAGAAATACAGGCAATGTGGATCAGTGATGTTATTGGGGTGGGGTTATTGAATGATCAAAGCTAAATTATTAATGGAAGTGAACTTGTCATAACTGTAAACCATAACATATATATCTAGGGACGTGGTTGACAAGGCTTATCAAAAGTCTACTATAGCTTTACGTACTATGTGACAGACTCTAAACAGACACTACATACTCTAATCATTCCATTCAACATACCTCCTTTTCCTGTATCACATGTTCCAACTGATCAGCAATATAGTTGAAATCAGGATCTTTCAAATGCAATTTCTCATTCAACACAAAACAGACTATACTTCGAACAATCAGCCGTTTTCTACAAATGGATGCGGATGGCTTTTCCCACATGATTGCCTCACAAACAGAGCTATCCTTGAATCTCCTTAGTTCTGACCTGCGACCCCAAAATTCACGGAATGCATCTGCCTTCATCCAAACATGAACAATAATGTTACATGGTAGAGCAAAGAATATTAAAACACATTAAAAATATTACAGACTCTGAATATTATATGTACTAATATTGTAACTAGTCGAAGTTATAACCTTTTATTTTGTTAATTAATTTGTTATTTGTTTTCTTTATCTTGAATGGTTTGATTGGGGTTTGCTTCGTAGCTTTTTTGTAATTCGACGTTCTTCAGTTGATGAGACGAATCGGCTAAGTTGACTTCTCACTGACGATAGATTTAATTTACTAGTTGTGTACTTACTTGGAGTGAAATCCTGTTAATTAGGCAGAGTTGAGATGGTAATTTAAATTTTAAATAATTTAAACTATCTCAATTGCTGCTACCAATAGTACCAACTGTTGCGAGCTGTCTACCTAACCTGTAATTGTCTAGTCTACTGAAATAATTTGTTAACTTCTTTTATTGGGTAAAGAATTGTTTATTGATTGATAATGCTCATGAATTTATTTTAGAGAATAGTTAAAGTTGACATTTTTATCCATTTTTTACAATAATAATTGGCTTTATGAAAATCTTTTATCTCAGGGCTGGTTATTCGACTCTTTGTATTCACAACATAAAACGTTATTTTTCGGTTAAAAGTTTATCTAAAGTGTAGGTCCTTTAAGACTGCAAGATACAAAAAAACAAAACTGAATCTTTATACAACTATAATCATTGAGTAGTAGGAGAGTGATTACATCAATAAATATATCTTAA
Organism: Magicicada septendecula; assembly: GCA_034769895.1. Lineage (NCBI taxonomy): Eukaryota > Metazoa > Arthropoda > Insecta > Hemiptera > Cicadidae > Magicicada > Magicicada septendecula. Next base: position 434,291,932 of record CM068375.1, read on the forward strand.
CTAATAACATAAAATTCACAGACACCTTGTGTCAACATTGGAGGTAAATTTGGCGTACTGAACTGTAGTCAGTGAACCTTAAAATTATTAATCATTTTTCAACAACAATTAAAATTATCAGTTTAATAAAGTTATAAAACTCTTCAGTGTTCATAGAAGATTCTCTGATTCTTCATATTGGATGAATTGGATTAGGTAAACAAATAACTCTGGTAAGCATGTTCGGCTTACTATTATATTCTTTTAATTAGGAACAAATTGATTAATGCCCTACTGTTTAACTCTTTCTTAAAGTTCATTATAAATTATTTTATTTTATTATCTCTGATAATTAAAGTTTATCATGTCTGTGGGCAATTACTAAATTTATCATTAGCTTTCGTCACACTTCTTAAATTGTTAATATATTCATTGAAATCATAAAGTTCATTGCACCTTTAGTGTCCTATGCAAATTTTCCTTCATCACTTTTGTTGAAGTCTACTAAATAATTGAATAACTTTTATAAATAAAATCGACTGTCGCTAACTCCTTTAACAATTAATGAATTACTTAAATTGATAAGGTCCCATATTCCTTAGGTTTTCATATTTATTATCTTTCGATTTATTCGATAAGTCTTATTAATTATATTCAATCAAAAGTTTTTATTATGGCAAGTCTTAATTGCTCTAAGTATAGTTTAATTGTCACTTGCTTGTATTTCCTTTTTCGTAATTGCACTTTTCTTTTTTATTAATATTTAGTTCACTTCCTATGCGCACATACTCCACAAATAGACACTGTGTAATGGGACTAAATTTACATAAATATTATTGTGTAATTTTATAAATTCTATAACATGTGAAGATGATGCCCCTTAGGGTAAGGCGACTTCCAGTAAGAACTTCATGACCATATATGGTTATGAAATTATAACGAAAATCTATTTATAGCCAGTGATTAATTCCGCCAGTATGCAGTTGAGAAAGTCAGTTCGTTACAAGTTAAAAAGGTGATACCAAGCTCAGTAGAACGTTACAGTACTGAGGACGAGACGAATAGCGGGGAGTGGAGAGAACCAGTTTAGAGACGAACCAAACGGAAATTTTTAACACTAAAAGTCAGTCGACCACGATCTTTTGCGCTGTGCAGTAGCAATCACGAGTAATTCGCTCGGCCGCCGACGGAATAGTTTTCGTCTCGCCCGCATAAACACCGTAAGACATAAATTGAACAATGTGAAATTTTAACCAGTATTGCACTTTTAAAAGTTGTCACAGGACAAAAGGCTTGCCGCATGACAAATGGTGCCAATCGTACACTATAGTGTTTTTGGTGGCCCTAAAAAGAACCTGGTGGTGAGAAAGCTGATGTTGGTCGTGCCGCGCTGAGATGTTCAGCGGCTGCGCCCCCTGTTCGTGGCGTACTGCAGTCCTCTTCTTTCGGCATCGGGTGTAGAGTCGGTTGCCGGCCCAGCGATGTCCTATCGCTGGCGCAGAACTGGAGGGCGAAGACGCAAGAACACCGGTTCTATTCTTCGGCCGTTCCTTCCGGCTGACTCCACGCCGATGTCGTCCGAGAGAGGTGAGGGTGAAGTGCGTCCGATAGCGTGGCGGTGACGTGTGTCCAAATTTTCTGCCGGCCCGGGTTTTATGCACTAACCGGGATCGCTGATTGACTCGCTCCGAGCACGTTGTTGGTCACGTGACGGCTGCTGCTCCATGGATTGGCTCGCCTCGTATTCTTCAAGTGTCACGTGCCGTGTCGCTGGTACCGGACAGCAGACGTAATGAATCGCTGTTGCCACAACTCCCCTGGGTCTTGAATGCTCTCCGGTAGCCAGCCTACTGCTCTTCTCCGGAGCTTGTAGAGGTATCTGTTGGGCGCCATGTTGATTGGTGTGCCGGCTGGTAGCTCGCTGACGTGGCTGGATCTTGCATCTGCAAGATGATCGTCGCCCCACGTTGGGTGCCACTTGTCACCGGACAAAAGGCTTGACGCATGACAAATGGTGCCAATCGTACACTCTAGTGTTTTTGGTGGCGCTAAAAAGGACCTGGTGGCGAGAAAGCTGATGGTCGTGACGTGCTGAGATGTTTGGCGGCTGCGCCCACTGTTCGTGGCGTACTGCAGTCCTCTTCTTTCGGCATCTGGTGTAGAGTCGGTTGCCGGCCCAGCGGCGTCCTATCGCTGGCGCAGAACTGGAGGGCGAAGACGCAAGAACGCCGGTTCTATTCTTCGGCCATTCCTTCCGGCTGACTCCGCGCCAATGTCGTCCAAGAGAGGTGAGGGTGAAGTGCATCCGATGGCATGGCGATGAAGTGTGTCCAAAATTTTCTGCCGGCCCGGGTTTTATGCACTAACCGGGATCGCTGATTGGCTCGCTCCGAGCACACTGTTGGTCACGTGACGGCTGCTGCTCCATGGATTGGCTCGCCTCGTATTCTTCAGGTGTCACGCGCCGTGTCGCTGGTACCGGAGAGCACACGTAATGAATCGCTGTTGCCACAAAGTATAAATAATTTATTAATCAGTGATCAATAAAACTAAACAAACAGTTCGGCCGTAAGATATAAAAGTGAAAACAACAGACAGTGCACATAACAGGAGACGTCCCGCAGGATGAAACCATACGCATCAACAGGAAAGCAGACATTTCAAAAATAATTAAATACTTGCTTTCAACTAAATTTTAAAGTTGAGCTCAACAAAAACTTAAAAGTATGTAAATGTGTATGATTGTGTGTGTGAAGAATATGCATATAGGCCTAACAACAAGTGCTGAGTTTGCACAATTTTGATATACGTATTCGTATTTTGATGTAATAGTTGTTGGAAAACAGTTTTACGCCTTAAGGCGGAATAAGATTGTTCATGATTATTTTTATGTTGTCAAAGGAAAATAAATAATGTTATGTTTTATTCGATATACGCATTTTGTTATTTGTATTTGCCCATTGTTCTCTGCCAAAGTACACTAAACGAATTCCTGGTTTAAACCTTACAGATAAAAATCAATATTCATCTTTAATAATCAATTACTGAATAATACTTCAGTTGTTTCGCCCGAACAGGGACAAATTTAATATTTAATAACTGAACATACTTCAGTTGGCGCCCGAATAACAGGGACATTGTAAATTATTTATTTAAAGTTGATTTACAATTTAGTCAAAAAATGGCAGAGAAAGACGCAAATACAAATTTAGATGAAAGTGCAGAAGTGGGGTCAGTGTCGAATGTTATGCAAGATAGTATGGTAACCACGAATGAAAATGTCGAGAGTGTAGGCGAAATACTGAGTATAAATGAAACGGTTGAAGCTGAGGTTAGTAGAAATAACGAGATAAATATATTTAATCAATTAGCGTTGATTATGGAAGTAATGAATAATAAGTTTGAAATAATAAATAATAAGTTTGATGAACAAGATAAGAATAATGGTAAGAATATGGAAATGATAAATAATAAGTTTGACCAACAGAATAAGAATAGTGATAATTTGAACACGAATTTGAATGAATTCAAAACTGAAATCAAATCAGAGATAAATGAAATAAATAATAAACTTGACAAACAAGACGAGAAATTAGGAGACATGAATAACGAATTCGTGAGTATAAGAAGTGAACTAGAAATGAGTAAATTAAGTATGAACAACCGATTTAAAAGTGTAAGTGAGAGTTTTAATGGAGTGAATGAGAAATTTGTTGAAATAAATAATAAACTAGAGAATATAGAAGTTGAATTAAAACAAATAAGTGGGTGTAGTGGTGTCAAAAATAATGACACGGGTGAGTGTGACGAAAATGAAAATAACGAAGTAACAGACGACCATGGCGTCAAAACAGGTGAGAATAAAGGTGGTAAAATAACGAAAAATTATGAAGAGATAATTAACGAGGTAAATGTTAGTTATAAAAATGAATTAACAAGTAGTAGCGGTAAGATAGTTGAAAACGAGATATATAAAAGTGATACAGTGAAAATAAATAGTGATGATGATAATATAGGAACAGTGAGAGAGAGTGAAAGAGTAGAAATTAGTGTTTATAAGTTAGAGAGAGAATATGAAGAGAATTATTTTGTGAATATAGAGCATAGGGTAGATTTTCCCCAGGTTTATTGTAAACCAAGATATTTACAAATGTTTTTGAAGGGCAAGAGTCCCTTAGAGGAAAACACTGTTTTCAAGTAGACCCTTAATTTTTAGTAGGTGTTTTTATGATTTAGTACCCTCTGTATGGAACGATAGCAAAAGTATGAAATGGTGTTATGATGAAAGGTATTTTGATAAGAAAATAGAGTTGTTTAAGGTTAATACAGGTTATAACGAATTAGTAGAGAGGTTAGATATTGAGAATTAATAATATTGAGTACTTACCTTGCGAAATAGTTAGTGCAGCAAATGATGATAAGGTTGATGATATTGACTACTTACCTTGTGACGAAACTGGTATAGCAGCAGATAATAATAATGATGAAGTTATAATTGACCTAATTGTGACAAATCATACTAGAGGCGACTTGACTATACTCGATGGTGACAAATTATATGAGGTAATGATATGGAATAATCCTATTAATTGTTATGGTACTGTAGAAAAGTATGAGAGTTTAAATAATCGTTATATTGATAGAGGTAATATAATGTATTTAATAAAAAAATGAATTGTGGAGACGTAAGACCAGGTTATTATACGATGATAGGGGGTAAACAATTAATGTTTATGAACGTCTAACTATGTGAGTAGTGGTTTTGAATTGGACTGTTTTATGAAATGATTTGTCGCCAAACGATAACAGATAATAATGTGTATTGTATATATTTTTGTGTTGATGTTAAATGTAATGATGTAGCAAGGTGAAGTATAATCAACTTTGTGAATTTTGTTAAGGTAATGAAATATATTTGACAAAATAATTGAATTCATTTGAAAGGAGATAATAAATGAAATATTGTATAAGATGAATGTTAATAACAAATTTTAAAAAAAAATTTTTTTAAGAATTTAATGGTATAGTAAATGCTAAATAATTGATGATTGATTAGTAAAAAGTTCAATTGAAATTAAAGTGTAATGTTTATAATTTTATATGCAAATTTAAATATGAATTGTTTATTTTGAGGTAATAATGTTTAATGCATAAAATCTTATGTAAAATGAATGTTGATAATACATTTGAATTTTTGGAGAATCTAATGGTATAAGAAGTGGTAAATAATTAAAGGTTGATTATTAACAGGTTCAATTGAAATTAAAGTTTTGGAATGTTTTGAAATTTTATTCAGAGGCAACTGGGCGCTACAGTCCAGGGGGGGGGTAATAGTGTGTGTGGAAGGAGGAATTTAAAATAAATCCATAATTTAATAAATTATGTGATGATGGAGAAGGTGATTACTAGGTTGTTAGTAACGAAATATTAAATATTAAAATGAGTTACATCAATAATGTAGAGTATGTAATTGATTTTCTGATATAAATGAATGATGTTGTGTTGACGAGGAGTATTTTATTTTGATGTCTTAAGGAGTAATATGAAGATGCTTAACGTTTGTTAAGTAAGTAATTTGTTCTGATGTTGATTTAATGTGTTTTACTCTATATAAGGAGTTTATTAATTTTGAAATGTGAATTATATAATGGAAGGTATTTATACGTTGTAATGGAAATGTTTATTTAAATTTTGATGGGAATCAGAGCGATCATTTTGAATTTCGGGGTAAGAGTTAAAGAGAGATGGTTATACAGAATGTGTTGGTATGTAATTCTTATAAGGTAATACTTAGACTAAGTATTCATCAATATGTAGGATCTCTAAAAAAAAAAAAAAAAAAAACGCAGTACTTCTTAACGCAAACCAACACAGTGAAGGGGAACCAGATCAGTTAGGGATATGTTATTATACCAGGCCATTTTTTGATATTTTTGATTTCATGTTTCAGTGTCTGGTGATGCTGTGGCAGCGGTCCTGTGCTGGTCTGCGTGTCAGAGCGGGAGCGTCAAGTGCCTGTCTGGCCTTGCGGTGTTGGGATCTCGAAAGAAAAGTCCAGTAAGGTCATTCAGGTGCGGTCACAGTCACAGGACCAAGGGTAAGTTAACCACAATTTTGAATAAAACGTAGAGGGGGTTGTGGCGACATATCTTGGCTGATCCCTTTAGAAAGTATGAGAGTGTCAATGAGAGCTTTTATGCTTCGGCATAAATCCTCTCATGGGTCTAAATTTACATAAATATTATTGTATAATTTTATAAATTCTATAACATGTGAAGATGATGCCCCTTAGGGTAAGGCGATTGCCAGTGAGAACTTCATGACCATATATGGTTATGAAATTATAACGAAAATCTATTTATAGCCAGTGATTAATTCCGCCAGTATGCAGTTGACGAAAGTCAGTTCATTACAAGTTAAAAAGGTGATACCAAGCTCAGCGGAATGTTACAGTACTGAGGACGAGACGAATAGCGGGGAGTGGAGAGAACCAGTTTAGAGATGAACCAAACGGAAATTTTTAACACTGAAAGTCAGTCGACCACCATCTTTTGCGCTGTGCAGTAGCAATCGCGAGTAATTCGCTCGGCCGCCAACGGAATAGTTTTCGTCTTGCCCGCATCGACCGCATAAACAGCATAAGACGTAAATTGAACAATGTGAAATTTTAACCAGTATTGGACTTTTAAAAGTATAAATAATGTATTAATCAGTGATCAATAAAACTAAACAAACAGTTCGGCCGTAAGATATAAAAGTGAAAACTAAAGACAGTGCACACAACAGGAGACGTCCCGCAGGATGAAACCATACGCATCAACAGGAAAGTAAACATTTCAAATATAATTAAATACTGGCTTTTAACTAAATTTTTAAGTTGAGCTCAACAAAAACCTAAAAGTATGTAAATGTGTATGATTGTGTGTGTGAAGAATATGCATATAGGCCTAACAAGAAGTGTTGAGTTTGCGCAATTTTGATATACGTATTCGTATTTTGATGTAATAGTTGTTGGAAATCAGTTTTATGCCTTAAGGCAGAATAAGAGTGTTCATGATTATTTTTATGTTGTCAAAGGAAAATAAATAATGTTATGTTTTATTCGATATACGCATTTTGTTATTTGTATTTTTGCCCATTGTTCTCTGCCAAAGTACACTAAACGAATTCCTGGTTTAAACCTTACAGATTAAAATCAATATTCATCTTTAATAATCAATTACTGAATAATACTTCAGTTGTTTCGCCCGAACAGGGACAAATTTAATATTTAATAACCGATAATACTTCAACTGATATAAGGTTAACTCAACATTGTTTACTTTCGGCCTAACCTAACTTTCACTTTTTTGAGGTTATCGATTTCCGTCAGCTGATATAGGTTAATTTCTTAAAATTTTGTCCCTGGAGTGGCGTGGTCTCTCCGTCGAAGTACTGTGATGAACTGTGTCCTCTTCGGTTTACGAATCTTCTAGCATCTAATGCTCGATGCTAATCGCTGATTGGTTATTTTCTTAATTTTCGTGACCCTTCGGAATATTTCGGCAAAATAGACACCTTCAACACATCTTTTGACTGGTGTTGAGATTATAAGAAATCGGTTCACATTATGACGCCCAAGGGCTGGCAAATTATTAAATCCTTATAATTAACATTATTCCCTTATCTTTGCTCTAATTAACAATTCATTATTACCATCGCCTAGGGTTCTCTGAGACGAATAATTTGGATCCCCACACCATATGAATTTGATCATTATTAACACTAATAAATTTACTAATCTCTCTTATTAGTTTATTATATACTATAATGTTTGTTTTGGAGCGGTCGTGGCGTAGTGGCTAGCGTGTGGCGCTGCTACGCTGTCGGCGCGGGTTCAATTCCCGCCGGGGGCCATCTGATTTAGATACGACCGTTCCCCCTCGCAAGGCAATGGCAAACCAGCGAGAGGTATCCTGCTTAGTATAAACCTTCCCCAACTATGCCGTTCGGATCCGGCGTTAAACTGTAGGTCCCATATACCTGTGAGAGACTCAGTACCACACGCACCATGGGTATATGCGGGGAGGGTACAAATCAGTCGAAAGACTGAAGGACTACGAAAATGTTTGTTTTAGTTATTTTGACTATTATTTTCAATAAACATTGAGTATTCCTCGCTAATAGTCGAGTATGAACTCTTTACAATCATTTATAAGTTGTATTTTGATAAAAGTTGTCTTTGGCTGTTTAGGCCTAATTCAATATTAGTTACTATATTTTAATTACACTTTTCCATTATTATTCCTTACGCAACCTCATTACTCATAATCGTTGTCTACATCTTCTTATCACTATTACAATATTACTCATGACATAAGAAAGTACTTATTTCTAATTAACTTTACAAATAATTTGGCTAGGCATATTGGCCTATGATGCTATCAATTAGTTTTACTTATTGTCTTTTAATAGTGGTTTCTTAACCATTTCTATAATGAAACAATTACTCTGAAATGATCATTACAATTTCTGATCACCTCAGTTTTAGTTATTACATTATTCTTTTGTTCATTTTTAGTCTTTATAATCACTCGTAGTTTTGTACTCTAGTGTGGTACATGTATCACTTTCATTAGAAATTACATAATTGTTTTTTACATTATTGCTTTTCACATAATTGGTCACTACAATAACTACAACGTTTGACAATGTTTTGGGCTGCACCAGTACGTCCTCATTTTCTATTAGTTTATCATTAGTTCTTGCATCTAGTGCTCAATTACAAGTCCCTTTAATTTTCATTATTAAGACTCAATTTTATTTTATTAATTATTGGTTTATATTCTACTAGTGGTATTATATATTGTTGATTCTACTGGTATCAACCTCTTTCTCTCATCTTGATATTCTTAAAGGTTTTTTAGATTGTTTATTGGGTAAATCCTATTCTGTCCATTTCAGTTTGTTGATTTACACCAATCACAATATAAATCCTTCCTTGGTAAACTAGTCTTGGTACTGGTAGGATCCTTATAACATCTAGTTTAATTACAATATAACAGAATATGGATTGCTAACATTTTTGTTATAATTTCTTGTCATTATACATGAAAAATGCTAGTTACTAGGTTATGTGTGTCCTATACTGGCTTGCAAAAATGAGTTCCATTTTGTGACTTGTTTCTATACTTTTTTAACAATTATTTGAATGTATTTATTCTATTAATTATTATTTATTGTCTGGTATTTATTTTCCAGCTTCCTTTATATTATTTTTACAATAATCTTGGAGATTATCAGTTTTTCTGATATCTCTATTTCTATATCATCTACTTACATAGTAGATATGATATGAGGGTAGGCTGAAAAGTAATGCACACATGCTTGTAGAACATGAACGAAAAGAAATAGCAAGATGGGGCAAAAATTAAATAAAAGTACATTTCCTTAGCTTCAAAATTATATATTTATTTTTCAACATAGTCACCGTTAAGTCTAACACATTTCTCCCAACGCGTAACAAGTGTTTTTATCCAGTCACTGAAATATTCTTTCGACTTTTCTCGAATCCAGGACGCGACAGCTGCCTTCACCTCATCGTCCGAGGTGCAATGATTACCCTTGAGGTCTCTCTTGAGTAGAGGAAAAAAATAGAAATCGTAAGGTGTGAGATCAGGGGAGTAGGGAGGGTGTGGAATCGGTTCAAACTTCAGGTTTCGCAGAGCCTCTTGGGCTGCGCGCGAGGTGTGTGGACGAGTGTTGTCATGTTGCAAGATTATTGGCACCAGGCTGCCTCTAACCCAACAAATATGGTTTGCGATACGCTTTTGAGTGATTCGCCGGTCATTTTGAATCAAATCGTCGACAAGTTTGCGATGTTCATCGTCTGTGGCAGTGATCGGACGTCCGCTGCATTTTTCGTCATCAATTACGGGTTTCCAGGCTCGCAACCACGAAATTTTATTACCCATCGATTCACAGTAGACCTATCAACAGCATCGTCACCATAAACAGCCTTTAAACGACGATGAATCTCATTAGGAATCACATTGTCAGCAGTTAAAAATTCGATAACCGCACGCTGTTTAACTCGCGTTGACACAGCACTACAACACGTCTCCATACTTCTGCTACTTAAAGTGTACTGTTGTATGCAACTCCTTCAAACTGCGCATATGTTTGGAGGGGGGATGTTACTCCCGAATGCCACCAGGTGCGCTTCTGTAGGTAATTTTGTTCGTGTTCTACAAGCTTGTATGCATTAATTTTCAGCCTACCCTCGTACAATGTTGTTGTTATCTTTTATATCTTACTAACTCAGATTAGTACAAAGTTTTAATTTCACTCTCCTGGTCATTATATTTTTATTTTATATTAGAGTTATTGTCATAGTTGAGTCACTTATAATAGGCTGTTAATGGTTTGATGTCATTGTCAAGTCATTTAATAGGGTTTGTATTTCTGTTTTAAGTTGATTCCTTTTTCTCAATCATGAGTCTTATTCTCTATTTTATTTATTTGTTATTTTCTTTTCCTTATCTATTAGTTCTCCTGGTTGAGTTAATTCAATGCTTCCCTATTTAAAATAATTCATTAATCTCTTTCAATTTATATTCCTTTGGTGTATGTTCCAGTTATTCTCTCTCTGTCCGATCTATTGGGTATACTGGGTCAACGTTGGTCTTGTCTCTAGTCAGTTGTCTTCATTTCTTTCGCAGTTAATTATTTCTTAATGTTGATCTCTTTCTTCTTCTCTTTTAGTATATTATTTAGTTTTCTTCCTCCTTTAAATTCAAGTTTAGTTGTTCTGATGGCCTTCTATGTATTATTAATGTTGCTTATGTCGGTTGGTAATTTGGCAATGATATGTACCGTTACAATATTAATAACTGTTGTACAATAACAGCAAAAAACTTAAAGTTCCAGTTCAAAATTAACAAACGTTTTACTTCCTACCGGAAAGGATAAAAAAGAAATGAAATTATTAGATATAATCACGAAAATCTAAAGTACACGGTACCTGATTTGATACTAAGTTTTACATCCAAAAAAGAACTGCCAATGACATAATGATGTCACCAGCACTGATTAAAATTGACACAGTATCTTGTTAAATAAAATATATCAGTGAGATACAGAGGTGGAGGAAGGAACTGCACAGATTTGTACAATGTAATTAATAACATCCATAATTAATACGGTAACTATTGTGAAGGAGACATCGTGAAATCTGAGGAATAAAATGCACAGTTTGTCAATAGTGAAGTGTTTATCCTTACAAATGTCTCTGTCAGTTGTATGCTTCCGTTCTACAAGAGAAGGTCGTCATTCAGAATAATCTTTACTGTCAGCAATTGATTTTACTTCACTGAATATGATATACAATTTTCCCACTCTTGCCTCATTTACAACTTTATCATCATACACTTTCTTCGTTTGTCTATCAATGTCTACAGGGTAAATTTTTGTTCTATTTAAAACTAGATGATACTTCAAAATTCACACCAAGCAGGATTTTCAATTTTGTACCTCTTTCTAAACATGTTTTTAAGTAATAACGTACTTACTATAACAATATAACACTTGACAAATTGAGTGAAACAAAAATGCATAAATTATATATATGATTGGAAGAGAATTAAAATGTAGAAACATTGTGTGTGTACATATTTTGTAACGTGTCAAAATTTGGGTAATTTCATTTCTTACAGTATGGGGTATGTGCATTTTTATTTATTTTATTTTTGCGGGATTTTATAAAAATATTGTGAAAGCAAACGTTATTTCCATTGGAACAGAACACGTGGTAAGAAGCAGTGTTGAAACAAAGGCAAGCGCAATTTCTGTTGGGTAACTCGGCAAGGAATTCGTACCACCCTCAAATTCTCAGAACTTTGCATATGTGTGACGATGCCCGTACTTAACATCTCAAGCATGCGCGCTGTTAGTGACGCCGAGAAACTCAACCGGCGCTGGAAAAAATGGCGCTGGAGCGAACGATTTGGGACCTCAACCAGCCAACTACAGGAAATATCGTTAAGCCCCGCCTACTGCTAGTGACATCAGTATAGCAGCGACAAATATCGTCCACGGTTACCTCACAAAAAACACATTATGTGCCATGCATAGAGTGAATACGCCACAGCAAACCAGCTATGCACGGCGACGAAAATCTGTTGGCAGTGAATACGCAGTTCCTCCCGCTCAACCAAGGACGATTCTCAGTCATACTCTGTGCGTACCGGCCGGTACAGAGCTAAGTTAGGCTCAGGATAAAATTTTATGTTTCACCGATAAAAAAGTGAAATAACAGTTTAAACCCATGTAACCGCGGTTAATACCATTCAGTGAAGAATATCTACAGTTAGTTCCGGACATACCAGTGATTGCCAAACGTTAAATAGTGAGTTCGAATGAAGACCACGTTGCCGACTATAGAATTTCACAACATGTTTAAGGTTTCGGGGTAATAAAAAATGTTCAGGGGAGGGTGTATAAATTGAGAGAATGAGTGAATGGCAGGCTGGGCTCTGTCTGTATATCTTAAAGTATGTAAGTAGTAGGAAGTAAGTATAGTAAGTAAGATGTAATAGTTGCACAACAGAGAAACATGTAATACTTTTAAAACCTGTAAAAATGTATTTTTGGAGAAAAGTATAAATTCAACTCTTTTGATTAATAAACAAAATATAATTTCTCTTCCAAGATGCATTGTATAAGTTCTTCACACAACCTTGAAAATTACGCTTGTATCCCAAAGTACGTATGAGACCCTGGACCCAATAAAACGCAAGAACGGTAAGTGTAAGTTTTTTTTTATTATTGTATGGTTTTCGATGTTATTTAAATTGTGATAAATTCGTAGCTTAACATTTGGCGCCATGAAACAGGCACGAATTTAATAAAATGAAATTCCATACCTACAAATAAGATACAAGCGCAATTGAGAGGTTAAGTGAAAGACGCAAAGTTACGTAAAATAAGAAATAAAAAATATTTGTTCAGACAGATAAGAAATAAATTACATATTTAAAAATATAATAATGGAAAATACAGAGAACGGAGTCGATTTGTCCGACTCGACTGTGATAAGCGAAACAGCTGAATTTGACGAATCAGCTGTTATGAATAGTCTTGAAATACATTCAACACCGAATGTAGGTCAAGACGACAAAACTATGAATGCAAGTAACACAAATGAAACAGGTAATACAGAGGATTCAGGGATTCAAGCAACCCCGACCTCAACAAAATACAATAAGGTGGATGATGATATAATGAGTATTATACTTAATCAATTAGAAAAAATGAATAATAAATTATTAGAAAAAATGAATAATAAATTTGATAGTCGTTTTGACATAAATGAGACTGAATTAAATAAACGTTTTGACAATAACGAAAAAATTTTCGAGAACAAATTTAATGTGATGAATAGTCGTTTTGACATGAATGATGCTAAGTTTGATGTATTAACTAATTCGCTGTATAGCATTGATGACCGAATGAATGAAATACGTAGTGAAACAAAAAGAGAAACAGATGAGTTGAGAGAGTATGTGTGTGTGGTGGACAGCAAAACAAATATGTTAGAATCCAATCAGAAAGAGATTGGACAACAAATAATTGCAGTAAATGACAAATTAGAAAATTTTGTAGATAAAGTAGGTGATAAAGTTGAGAGTATTGACAGTGAGATGCAGTGCTTAACTAACACAATACATGTTATAGATAACCGCAGCAGTGAATTAGAATCATTAATAGCAATAGTAAAAAATGTTAGAAATGAGGTAGAAAGTAATTGCAAAACAGAGATACAAGCCATACAAAATACAGTAAATACTATAGATAAAAATAATAAACAATTTGAATATTTAAATAACAATAAATTTGTGTCAACTGAGCAGAGTATAGTTAATGTTAAGGATGAATTGAATATAGCTATAAACGAAAAACTTAATAGAGTTACTGAACATATAGTCATTGCTAAAGATATGAATAGCGATATCGATTTGGAGTTATTTAATTGTGAAAACAGGGGGGTACACCCTATGCAATTTTTAAATAGAGTCAGAGTGTTTAATCAGTTTTGTAGAAGTAGCTGGGAGGTACAATTGTTAAAAATAATGAAATGTTTTAGAGGGAATTCCGCGGTATGGGCGGAGGTGCATAAAGTAGACTGGGTAAATTATCAGTGTTTTGAGACGGCTTTTAGAGAGAAATATTGGTCGGAGGAGGAACAAGAGATATTACGGAGTAAAATTATGGGACCAGGTAATTTTGGGACCCAAGGGGGTAACGTAACTATGTATGTAATGCGACTATATAATGAAGCAAAATATTTAGAGCCACCGTTACCGTTTGGGTCATTCGTCCGTCACATAAGCAAGCACTTACCGAGAGAAATACAAATTACATTAATGACTCGAGAGATTGTAGAAATCACGGAATTAGAGAAAATCTTAGACATATTTCAGAATATAAGAGAACGGGATATGAGTAGGCAGATAAACACACCAGCATCACATATAAATGGGAATCATAATCAACCAAGGGGGATACACAATTTTCATAGAGGAGCGCGAGGAGGAAATTTTGATAATAGGGGCGAGAGTTGGAGGTGTAGAGAGTGTGAAACTGACAATTATGCTAATCGAACCAATTGTTTTAGATGTCATCGAAACAGGGAGTGCGCCAGAAACGAGAGAACGAACCCACCACCAAATCAACAGTCGAGGGGAGGAGAATTTTATAGAGGAGCGCCCAGAGGAGGAGGACATTATAATAGAGGAAGAGGAGGAAATCATCCGGCGGTAGCAGGCCCATTCACGGGACACTAAGGAAGACAATGGAGAGCGGGCCCAACCATTGTCAACGGAGAACCGGGTCCAAGTAACCAACGAATATGCGAACAACGTTATCAAGGTGGACATGGCGAAAGAATTGTTAGAAGAAGAGGAGAACCAGGTGAGGGAACGCAGAACAGGATTGACTGAGGTAACAATTAACATTGAAGGTAAGAATTATAAAACTTTGATTGATACCGGTAGCGAGATCTCAGTAATTTCGGAAAATGTCATGGGGGAATTAAAAGAGTTAAACAAGAATATACCGTCATTACCAGTTGCGGGGGTTACAGTAGTGGGGATAACTGGGGTAAGAAGTAAGAGAATAACCAGACAAGTACAATTAAATATTTTAATAAATGAAGTTGAATTTGAAAACACTTTCCTAGTAGTTAAAGGGTTGAGTCTAGATGTAATATTGGGAAATGATTTTTTGGAAAGAAACGGAGCAGTAATAGATTTCAATAAACAAAAGTAAAATTTGAAAAGGGAAATAAACCAGTCAAAATAGAGTTTAAAAAAGTAGTAAATGAAAGTAAAGTCACGGGAATAAAAATGTTACATAAGCAGATAGGCGATAGAGAGATAGAGACCAAAATAAATATATGTCTAGAGAATGATAGTCTAGAGAATGAGGAGGGAGAAATGCATGAGCGTAATGAGAGTGTGTGGGCAGATAGAGCCGACAAATTCTTTAATGAAGATACAGTTGTAGGAAATACTCAGCGAGAGGAGCTGTGGGCAGTTGTGGAGCGGTTCAGAGAGGTGTTTGATGAATCACCAGGGAAAGCGAAGGACTACATCTGCGAGCTGAAAGTTCGGGACCACGCACCATACATGCAGAGGAGCTACCCGGTGCCGTTTTCAAAGAGGAGGGCTGTACAGGAGGAACTAGACTGGATGATGCAGGGAGACATAATTGAACGCTCAGTATCACCCTACTCAAATCCTTTGGTAGTAGTGATAAAAAAGGATGGAAAGGTAAGGTTATGTTTAGATGCTCGGAAAATTAATCAAATTATTATACCTGACAGGGAATCTCCGGAACCCATAAATGAGATTTTACAGAAGTTTAGTGGAGTCAAATACATGACGTCTTTAGACCTGACAGCTGGATACTGGCAGGTGCCATTAGCAACAGAGAGCAGGAAATACACAGCTTTTCTTTTTAACGGTAAGAATTACCAGTTCAAACGCTTACCTTTTGGATTAAACACCAGTGTGGCCAGTTTTATTAAATGTTTAGATAATATTTTACAACCTAAGGATTTAGACTGTTTAACTGTATATGTCGATGATATCTTGATAGCGTCTAGAACATTCACTGAACATTTAGAACACATAGAATATGTATTAGATAAGCTACATAAAGGGGGTTTAACAGTGGATTGGGACAAGTCTAAATTTCTGCAGACAGAAATACATTTCTTAGGATTTATTATTACACAGGAGGGGATATTAGCCAACCCTGACAAAGTAGAAGCCATAATGCGATTCCCCGAACCAAAAAACATTAAGCAATTACAAAGTTTCTTAGGCCTATGCAATTTCTACAGGAAATTTCAGGAGAACTATGCACACACAACATCCAAACTAAGTGCTGTGCTGCAGAAGAATAAACAGTGGAGATGGGGCGATACGGAACGAAATTAAGAGAAAGTTTAGTCACATGATCATGATGAATCATCCCGATTTTAATCAGATTTTTAATTTGCAGACCGACGCCAGCAATGTAGCGCTAGGGGCGGAGCTCTACCAGGAGGGTTGCGGCAAGGAACATCTGACAATCGCCTTCGCCAGTAGATCGCTGCTGTCGGCTGAGAAAAATTATACGACGACAGAAAAGGAACTCTTAAGTATTGTGTTCGCCGTGGGTAAATTCCGGACCTACATCCTAGGCAATACCACGATAATCCGGACGGACCACAAGGCCTTATCATTTCTTAATTCATGTAAGCTGACACATAGCAGATTAACCAGGTGGGTATTAGCTTTACAAGAATATAACTTTTCATGGGAGTATATAAAGGGGTCAGATAATAAGGTATCGGATACACTTTCTAGAGTAGATGTTATAGACAATAAAACTGGTAGGGATCTTAAAGAAATAGAAATTTTTAGATTAACTAGAGAAGATAGAATTTTTGGTGAAGAATTAAGTGATATTAAAAACATGCAAAAATCTGATAGTAAACTGGGTAAAGTAATAGTTAGTTTAGAAACAGAGGTAGAGGGATCTGAATATAATGAGCGATTTCAAGTATATCAAGGCATTTTGTTTAAAAAAGTAGATAGTGGGGAACGTGATTGGAGGTTAGTTATACCCGAGGGATTAATAGATAAAATTGTTTGGGATTGTCATATAAGGTATGGTCATTTTGGTGCGAGAAAATGTGCAAATGTTTTGAAAGAATCATGTATATTTAAGAATATGGAGAAGAGAGTGAGAAAAGTGTTGAGAGTGTGTGATTTATGTCAGAAATCGAAAGTAGTGAATTATAAAGTAGAAGGGGAGATGAATTACATAAAAGTTGAGAGACCGTTTGATCTAGTTGCGGTTGACTTGTATGGACCATTACCCAGAGGAAGAGGGGGTGTGTTATATGTATTTGTAGTTCTAGACACTTTTTCAAAATTTGTAAAGTTATATAGCATTAAGAGAGCGACGAGTAAAGTACTCAGTGAGAAAATAGTAAAAGACTACATGCTTAATGTTGGAAAACCGAAAATTATATTATCTGACCACGGTCCACAGTTTATGAGCGGCAAGTGGCGGCAGACGCTTGGATGGGAAGGCATCATACCCAAGCATACGGCAGTATATCATCCTCAGTCGAACCAAGCAGAACGGGTGATGAGAGAGATTGGCAGGATATTTCGGGCGTACTGTCACGCCAAACACACAGAATGGCCATCCTACGTGAAGAAAGTAGAGGAGTGGCTGAATTGTACCACCCATGAGTCCACGGGATTTACGCCGCATGAGTTGATCCGGGGAACAAGGCCGGCCAGGATATTGGAACAACTTTTCGAATACCCACCAGAAGGTCAAGTTTTGGACAGGAACATGAAAGTTAGATGGGCAAACGAGAACTTACTTACGAGAGGAGAGCGAAGAAAACAGAAACATGATGCTAAGGGTAAATGGACCAAGTATGAGGTAGGTCAGTTAGTGTTAGTAAAAAGGCATGATTTGTCCAGTGCACAAGATAGAGAAATAAAGAAGTTTTTCTTGTTGTATGAAGGACCCTATGAAATTGTAGAAATAAAAATCCAGAATGCGTATGTGCTGAGGAACCCAGCGACGCAGGAAATAGTAGGTACTCAAAATGCGACGAATTTAAAATTATATCGGTCACTTTAATTATGGTATGTTTATGAATAAGATTTTGAATATTGTTGTATGATTACAGAAGGGATCCTCCCCCATTTTTGGGCGGTCACGATCTTATCAGTCCTGGCCGTGGAATTCGGAACTTGGAGGCGGGCCATAGTTGGCAGATCTTCCTTCGGGCGGTGAAAGCAACGATGGTCCGGCTCCACCAAAATTGGTACAAACTAGAAAATTTAACTACATATTTGAACGGGGAGGGGGACCCCAACAGGTACGTGACACGAATTAATTTTTTTTAATACACTCCAGGTGCAGCGGTCTCGGTGTACCTGTCACGTGCCTGCACTGCCTTAGAGTGTTGTACATAATGGAGGCTGCACCTAAATACAGGGCAGTGCATACAAACTTAAATATTTTAGTGTCAATGGCAAAATCCAAGTGGAGCCATTGACAATAGTTTTGCTTAAGCCAGAAACGAAGAGTTTCGCGGAGAGGCAAAGGGGGTTCCCGCTCAGACGACGGGTTGGAAGAAATGAGAGAATTAAGGTAGCACAGTTGCATAGAAGGGGAAGTAACTGCACAAAGTAGATCTGAGCTGGAACATTTTTTTGCCTCATCGCAAAACACCCCCATTTCAGGCGACTGCGGTCTTCCTAGACGTGGTGAAAGTTAAGATAGAGTCAGCCTTCAATGTAAATAGGAATTTTGAAAAAAAAAAAATATATATACCAAAACAATTTTGGATGTGTATAATTTTAAATTTAAATAAATTTTAGAATTAAGTGACCAAATATAATTGTCAACTTTTAGTATCAGTGAGTATGGAAACGTTTTGAAAAGATGTGTAATAAAATAAAAACTTGTTGTCAATACAAGAAGTGGGGAAGATTTTGGGGGGTAGATTGGTGCTCAATGAAGTGATAGAACAATGGAGTGTGGAACTGCAATTGTAGAAAGTTTAGTTTTCAATTGTAATTAGTTAGTTATTAAGTTGCTATTGCGGGGGTGGCCTGTGCCCTCGTAGATAGCGAAATGGGTTGGGGGTAACAGAGAGTGTTACCTCCATCGGAGGCGAAAATGGCGAAAATGTGCGACACACCTTTTTCGTGTAAATCAAATTTGCACACTGATAGACGATCGTGTCGCACATAACTAAAACGATGTAGAACAGGCACTGAAATGAAGTTAGATTTCCCCGACTTTTCGGGCGATTACTGCCTTACCAGCACTAATCGTGGATTTGGCTAGCGGCCGGCTATGGTCATATCAAGTCCCTTGACCATAGCTGACTTGAAATTGGTATATGGTAGAAATTAAATGGGGGGTGAACTTTAGGGGAAATCCAGGCACTAGGGTACCACCACTCTGTTCGCGGAGGAACAGCAAAGCCAGGTGGTAGACCCGCATTAAGGGCGTTTAGTTATAGACACGAATATGTTGATATTCAATAATTTTAAAATGTAACAGCCGAAGCAAAGACACGGAGAGGTAGAACTGCTCCAAAATATGCCGTCTTTGTGGAGGCGAAAAGGGCGATACAGTCCTCCATAATTTGCAATAGAGTGTGTGGATGGGAGGTGGCTCAGATGAGCCACGAATTTAAAATTTTATAACATAAAAAATTTTGCTAATTCAAATTTGATCCAATAAAAAGATGCTTGTGCTCTGTTTAAGTAATTAGATGCTCATACATGCAATATATGCTATAATTTTAAATGTATTATTTTATTGTTGTACGTTAGATATAGGTATTGATAAAAATGTGTTTTCATTATGTGTGTATTTTGAACCTAAGTAGATAATTAAGCCGTCTGGCAGGCGGTCAACATAAATGATCAGAATCAGAAAAAGGGGAAACAATGAGGTGGGAAGTAATGATAAATAAAAATATATATATTTCATGTAATTTGTTCAATTATGAGATGTGTTTTCATTGTGTTAGGAAGATCAGCTGATCAGCAATAACAGGTCACTGGTAAAATGGTTTATAAATGTTTCAAGTAATTAATGTTCAATGTAATGTTTTAATGTATTACAGATGTTTTAAAGTAATGATAAAAATAACTTGATAAAATGAGAAATAAAGTAACAATTTGTGCAAGCAAATAAGAGATAGTTTTTGGGTGATGAAAATTTTATGGGACATATAGATCTGTCCAAGTTGAAGTCCAAGTTAAAGAAATAGTAGAGATGAAAATAATGTAATGTTGTTTTGAGTTAATATATGTTATAGAATTTTGAGAAGTATTGATGTTGACACAGTAGTTGTGGGAAATATATGTAGAGTTTTGAGCGATATATTGTTGTTTATAATTGATGTTGTTATTTTATTGTGTTTGTAGTGAGGTAATAAGATTGAGATTTTTTGGGGATGGCAATTTTGTAGTAGGGGGTAGTGTAATGTGGGAGTCCGCAACATAATGATAAGTTGGGACGGGATTGGGATCGATTTAGTGGGATGGGGCCGCCTTAGGTAGAATCCAGGGGCCAGATAAGGGAAATGAGTTTTTTGGGGGGGGGGAAACACGTATCCTATGTACAAAGGGTTAGAGAGTATTTTTTTATATATTGAGAGAAGGTGGCGATTTGAGTTTAATGATAGTTGGGGTTAGAGAGTGTTTTGATAGAGATGGGTGTCATGGTAGTTGAAGTTGATGAATATTAGAGTCAGAGAGGTAAAGATTATATATGTATACAGATCAAGTAGTACAATAAATGAGATAAATATTTGAGTCACCCACAGTAATGGAGAGTAAGATTGTCAAATACAGAAAGAGATTTATAATAAAGATATAAAATTTTTAATTTAAAACCAGTGACAAATTTTGATAGCATTTGGAAAAGTAAATATCGGTATGGAGAACCATACATGACTTCCATATTCTAAGATTTATATTTAAAATCATTTTCAGCCAAACAGCCAGGGAAGGAATTTTAACAAAAAAATACTTCTTTGTTGCCAATAACGTAGTACACATATAAAAAAAAATTATCCTCTCCCCCTTCAACTATAATTTTGATTTATAGAAAATTACCCTCAGCCCGTTCAACTAGCCTCTTCATTTATAGATATTTCATCTACGTTTCTACAGTGGATTATTAAGATCTTATCAGGATACTTTATCAAAATTAAGTACTTTACTCATGTTACAACAAAAAATGTTTCAGGTAAACTGCCCTTTCCCCGTAACCGATCTTCACCAAAATCAACAGACATTGAGTTCTCTATAGCTCAGGCACATATGTACAAAATTATTTGATTCTGTTTGAATTTACGGCAGTTATGGTTCGTCATATAAAAAATTACCCATGTTAAAACATAAAACATGAGATTTATAAAACATATCTAAGATTTATATTTAAAATCATTTTTGAAATAAAATATTTTCATAGAACCTACTAACGCTGGGGAAATCTGAGGAGCCAATCAGAGTTGGGCCTACCTGTCACTCTGCTGAATTTGGTGGAAAGCCCTGTCACTGTCGTCAAAGTATCAGCCTTGACAGGGTACTCTTTTTCTGCAAAATGGGAGAGGCTTGAGATGGAGTGAGTGACATGGTCCCCACCTCAATGAAGAACCCATTGTTTTATAAAACTATATTTAAATTTTGAAAACTGAAAATTCTTTTCTTGTTGTAAATATTTATATTTTATAATCAAAATGACTTTATTTTTGTTACCTGGCAACAAAATTATTTTATTTTCAACAATTACCATTGTTTCAAAAAGTTTAAATAATTTTTCAAGTACTTTACTCTTGTTAAAACGTAAAAGGTTGCAGGTAAACTACCCCTTCCCCTTAACCGATCTTTACCAAAATCTAAAGGCCTTGAGTCCTCTACAATTCACTGACGTATGCAAAAAATTATTTGATTCTGTTTGAATTTGCGGCTGTTATCGTTTGCCATAGAAAATACGCTTGATAAAAAACGTTGCAGGTAAACTACCCCTTCCCCTCAACCGATCTTCACCAAAAACAATAGGTCTTGAGTACTCTACAAATCAGGGCTGTATGCAGAAAATTATTTGATTCTGTTTGAATTTGCGGCTGTTATTGTTTGCCATAGAAAAAACCCTTGTTAAAAAAACGTTGTAGGTAAACTACCCCTTTCCCTTAACCGATCTTCACCAAAAACAATAGGTCTTGAGAACTCTACAATTTAGGGCTGTATGCAAATAATCTTTTGATTCTGTTTGAATTTGCGGCTGTTATCGTTTGCCATAGAAAAAAAATCTACAGACAGACACACACACACGCACAGACACTTAGGAAACCGATCTTCACCAAAAACAATAGGTCTTGAGAACTCTACAATTCAGGGCTGTATGCGAAACATTATTTGATTCTGTTTGAATTTGCGGCTGTTATCGTTTGCCAAAAAAAAAAATTTCCCTTGATAAAAAAAAACCGTTGCAGGTAAACTACCCCTTTCCCTCAACCGATCTTCACCAAAAACAATAGGTCGCGAGTACTCTACAAATCAGGGCTGTATGCAAAAAATTATTTGATTCTGTTTGAATTTGCGGCAGTTATCGTTTGCTATAGAAAAAAAATCTACAGACAGACACACAGACAGACACTTTTCGGAAAACGACTTTTTTTCATGTTTTCAGTGTAGTAGAATCAGAATCTGCAATAATCTCGAACACGATTTTTTTTGCCATCACCATACTTCCATTCCTTAAGGAATATGGAAGTAAAATTAAGAATTGTTTATTTTGAATAATTTAAATGTCAATTTGATTATTATTAATATTTTGTTATTTTAAATGTTTAGTTTTATTATGTTTTGTGTTTCAAGTTAGCTTATTCCAGATGTTAAACGTATTTTCAGAAAGTATACATAACGTATGTAGGTCAAGGTTGTGGACTTGACCTAGTTTGGATCAGCTGATCGTGAGGTCATGTAAGTTAATAGTAGGAAGGCAATTAAATTTGTTTATTTAATCAATTTAAACAAGTTTTAAATAATTTCTATATATAAAGGAAACATTTTAATGAATTTAAATTTTTTTGAATTTTAAAATTTTTTGAAAAAAAAAAATCTTGATTTTTCGCCTGCCAGCTAATGAATATTTTAAGTATTGATTATTTTATTATTTGTGTGTTAACCATGTTTATGATTATTGATTTATTTTGTATTGAATTGTACTGTTAGACTTGAGGTAATCACCTGTTAGGCTAAGGATGTTTTGTTTGATTTTAAGAAGTGTTCCATTGGTGTAATTTTTTGTTGATAACAAGAAAAGAAAACTAAGGAAGAGAATTTTTTGATAAAATATTTTATTTTGAATTTTGAATTTTTTTGATGAAATAGTAAATTTTAAAGAATTTTTCAATGTATCATATGTAATGTGAGTGTGCGTGAGCCCAGTATCTGCCAAAGGCAGCCCAGCTTGCATACAAGGGGAAACATATCGGTGGAGGATCTGGCATAATCTGAGCCAGGGATTGAGGATTTTTTGGGGGTAGCATGTTAGACGGCGAGGTGTGCTGTGGTACTTGTCTGTTCGATTTTTCGGTGTTGGGATCTCTTACGGAGAAGTCCAGTGATCTCATACAGATGCGTCCATAGTCGCCAAACCAGGGGGGTCGTGTACCCATGAAGAGTAAGAACCAGGGGTTGTTGGCACCAGTTCCTCACCGGTCCTCTTAGGGGTTTATCAATGAGATTTCTTCTGTTTTGGACAGCAGAATTCTCATTGAGGGGGTATTGTAACGTGTCAAAATTTGGGTAATTTCATTTCTTACAGTATGGAGTATGTGCATTTTTATTTATTTTATTTTTGCGGGATTTTATAAAAATATTGTGAAAGCAAACGTTATTTCCATTGGAACAGAACACGTGGTAAGAAGCAGTGTTGAAACAAAGGCAAGGCGCAATTTCTGTTGGGTAACTCGGCAAGGAATTCGTACCACCCTCAAATTCTCAGAACTTTGCATATGTGTGACGATGCCCGTACTTAACATCTCAAGCATGCGCGCTGTTAGTGACGCCGAGAAACTCAACCGGCGCTGGAAAAAATGGCGCTGGAGCGAACGATTTGGGACCTCAACCAGCCAACTACAGGAAATATCGTTAAGCCCCGCCTACTGCTAGTGACATCAGTATAGCAGCGACAAATATCGTCCACGGTTACCTCACAAAAAACACATTATGTGCCATGCATAGAGTGAATACGCCACAGCAAACCAGCTATGCACGGCGACGAAAATCTGTTGGCAGTGAATACGCAGTTCCTCCCGCTCAACCAAGGACGATTCTCAGTCATACTCTGTGCGTACCGGCCGGTACAGAGCTAAGTTAGGCTCAGGATAAAATTTTATGTTTCACCAATAAAAAAGTGAAATAACAGTTTAAACCCATGTAACCGCGGTTAATACCATTCAGTGAAGAATATCTACAGTTAGTTCCGGACATACCAGTGATTGCCAAACGTTAAATAGTGAGTTCGAATGAAGACCACGTTGCCGACTATAGAATTTCACAACATGTTTAAGGTTTCGGGGTAATAAAAAATGTTCAGGGGAGGGTGTATAAATTGAGAGAATGAGTGAATGGCAGGCTGGGCTCTGTCTGTATATCTTAAAGTATGTAAGTAGTAGGAAGTAAGTATAGTAAGTAAGATGTAATAGTTGCACAATAGAGAAACATGTAATACTTTTAAAACCTGTAAAAACGTATTTTTGGAGAAAAGTATAAATTCAACTCTTTTGATTAATAAACAAAATATAATTTCTCTTCCAAGATGCATTGTATAAGTTCTTCACACAACCTTGAAAATTACGCTTGTATCCCAAAGTACGTATGAGACCCTGGACCCAAGAAAACGCAAGAACGGTACGTGTAAGTTTTTTTTTATTATTGTATGGTTTTCGATGTTATTTAAATTGTGATAAATTCGTAGCTTAACAATTTTGGACAACCCTCATACGATTTTACATTTATTAAAAAAAAGTACTTGTACAATATCAAAAAATTCATACCATTCCATAGAATATAAAACTGCAGCACCATCTTTATTATATATAGGATAAACAACTGCATCAGAGATAAGAAAATACACAAGAAAGCGCAAAACTGATTGCATAAAATAAACATAATGTGACTTTAGTAAACAGAAAATTATTTTACTTCTCACAGTGCTATCTCCTGGCACAGGTTAGCAATCATCATGGCTATCCTAACTTTCCAATAAGTAATTACACTTAAAACCAAGAATTAAACAGACTTAAAAGAAGGAATGAAACATAGATCGGTAAAGAAAATAATAATAACAAGTTTATGAGCTCTGTAAAGAATAGCAGAATCAGGTATAGAACCAATAGGCCAATAAAATGTTTCATAAAACATAAACATAGCAATATAAATATTGTGGTACTTGTTTTGGCAGAAAACAAAATTTCCAAGAAATTGAAGAAAGTGGTGTATCTCAGTTGCAGAAAATACAGGAAAGCTTACTTCGGGGGTTGCAGAAATTTAGGAAACACAGAAGGGATGACAATTACTGAACAAGTGGACAGTTATGAAACAATGAAATTGTGAGTAATGACAAAGAGATCAAATTTGAACAAAAAGTCTAAATATACCAAACACATACGCAAAAATGTTAGATGAACAAAATAAGTCACTTAGTAATTATGAAATATTTTACTATTTATTACCACAGAAGAAATAGACAAACATAAGAAGAATTATAAAAAAATGTACATCACACATACATCCACAGTTGGCATATTTATGTATGTTCCTTTGGCCTATTTCTTCAAGGGAGGTGAAGACATAGAAAAAGATAATTGTATACTTTAGTCTCTTTTTTAATACTCTGAATTTTACACATTACACACCACACCTCCTGAAGAAGTATCGCATAAGGTATCAAACTATAAATGTTAAAGACACACACACATATATGCAGTCTTGATTTTTCACAACTGAACTACCCACTAAAGTAAATAAGGTAGATTACCTCAGGCAGATTGGCAAGTGGTCCCTTCTCGATAATACCGAGAGCTGTATCTGGATTTAGTCGCAGACCAACTAAAACAGGACTGCTGTCCACCGCATAACTACTCTGTACAGACCAGTTCATTGGAGCAGACAATTTCACACTAATCTCTGAAACTCTGTCTGTCAAAGCTACTGACAAAAACTTGGTTAAAATTTTAACAAACAATGGAGTCTTGAAACCCATATAATCCATCTGTTCTTCGACTGTACTGTGAGCTTTCACTACTCTTTCCATCGCACCATAATTTCTTATGCTGAAAATTGAAAACAAACACATCAATGGTAATACATACACATTGAGACACATACAAGACAAACACATAGTATGCAACCAACAACCAAATATGTTTCTACCATATTCACAGAAATAATGCCAAAAATACTAACTCCTACTTTTCATAAAATAGGATATAATATAGTTTTCAAGACCTGCAATCAAATGTCAAATCTAATACGACATAAACGTCATGTCCCCACTAAGACAAGAACAGGTATATATAAATTAACATGTGACGATTGTGATTGTTACTGTGGGTCAAACGGGGCGCCCATTTATAAAAAGATTTAAAGAACATACCCCTTACAAATCAATTAGTAAAAATATCAGCTCCCTAGATAATATTAAATCCAATAATGCTCGACATTTGATAGATAATAATCACTCATATAGAAGTTTTGACACTAATTTCATACCCCTACATTTTTGTGACAAAGGACTCAGGATGAATGCACTTGAAGAATTTGAAATATACAGGGGTCATAACAACCCTGTATATAAGAACAACATATTGAATGATAAATTTAATTTCAAAAGCAACCCGCTATATGATACAGCAATACTAGCGCTCGCAAAAACAAAACGTTGAAAAGTTACACTACTCAGTATCGATCGGTAATCGCGTGGTGCACCATGACAACAGTGTTATTCATGTTTTTGAACGTTTAATTATTGACAATGAATTTACATATGTGTGTTTTTATTTTAATTGAATTTTAATATATGACGACCTCTTTTCTAGCAAGTGTCTGAGGATGGGTCAGATGACCTGAAACGCATCACACTAATTTTATTCTAAAGATAATGGTCACAAGACGGACCTAACAAAGGTAAGAAAATAAGAAATTAAAACACGTGACTTGGACCATTAACAAACAAAAATGTTTAAAATTGAGACACAGTTAATAATTGAAACCCATTATCTAGCTTCTATAGGAACAGTTCTTGCTGCTAAGTTTGTTTTGGGGTAGAAATGCTAATATAACTCCGACAATACACATTACTGTCAAAATTTCTCTCGACATTTTAGGTTTTGAAAGGTATGACACTAGTCACACCTGTCCTATATAACAGTAAAAATGCTGGCAACTGAACTTACACATAAATACCAAAACACTGCATGCAATCATAAAGAAGTAAGTGTTTTATTGATCCTTTTTTTTAGTTATCTGTTTCATTGGTTTCCCTAATCTCCACCTCACAACATCTCTCCTCATATCCTTGTCTACATATTATAACATTGCCAAACCCTGATCACATTTGATATAAAAAAGTATGTAAAAAATGCCAAGAAACCATATATTTTGATAGATAAATGATAACGAGAATGAAAGTAGTAAATATAATCAATAGTGAAGGAGGAAGAATACAACCAAAGGTGATCACAAAACAAGAAAATACGAACTAGACTGACAGACAACTGACGTTGACACAACCCCAGAGATTGGCCAGATATCAACCAAAGTAAAGCGAGACAAGAAGACAGTGAAGAAAAAAGAAGAAAATAAAAAATTACATGGCCATAACAAGTAACTAACAAGATTGTTTTAAAAGAGCATAATTTTTTATTATTGTTAATAAGTTATGTTTAAATTTTTATTAGTGGTAACTTGTAAATGACAGTATCTCAGCAATTGTTATACATAAAAAACCATGTGTAGATATGATTGTATGTATATCCTTATCTATAGGTGATGTGTCAGCTGTTATGTTTAAAATTACACTCATACAGACAGGGAATAGAAATGTGTGCGTGGTTCAATCAGAGAACAAATTGTATATTCTACTATATACTTTGGAACTTTTACTAAGATTATTTCAGCAGTATGTATATTATTTCAGCATTATGTGTTTGAAAGTATAAGGTTTTGGAGAGTCTATTTATTCGCTAATATTATTACTGTTGCTACAGATGTAGTATGTTTCAATTAACACAATATATTTTAACATTATTAAGTTGTTGTTATTATTGCTAATTATGACATTTCAGACCAATTTTTATCACTTTAATGACAATATATACAAAGTTATGTTTCGTTTGAAAGATGTATTTACAATACCATGTTGTTTGCATATTATAAAATGATATGTGACAATCTGAAGGTACCAAAAAAGACATGAACTCATTAGATACAAAAACTTTGTAATAATAGTGAGATCGTGAGAAATATAAGGGTAATTAGAGATAGGTAGGGAGTGACAAAGTTGAACAGTGAAGTGATAAGTGTAATAAAATAAACAGCATATAATCTTAAGAAAAAAGAGTTAAACAAGTGTGACAAACCCAAAATATAAGCACATGTTAAATGAGCAACTAAGTTAAGTATATTAGACTGAAAGGCACAAAATAATTGTGAATGTAATAAACAGAAAAAATATTATCTCAGTATAAAAATCACCAGGTTGATTACTGTTATAAAAGAGATGGTGTACGTATAGCACTCACCAAATTTGTTCATTTGTTAATTTAAAGAAAGAAGTTATTGGCTTAATGTTTAAGGCAATAATTACCAGAAGAAATAGTTTCACAGTAATATGTTAGTATGTTTTAAGTAAGTAAGGAATTTATAAAGAAAATAATAGCAATACCTTTATAAGAAATAATAGGCAAACTATATTAATTATGTGTAACGAAAGGGAACATGACAGAATTATATTAAAACTTAGAAATAAGTAAATTATGTATTAGCATAGTATTATCCATTTTGGACTAAAACATTAATACATGGCTTAGACCAATCTTGTAAGATATCAAACTAATCTTTGAAAGAAAATACGAACATCTATGTAAAGATTACAACCATTGAAATTATCCCCAAGTAAATATAGCCATTATAAAATATTTATTCAAATTAAACAAAAAATTCAAGGTTTGATAACAATGGGTTTATTTTGAGATCGACCAGGTAGAATAATTACGTTACCATGGAAACTGTGGAATAACAAGCCAAAAAATACCGTTAGATTTTTTACTGAATGTATGACGCTTTAATGAGATAGACGCTAACTTTCGAGTGACCAAAATTGTTCATTAAAACATAGCAAATATCAGAAAAAGTTATTAATAAGTGTATACCAAGACATAAGATAAAGACTGGAGCCATATTAGAGAAGTTGAGGCCAAATTAACGAAAAAAGAAAATAAATTACTACCAGTTAAACTGAAAAAGATGCCTGATGTCCTGAATCCACCAAATTAAAGAAGATTATAGTATAACCCATGAATAACAGATCGTATGAATTCGCCATAACTACGGAAGTGATAAGTACCTCTTAAATTACCCGAAATATATAAATAAACTCACGTTAATTATCTCACTAAAGGTCGAAATCTCACTGAACTGAAATTCATTACTTTCAAAGATTAAAAAGAAATTTAAGTCACTGACAATTTATAAACTAACCAATATAAACTGTTGTTAATGATCCATAATTTGTAAACACTTTTACGACACTGCGCTAAACAAATTCTACATACACAATATGTTAGTTAAGTTTACTTGATGTAAAGGTGTGTATTTTTATTGTTTTTAAAATATTTGTAATCCTTTGAACGTAACCTCAAGAGCCTATGACAAACGACATTAATAATTTGTATACAATTTTTAACAGACGTCAACATTAAACGTCTGGTATCAATTCAAATATCGATTGTCAAACCCTGTAATTGTCTCATATAAATAACCGGAGCATTTGTATTAGAATAATTTGTATTAAATGAATAACAATCACTAATAAAAAATGTGTAAGTATTGAGTGTAACCACGGTGTTATAATTTCATTAGGAGGTGCACAATATTTTATGTACATTTCAGCAGACGACTAACGATTTACACAGCACACACAACGAATTGCTGAATGCTACAGTTGGCCTAGGCGGGCGGAAATATTTGAATTATTCAAACCGCCTGAGCTGCGCTGGTCATACACCTTTGATTTTTATTTTAATTGTTTTAAGAAAACAATTTGGCGCCACCGGGATTTTCTCACCCCTAGTGAACATCAAGACCTGGTTATTCGTACGTTCGCAACGGACGAAATCTGCGGAAGTTGCACGCAGTTGAACTACGGATCGAGAAGACACGTACACTCATTACACACAAATTGTACATTATACACATTTTGCAGAGTAAAACGGTAGCCGTACGCACGAAGACGACATTATAAATTGGCGCGCCAACTAGTAGGGCTAGAATAATAAAGAAATTATACAATTAAACCCTATAAATTCTAGCGGCGATTACGAAAGATTACAAAATGCACACCAGAGGAGTGTCGAAAAAATTGGCAAAGGAGAAGGAGATGGAAGAAAACAGAGGGGAAGAAGAGGAAGGAACTCCGATTGAAGAAGTGGAGACAGTAATAACAACAACAGAACCAAGCCAAGACGAAGAAATGGAACCACAGGCGGGTGACAAAGGAGAAGTTAGAGGAGACCCGAACATACTGAAATTAATGGAAATGATGAATAATATGATGAAAGAAACCAATCAAAATTTTAAGAAACAGGAGGAGAAATTCAACGGAATGAAGAAAGAAACAAACGAAAATTTTAAAAAACAGGAGGACAATTTTCAGAAACAGTAAGAAGAATTGAGACAAACCATTAACAAGAATAATGAAAGATTACAACAACGATTGATGGAGGAAATTCAGCAAAGAAATGAAGATTTGAAGGAAGAATTGAAGGAACAGCTGAAGGAGGACCACGAGAAAAATAAAGAAGAAATGAAGCAGCAAATAAGGCTTATTTTCAGAGAACGTCGTGAAGAAAGCGACCAGACAAAAATGGAGATGAATAAGAAAGGGGAAGAAACCAATTACCAAATAGATCTACTTAATGAGACATTAGGTAACGGGTTCAAGAAGGTGAATGAAACAATAAACACCACTCCAGAAGGAAATAAAGAAAAAACAGAAATTCAAGAAGACCCAAATACATTGTTACATCAAAATAAAGGTAACGAAAACAAAGAAAAGAGTAAGCACAAAGGAACCAACCGTAGAGGAGTACAGAAAAAACAGATAATTAAGAAGACCAAGAAAATACATCAGAGAAAACGAATCAATACCAGAGAGGAATTGGAGATGATGAAGAACAGACTACTTGAGACGTTTAATCGACCAATTAATGACCATACGGAAATGATGAATGTTATGGAGTGTAGGAGAACTCTGAAGGAAATTCTAGGAGGGATCAACAATCAACCAGTGAGTAAAACTTTCAACAAACCTATCTTTAAATGGAGGATATCCAAAGTTGAAAAGCATCACAACAAAACAATGTATGACAAATTGAGAAAGTCTACAAGAAAAGGGAAATTACCAGAGATAGAAATACCAAATAAACCAATATCAGTGAGAAGATCAATAACGAAGGTACGATTAACTTCGTTGAGTAGTAAACAACATCATCAAGTGATTGAGGTAGGCACTGATGCCAGAGAACACATGGTATTAGAAGAGTGGCTGTACCAGATAAAAGAGACATATATAACACAGACAGAAACAGTGATGCACACCAGAGCAGTCCGAACAACGGAGGAAACTTATGTAATCATGGACAATGGATAAACCAAATGCAGATAAACACTGGAATGTGGGACCATGCACTGTAACAAAAGACAAGGGCAATAACACTTACGAGATCACTCACCCCGTCACCAAGAAAATAAAGGGGGTATACAATCAAGCCTCAATTAAGAAATATTATGACAATCAACAATAACTGTAAAAAAACAATTTAAAGTAAAAAACCAACAAAAATACTTTAAATAAAGAAAAAAATAACGTGACAAACAAACAAGTCTGCCAATGTCATAAAGAAAATATCTCTAAAGAATGTCAAAATTCCAAAACATTCGTAAGTACAGCTTACACTAAGCATTAGAGAAACCATTATGATGAATAAAAATTGTAAAAAATCAAAAAAGATATGTAAGAAAAGCTTACCCAAATATCTTAATAATATTTTAGAACAAGTAAAAATGGAGAGATAAAAGTCACAAGGCATTCAGATAAAGTAAGAGCAACCAACTTACTACAATATTTAAATAAAAATTAACAATAGAGGAGTGTAGTTACAAAACATTCCTCCAAAATAAGGTTAAATTACCATAATATTTAGCCAAAAAAAAAATGAGGCATAAAAAGCATAACATACTGTAAAGGAATAAGCTACAAAAAATTCCTAACTAGTAAGAAGCCATAACTTACTATGATATTTAAAAATTATGAAAAAATATCAATCAAAATGATCAGCTTCCACAACTATTTAGAAAGAGGGGAAGTAAAATTACCCAAACCAATGATCACAAAACAATATAAATGAAATAAACGTTCTAAGAGTTATAATGTGAAAGGAGATGAAACAAAGAGTAATTAAAAATGAATAAAAATGTGAATTGTATCAATAAAAAACAATGCTTCAAATAGTATCTATAAAGAAAGATGAAACAATATATGACTCGAACTGAGCTATAATGAAGTATAAAAGTAAAAGATTCCCAACAAATATTATGATTATGATTATTATTATTGTTATTTTGAGTCACGAGTTGACTATATTTAAGAATTATTAATTGAGATTGTCTGTTGAATGAACCAGCAATCATTTTACTGAGCAGGGATGATGTTCCCCTGATATCAGTATAAGAGTAGTTTTGATGAAAAATAAGATTTATAGGGAATAAGTTATAATAAAAATTCAATAAGCCAGTTCGCAATATGAGAAGATAGTGAAGAAAAGACTAAGAAGAATGGAATTAAAGGATACAGAATTAATTATAAAAAATGAATGAGAAGCAGGAGAATTTGAAAAAAAAAAAAAAAAATTGATACGATACAATTGATAATTTCATCAAACTCAAATTCACGTTTTATAAAATGATCAATTTTGGTGGAAGGGCATTATATAACATTGCCAAACCCTGATCACATTTGATATAAAAAAGTATGTAAAAAATGCCAAGAAACCATATATTTTGATAGATAAATGATAACGAGAATGAAAGTAGTAAATATAATCAATAGTGAAGGAGGAAGAATACAACCAAAGGTGATCACAAAACAAGAAAATACGAACTAGACTGACAGACAACTGACGTTGACACAACCCCAGAGATTGGCCAGATATCAACCAAAGTAAAGCGAGACAAGAAGACAGTGAAGAAAGAAGAAGAAAATACAAAATTACATGGCCATAACAAGTAACTAACAAGATTGTTTTAAAAGAGCATAATTTTTTATTATTGTTAATAAGTTATGTTTAAATTTTTATTAGTGGTAACTTGTAAATGACAGTATCTCAGCAATTGTTATACATAAAAAACCATGTGTAGATATGATTGTATGTATATCCTTATCTATAGGTGATGTGTCAGCTGTTATGTTTAAAATTACACTCATACAGACAGGGAATAGAAATGTGTGCATGGTTCAATCAGAGAACAAATTGTATATTCTACTATATACTTTGGAACTTTTACTAAGATTATTTCAGCAGTATGTATATTATTTCAGCATTATGTGTTTGAAAGTATAAGGTTTTGGAGAGTTTATTTATTCGCTAATATTATTACTGTTGCTACAGATGTAGTATGTTTCAATTAACACAATATATTTTAACATTATTAAGTTGTTGTTATTATTACTAATTATGACATTTCAGACCAATTTTTATCACTTTAATGACAATATATACAAAGTTATGTTTTGTTTGAAAGATGTATTTACAATACCATGTTGTTTGCATATTATAAAATGATATGTGACAATCTGAAGGTACCAAAAAAGACATGAACTCATTAGATACAAAAACTTTGTAATAATAGTGAGATCGTGAGAAATATAAGGGTAATTAGAGATAGGTAGGGAGTGACAAAGTTGAACAGTGAAGTGATAAGTGTAATAAAATAAACAGCATATAATCTTAAGAAAAAAGAGTTAAACAAGTGTGACAAACCCAAAATATAAGCACATGTTAAATGAGCAACTAAGTTAAGTATATTAGACTGAAAGGCACAAAATAATTGTGAATGTAATAAACAGAAAAAATATTATCTCAGTATAAAAATCACCAGGTTGATTACTGTTATAAAAGAGATGGTGTAGGTATAGCACTCACCAAATTTGTTCATTTGTTAATTTAAAGAAAGAAGTTATTGGCTTAATGTTTAAGGCAATAATTACCAGAAGAAATAGTTTCACAGTAATATGTTAGTATGTTTTAAGTAAGTAAGGAATTTATAAAGAAAATAATAGCAATACCTTTATAAGAAATAATAGGCAAACTATATTAATTATGTGTAACGAAAGGGAACATGACAGAATTATATTAAAACTTAGAAATAAGTAAATTATGTATTAGCATAGTATTATCCATTTTGGACTAAAACATTAATACATGGCTTAGACCAATCTTGTAAGATATCAAACTAATCTTTGAAAGAAAATACGAACATCTATGTAAAGATTACAACCATTGAAATTATCCCCAAGTAAATATAGCCATTATAAAATATTTATTCAAATTAAACAAAAAATTCAAGGTTTGATAACAATGGGTTTATTTTGAGATCGACCAGGTAGAATAATTACGTTACCATGGAAACTGTGGAATAACAAGCCAAAAAATACCGTTAGATTTTTTACTGAATGTATGACGCTTTAATGAGATAGACGCTAACTTTCGAGTGACCAAAATTGTTCATTAAAACATAGCAAATATCAGAAAAAGTTATTAATAAGTGTATACCAAGACATAAGATAAAGACTGGAGCCATATTAGAGAAGTTGAGGCCAAATTAACGAAAAAAGAAAATAAATTACTACCAGTTAAACTGAAAAAGATGCCTGATGTCCTGAATCCAGCAAATTAAAGAAGATTATAGTATAACCCATGAATAACAGATCGTATGAATTCGCCATAACTACGGAAGTGATAAGTACCTCTTAAATTACCTGAAATATATAAATAAACTCACGTTAATTATCTCACTAAAGGTCGAAATCTCACTGAACTGAAATTCATTACTTTCAAAGATTAAAAAGAAATTTAAGTCACTGACAATTTATAAACTAACCAATATAAACTGTTGTTAATGATCCATAATTTGTAAACACTTTTACGACACTGCGCTAAACAAATTCTACATACACAATATGTTAGTTAAGTTTACTTGATGTAAAGGTGTGTATTTTTATTGTTTTTAAAATATTTGTAATCCTTTGAACGTAACCTCAAGAGCCTATGACAAACGACATTAATAATTTGTATACAATTTTTAACAGACGTCATCATTAAACGTCTGGTATCAATTCAAATATCGATTGTCAAACCCTGTAATTGTCTCATATAAATAACCGGAGCATTTGTATTAGAATAATTTGTATTAAATGAATAACAATCACTAATAAAAAATGTGTAAGTATTGAGTGTAACCACGGTGTTATAATTTCATTAGGAGGTGCACAATATTTTATGTACATTTCAGCAGACGACTAACGATTTACACAGCACACACAACGAATTGCTGAATGCTACAGTTGGCCTAGGCGGGCGGAAATATTTGAATTATTCAAACCGCCTGAGCTGCGCTGGTCATACACCTTTGATTTTTATTTTAATTGTTTTAAGAAAACAATTTGGCGCCACCGGGATTTTCTCACCCCTAGTGAACATCAAGACCTGGTTATTCGTACGTTCGCAACGGACGAAATCTGCGGAAGTTGCACGCAGTTGAACTACGGATCGAGAAGACACGTACACTCATTACACACAAATTGTACATTATACACATTTTGCAGAGTAAAACGGTAGCCGTACGCACGAAGACGACATTATAATATGCCTTCCCTCCAGCTTTTCCCTGGTTCCTCTTTTGCATTCTGCTTGCTAATTCAACACTTTTTTTGGAGGGTGTGTACTCAACCATTTGTTGGATTTGTTTATACCAAATCAGCTACTTATTTCTTATGTCACCTACAACTGACTCTAATTCTCATCATTTCTCTTCTACAGACATCGTCTTTTGTTCTTTTGCCTTTTACGTTTACTTGCCACTCTTCTACAAAAATCCATTTCAATTGCTCTTAATGATTTTCTTGTATTATCTTATAATGGTCATATCTCTGAATTGTCGACTATTATAATTTTCTTACTGCATGAAAGCTATTCTAAAATTCTCCTGTGATTAGTTGGTATGCACAAACTGGTTGCCACAGCATCACAGTACACGTGCAATAGCGACCAGAGTACCCTTTCACACATATCCATAGTCTCTTTTGTTTATTTATTATTACATATATATAAACTTTCACAATATGAACTTACTTTCATTTATCTTTCCCAAACGTTTTGAGGTGATGTTCCTCTTCCTCAGTGGGATTAAATACTGAATGTCATTTTAACAGTATAACGGTTATGGACTGGTGTGCGTGGTGGGGGTTGATGGTGGGAGGGAATTGGCGCTGAGGTTCAAATTGTGTGTTTGGATCAATGTATCAAATAGTGTATGTGATCTATAACGTAATTGTTCATTTAATATGTTGTTTGGTTGTAGTGCATGATGTCTGTATATTTCAAATTGTTCAGCTGTGTTTAGTTTTCTACTTTTAGGTAAGTAGTGTAATATTTCCATGTTGTGTTCTATGTTTGTGTAACTGTGGTTTTCGTTTTGTAAATGTGTGGCAAATGTGGAATGTATGTAGTTTGTGGTGAGGGCTTTTAAATGTTCTGAAAATCTGGAGGAAAAAGGTCTTCCCGTCTGGCCGATGTAGAATTGGTGACAATCATTACAATTTAATTTATATACCCCTGTTTTGCTGTATGTGTCTGTGTTTTTTTTAGTATTATTTATGTGTTTCCTAATGGTGTTGTTGGTTCTGTAGGCTACTTTATAATTATGTTTTCTAAATGTGTTTGCAATTTTGTGCGTATTGGAATTGTAGTATGTAAGTGTTATGTATTTACTGGGTTGTGTGCTGTTGATCTGATGTGTTTTACTTTTTGTGTTTAGGATGCGTTTGTGTAGTTTATTTATTAAATCGGGGTTGTAACCATTGTTGCCTGCTATATATTTGATTGTGTTTAATTCTTCTTGGTAGTCATGTGTGTTTAGGGGTACTGAAGTGAGCCTATGGAGCATGTAGTTGAAAGCTGCATGTTTGTGTTGAGCTGGGTGGTTGGATGAGTTATGTATGACCATGTCTGATGTGGTGGGTTTCCTGTATATTTTCTATGTGTGTGTGTGTTGTTTGTTTTGGTGATTGTAAGGTCTAAGAAGTTTATGCTATTATTTAGTTCTATTTCAAGCGTGAATTTTAATTTATGGTGTATAGTGTTAATGTATTTGTGGAAATTTTCTATTTGTCTTTTGTTGCCGTTGTAGAGGAGTAAAATGTCATCAACACACCTGTGCCAATATATTATTTTATCGGTGTATTTGTTATTGTTCAGTATGTGTTCCTGTTCTATGGTGTGTATAAATATTTCGGCTAGTATACCTGATATAGGGGAGCCCATGGGTAGTCCATCTGTTTGAGTGTAAAACATGTTATTGTGTGCGAAATAATTTTGATCAGTGATAATTTTTGCTAGATGGATGATCTCTTTTATGTGTGTTTCAGGTGTGTTATTTATTTTTAGTAATTGTTCTAATGTAGTTATAGTTTCTTTTATGGGAACATTGGTGTATAGGTTTGTTATGTCGAATGAAGCTAGTGTGGAATTGTGTGGAATGTGGACATGTTGAGTTTTATTCACTAGATCTAGATTATTTTTTACGGTGGTGTTGTTTGTTAAATTTATGCTATTTCTGATTAATTTATCTAAGTGTCTAGCTATTTTGTGTGCAGGTGCTTGTGTGTTGTTTATAAGTGGCCTGATGGGAATATTTGGTTTGTGTAATTTCGGTAGTGCATTTAGTGTAGGGGCATTTGGTTTAATTTGTTTTAATATTTGATGTTGTCAGGTGATACTATGTGTTTTGTGTTATTTAGGGTTTTGTTTATTTGTTTGTGATATTTTGGGGTGGGGTCTTTATTTAATTTAGTGATGTTGTTTTCATTAAAAAATGTTTCGATTTTGTTGTTTAAAGCCTGTATTTCCATTATGACATTTATATTACCTTTGTCAGCTTTGAGTCTGGTTAGGTTGTGTTCTTGTAATTTACGTTTTATGTTCAAACATTAAAAAACAAAACGTATCAGAATTAGGAAACCCACCACATCAGACATGGTCATACATAACTCATCCAACCACCCAACTCAACACAAACATGCAGCTTTCAACTACATGCTCCATAGGCTCACTTCAATACCCCTAAACACACATGACTACCAAGAAGAATTAAACACAATCAAATATATAGCAGGCAACAATGGTTACAACCCCGATTTAATAAATAAACTACACAAACGCATCCTAAACACAAAAAGTAAAACACATCAGATCAACAGCACACAACCCAGTAAATACATAACACTTACATACTACAATTCCAATACGCACAAAATTGCAAACACATTTAGAAAACATAATTATAAAGTAGCCTACAGAACCAACAACACCATTAGGAAACACATAAATAATACTAACAAAAACACAGACACATACAGCAAAACAGGGGTATATAAATTAAATTGTAATGATTGTCACCAATTCTACATCGGCCAGACAGGAAGATCTTTTTCCTCCAGATTTTCAGAACATTTAAAAGCCCTCACCACAAACTACATACATTCCACATTTGCCACACATTTACAAAACGAAAACCACAGTTACACAAACATAGAACACAACATGGAAATATTACACTACTTACCTAAAAGTAGAAAACTAAAAACACAGCTGAACAATTTGAAATATACAGACATCATGCACTACAACCAAACAA
The DNA here is from genome assembly GCA_034769895.1 of Magicicada septendecula. Classification (NCBI taxonomy): domain Eukaryota; kingdom Metazoa; phylum Arthropoda; class Insecta; order Hemiptera; family Cicadidae; genus Magicicada; species Magicicada septendecula. The sequence goes on from CM068375.1 coordinate 434,331,258, forward strand.
CATATTAAATGAACAATTACATTATAGATCACATACACTATTCGATACATTGATCCAAACACACAATTTGAACCTCAGCGCCAATTCCCTCCCACCATCAACCCCCACCACACACACCAGTCCATAACCGTTATACTGTTAAAATGACATTCAGTATTTAATCCCACTGAGGAAGAGGAACATCACCTCGAAACGTTTGGGAAAGATAAATGAAAGTAAGTTCATATTGTGAAAGTTTATATATATATATATATATATATATATATATAATAATATTTATAAAGTGAACGAAGAGGATGAATCAACAAGATAATTATGTTTATGTTCGAGAAGTGAACATACTATTGAGCCTGTCAATGCCCCTTCACCAGTTGCATGTGGCGGTATTCATTGAAATGTCCCACCGTCTGTTGAGTACGTTCAGAACTATGCTTTGAACTACTGGATGGTACTGGATGAGGCTTTCAGTTGATGGAAAGGAAGGAATAAAACTGTACAGCGCTACCGGTATCATGCAGGACCATGCTCAGAACCCGATGTGGATGGTGATTGCCCTGATCATAGATCAAGGCTTGTAAGTTGTAAGGTGGTGCCAAGTTGTTAATATAATTATCAGACGGTCGACTCTGTTCAACAGGGACCCATTAATGTGGGCCAGAGAGCAGACTCCACATACTCGAAAGCCTCAACTTCCAAAGAATTTCATAGATTGGAATAGTAGACGATTGTGTGCAAGGCCTGTCCGTGGCCAAATCAAAGCCAGTACATCGCCGGAGTTTAGTGCAGGCAGAGATGCCATAATTTCATCGAGATGAAGGTCTGTATACGTACTCAGCACTTTGACACCAACGAGGATCTCATAAAGGCATGAACTCTTGACACGATTCCTTAGTGGCAGTGTTTTCAATGAGAGACTGCAAAGTGGTGCAACAATATAATAAGGGCCTGTATGCGAGTGACTATTATGTGAATATGTAATATAGGTAGGTATGTAACTTTTGTATACAGTAAAATATTTGTATATATTTTAGTTTTTGTTTACCTGCCAACTAGAAGTTGAATAGCCCTCGAATGCCGCAACCTGTTTTATGCATGTCCTTTTTTTCTTTTTATCGGCCATCTGAGGACCACGTGCCAATTTCAATTCTTTATTCCTTTTTCTTTTCTTTTTCTCCAATATTCTTTCATCTTTTCACTATGTCTCTTCTTCCTGTCTTCAGTCCACTTTGAACCTGCGTTTTTCTCTTTCTTACCCTGGACTCCTATGTAATGGCCCCTGCCTAGGGTTACAGGTGAAACCCGGTCAATGGTCTCAAAGGCGGATGGAGGCATCTCAGTTCCCAACGGCAGAGAGGGGGAAGAACCAAGTGGAGTAAGCCATGAAAAACAATCATTTCAGACTAACAATCTGACCTTATCTCGGGATTTAATTCCTACTTTTGCACTCTATACAATTTCAATTGCAGTATGCATATACTTCAATTATTAAACTTTTTTATGAGTGTCTTGCGTTTTAGTTATTACACAGTGCAAGGTGAAGCTGGCTTTAGATGTCAAAGGCCAAAACGACCAAAGAAATTTTGATGGTAGAAGTAGACAGCGCCAAAACCTACAGCACACCTCACCCCCTACCCAAAAAAAAAAACAAATTCAGAGTGACCAACCACATTTGATAGCCAATATGCAGTAACAAATACTATTCCCATTATTCACAATTTTCTATGTCCCTCAGTAGAAGCCCCTGAAATCCGTTACACACAACTACTAAACACAGAATGCTTTACGGGTCAAGGTAACTCTGAAATAACTTACCTCATAATCCCAATAAAATTGTACATTTTACATTATACTTTCACTGAAATTACATTAACTATACAATTACTTTCATACTGTAATATTTTTACTTCTTTATAGTGAATGACATACAATTTTGCTGAATTATGGCATTTATTCGTTCTTGAAATGATAATCTTGATTTTTGTTTATTAGATGCACCTTTACATTCATTAATTTTGAATAATTTTTTTCAAAAATAATGTACATCCAACATATCTTATGAACCCATTTATTGTTAAGTTTCAACAGTTCAACATACAACATAAGATAATCACACCATCTTCACTCATCAAGACAGTTACAAAAGACAAAATTAAAAATGAAATTTAGCATGTCAACGCAAAATGTAATTTTAATACTGGCAAATTAAATCAAATCAATTCTTTCAGACGCCTTTAATTTTTTACCTCCCTTTGACATATCTCCATAAGAACTGATTAACCTTGCATCTATTTTTCATCACTTATCCATCCACAAATATGGCTCTACTCATTAAATTTTAGCCCATGCTGACAATTAGAAACCTCTACGTATGTTTTCTACTATTACCGAAATAACGTTACCATTAATTTTCTTTGTCTCTCTGGGGCTAATGACAGAACTGCGACTGAGGCATCCGAATAACAGATGGTTTTAACAACTAAAGGGGCCATCTGCTCTCCTTGGTGTTCCACTGATGGCTTCAAAACAAAAGCCAAACCTCTTTGCTTGACATCCCATTGATAACTGAAACTATGAACAGTGATTGTTACTAAGCCTGACTTATTCAAAGTCAGTGCTAAATTCAAAGTGTTTTTGGTGGGCATGCATAGGTAAAATTTGTTTCTTTCCCAAATGTACACACACATTTTTGTTACCACGCAGTTTTAACACTCTTGATGTCATTCGCTCTCTTCAAGGTCACTATAATTAATTCATATAAAATAAATCAGAATTCCATTCCTGCCCCACTAAGAGCCCTGTTAGAAAATTTAATAATGATTGTAAAATTCTCCATGGAGGGAGACAGTGAGTCAATGGAACCACTGAATAACTGTCATGGATGTGGATTTAAGACAATCATTCCCATGTAGAACTCAGCACCTAACATTTCTAAAACCTGTCACTATCTCATCATGGCAAAACGAAACAATCATAATTTATAATTTCCAATACTTAGGTGCTATCCAAAAGGCACAATTAAAACAGTTGTTTCACAAATATACATACTATTAATCACACTATTAAACAAGTGACCAATGTTTTAAACAACTTTCACTCAACAATACTTTATAACTACTACACTCTTGTATCAAAAACGGATACAAAAATGTTCATGCTAGGCCTATTCAAACGTTTATACATTCGAAATGAGTAAAAAATTCGTTTTAATGGCAAAAATATTTATATGGTATCACACCTAAAAGACCTGCTCCAAAACCTAAGAAAATCAAAAAATCAGGAATGAATCATGATTGTTCTTATCAGAGATGTTAGGAGCACAAAGCTACAAATTTATTAGTTAAATAATTTAACTATTAGTCATCAGACAACTTAAATAAAACAAATGTATAAACAACAAACACGATATCTAAAACAATTCTACTTACCAAACAACATGATCAAACTGTCTAAAGAATGGTACTGGAGTCATAAATAAAGCTTGGAAGCTATTTATGTCAGGGTTGTCAAGACACTTTAGTGCTAACTCGGCTTCATTCTTTACCTTAAATGAAAATTATTCCATTTTAGCTTTACAGTAAATTTTAATGGAATGTCTTAAGTAATATACCAACAGTAATAAATTAGATTACCTTCAGGTATGTATGTCTTGTTAAAGTAGCAGCCAAATTACAGAATCCTGTACTGTCCAAAAATACAACTTCATAATACTTTTGGAATAACTGCAGGTTACTGTCCAGTTGTGAAGCCATTGAGATTCCTTCCTTAGTCCAATCACTCTGACCTATAAACACAGAATTTTATATAAAGGCCAATAATGTGACACTTTTCAAAGCAGTTTCCATCATTCTATAAGTGTCTTTTGGCAACAATAACCATTTGAGGATCAGGATTTTGTACATGGTTCATGTGTGAAAAGAATAGGCAGTTTTTGCCATTTTGCACTTGCTGTAAGTTTTTTCATTCTCTGGTGCACATGATACATGTATCTGTGTGAATGGTGTTTCATTAAAGACAAAAGTTGGTATAGGCCCGACAGCCATTACTGAACCCAACAGGAACACACAGTCATCTGCACCAACCCAGTGCGTGAATTACCCCCATTTACAAATATACCTAAGTTATCTTATTATATATATAAACTTTCACAATATGAACTTACTTTCTTTATCACTTTCCCAAACGTTTCGAGGTGATGTGCCTCTTCCTCAGTGGGAGTAAATACTGATTGTCAGTTAACAGAATAACGGTTATGGAATTAGGTGTGTGTGGTGGGGGTTGATGGTGGGAGGGAATTGGCGCTGAGGTTCAAATTGTGTGTTTGGATCAGTGTATCGAATAATGTATGTGATCTATAATGTAACTGTTCATTTAATATGTTGTTTGGTTGTAGTGTGTGATATCTGTATATTTCAAATTGTTCAGCTGTGTTTAGTTTTCTACTTTTAGGTAAGTAGTGTAATATTTCCATGTTGTGTTGTATATTTGTGATTTACAAAACGAAAACCACAGTTACACAACCTCCTGATGGTCCTCCTGATTGGACCATTGTCACAATGAGGTGTCTGTACACTGCACATCTCTAAGCCAGTGCAGTGAAGTGTTCAATTTCTTTCATCAGGTTTCTAGTATAAAATACATTATATTGTTCTCCATTATTTTTTAAATATACATGTTAATAAAATATTTAACTGATAATCCAGTGTTGAGACGGGGAGACTTGATCTTCAAATTACAAAAAAAACCTCTGGTTCTCTAAAATATCATATATATTATACTCACATATTGTACTAAATGTGTTAGAAAAATAAATACTATACTTTTAACACACAGGAAGATATTAACAAGTACAGTAGAACCTCACTAATTCGTCACCTACGGGACCAATGGGGTGATGAATTAGTGAAATAGATGAATTAGTGAGGGAGTAAGAAACAAACCCATTAAAGGCAATATAAAATGTTTTATTACAACACTACCAATGTGCAGTACTAATGTTATACTCGAATACATTTATTGCTGAAAATTTTCAAACTTAAACAAGTTCAGCTCTGTAATTGCAAACCAAAATTTTTTTGTGATTGATTGTGAAAAAATCTGTAATTTTCTTCTACTTTTTCTGTTGACTGTACTTTTCAAGAGCCAAATTATGGTATTTGGCGCAGTGAAATTATTTTAGGCAGTTCTGCTTCATCTTGGCCTCCGTACCACTTGATTGCTGTAGTCAGTGATTGAACGGCCTCCTTATGAGAGATTGCAGGTTTTATTGGGTGCTCATTAGGGTAGGATTTTTAATTTGTAATAGCGCGGAAAAGTTGCCTTTTGGTGTAGATAAGATAAAAAAAAAGATATGAAAAATATTGGAGCACGTCTTGAGGTGCCGCAAGGACGATAAATTTTCATAAAATTGCAATTTTCGCTACATTTTTAAGTTTTTTTAAGAAGTTGTCAAAATTTTTTTTTATTTCAAATACTGTCAAAAAAGCAGTTTTTATATAAAAAAAGACATACAATTTTTTTTTAACTTTTTGGATTCTGTCTTGAGGTGCCGCAAGAGCGGTAAACTTTTATAAAAACACACTTTTTGTAACTTTTTCAAAGAATTTTACGTGTCTCGATTATGCAATAAAAAGTTTCAAATAGGCGTTTTAATATGAATAGAAAGATAAACATTGCATTGGCATCCGCTCAACTTAAAGAAAAGAAAGGAATTAAGTTGTACAAAAAAGTTATTTCAGAAGAGCACGTTTCACTAATAGAGGAACCAAACTCAAAGTTTTTAGGCCACGTAACACCTAAATCTGGCACTGGAAAAGACATAGCAGACAGTATACTGGAGTTTCTTGAAGATAGAGAACACAACGAACAACTTTTGAACTTTACTGCTATTGGGTGTGATGGAACCGTTGTAAACACTGGACATAATAATGGTGTGATTTCTTTGATGGAAAATGAAATAGGAAGACCTTTACAATGGTTAGTTTGTTTGTTCCATGGAAATGAGCTACCTTTGCGACATCTTTTTTGTCATTTAGATAGTAAAACGAAGGGACCCAATGAGTTTAAAGGCGAAATAGGTCAGCAGCTGGAAAACTGTGCTAATCTTTCTGTGGTTACTTTCTTGCCAATTGAAAATAACCTTCCTCTTTTGGAGAACATAAATGATTTAAGTACAGATCAGAAGTATTTATTGGATATGTGTATCGCTGTATCAAGTGGAAATTGCTCACTAGATTTATCTTTAAGAAACCCTGGAAAACTTGCTCACTCCAGGTGGCTTACATTAGCAAACCGTATACTTGGATTGTATGTGGCAACTGAAAATCCAACTGAAAACCTTAAGACTCTGGCTGAGTACATTGTGAAAGTGTATGCACCTGTGTGGTTTAACATTAAGTTAAAACCTTCATGTACTTATGGTTCCAAACATCTGTTTAAGCTTATCTCATTTTCACGCTATCTCTCTGATGATTTCAAGAACGTTCTAGACCCGGTTATTCAAAGAAATGGGTACTTTGCTGCTGCAGAAAATCTCCTTTTGTCCATGCTATGTGATGAGCGCAAAAATGTAAGAGAACTTGGTTTACGACGTGTTTTAAAAGCAAGAACAGAAAGTAGAGACGGAGTCAGGAAGTTTAAAGTTCCAAAGATAAACTTTGACGCAAAGGATTACATCGACATGATCTCATGGGCTGAAAATGACGTAACTGAACCCCCCTTGGTAAAACATGTTTCCATTGACTCTCTCAAAGACTTTATACGGAAGACATCTGAAGCTCAACCAAATAGTAAAGTGGACCCGCTTATCGACTTTCCCCGGCTTCCTTGTCACACGCAAGCAGTGGAAAGAGCTGTGAAACTGGTGACCGAATCGGCTCAAAATGTCTGTGGTTCAATCGCAAGAGCCTTGATATATAAGAGCAAAAATTGACTCATGTGAGAACATGCCAAAATTTGATACAAAAAAACAGTTTAATGTGTCAATGAAGTAGAAACAAACATTTTGCAGCTGTAACATTTGTAATTATTAAGGGTTTTTTAAATCATAAAAAATGAACTTTCAATGTCTTTAAAATTGTATTATGATATTTTTTTACATGTGCTCTAATAAAAAAAATATATAATTGATTTGACGAGCTTTTATTTCAACCTTATTTACTACTATTTGTAACAACCAAAATGTTCGCAAAAGTTTCAAAATTAGCAAAAATACAAACTTTTTGACATTAAAAAATATTTTTTTATTATTATTATATTTTGTAATTAATCATTTTTTCCAATTCTAATGCTTATATATGTATTTACAACTATCTTTTGTAACATTATATGTACGAGAAAACCATACAAAATAATTTATCAAAGTTTATAATTTTTCAATTTTTTTACAAACTTTAAGCTCTTTGCTCAAGATGTTGTAGTATAGCAACCAAATTTTTTTTCTTCTTTTTGAACCTAAAAGGCAACTTTTCCCCACTATTACAAAACTAAAAAAAAAAAATTAAAAAAAGGCCATTTTCGTTCCACCCTAGTGCTCATCTTCTTCATCATTTGCTTCTGTAGGTTCTGTGGATACGTATGTAACAATTTCATCATCATTAAACATTTTGTAGCCTACATCCGGTAAGTCAATTTCACACCAATTTTTGACATTGCCTTCATTCAAACTGTTAAATGCTGGTAGGGAATCAGCACAATCAATGCAGTACTGACCTGCTGCCTCACCTTACACAGTAAAAAAGTATGTATCTTCACAGATTCACAAGCAGCGCTACTGTTGCTGTAACAATATAAACCATGCATACTATTTCAGAACAGTTCACATATTCCATATAATCAAAAAACTGGAAAGCAGCAAAACTGAGTTAACTTTACAATGGATACCCGGCCACGTATATATTGACGGTAATGAAAAAGCGGACAGGATGGCTAAGGATGCAACTATGGTGTCACCACTGGAGGAAAGTGTAATATCACTCCCGGCTGCTACTTGAGATTTCAGCAGAAGACCCATTGAAACGTTCGATATTAAATGATATCATAATAATTTAAAATCAATGTTAATACACTCCTACTTACCATTGCGTGGCTTCAAGGTTGCGTCATACGTATGTTTGGGATGCAGACGTAATTTCTTAAGGTTGTGAGAATAATTTGGACAACACATTTATATGAAGAGAATTGAGATTTTACTTTGGATTATGTCAGTTACATTTACATATAAAAACGTTATACTGCTTATTGCATTTTACTCATGCTCATCTGCAACTATGGCTTACCTTAGTTTGATACTTACACAATTTGATCTATACAAATACGGAACACAATTAAAAAAAAAAACACACACACAGAAACACAACAGCCCAGCTTTGCTTGTACACTCTCTCATTCACAATTTAAAATACCCTTAACATTTTATTATTAATAAAACTTCCCCCACGGCAGCCACGCGGTCTTCACGCACAGTCATCTTTCTATGAAATGTTATAATGTTGGTGTCCGAAATAACTCTCGGTTAGTTTCTACCGCACGGATGTATTATCGTCACATACTTTTCTCCACTGGTATTTGAATTTAAAGTGAAAATAATAGAAAAACTTTTGCGTGTAGCCTAATTCGTTCCTAGCCGGCAGGCTTCAGTAGTGGGACTGCGCTGCAAACGTTTTGTTTGTACACTGTTACTTTTTAATGACTGTTTCACACTTTCTAAGATAGGCCAAATTTGTTTTAACGGCCTATCTTGTAAACCCGAGGCCCCTGTTTTAAATTCACAATTCTATTGTCTGCTGCTGCTTACTCTCTGATACCAAACTGCACACACTGATGACACACTGTAGACTGTGTCACAAGGCTGCTGCTATGTGATTGTGCAATGCGTCTGGCAATTGTTTTGACTGACTGTGTGTATGTTGCATTGCTGTACTGGAGGCTCCTTACAGGCGAAGTCTGGCAATTTAAAAGTAATTGAATGGGTGATCTATGTTAATATAAAATTAAACTGTGGTGGCCCCCATATATGAAATGAATTGTACACTTTTAACAAAATCAAAACCAAGATTAATAAAAAGTAAAAACCTTCTAATTTGACCCATTACAATACCCCCTCGATGAGAATTCTGCTGTTCGTAACAGAAGAAATCTCATCGATAAACCCCGAAGAGGACCGGTGAGGAACTGGTGCCAACAACCCCCTGGTTCTTAATCTGCATGGGTACACGACCCCCCTGGCTCAGCGACCATGGACTCATCTGAACGAGATCACTGGACTTCTCCGTAAGAGATCCCAACACCGAGAAATCGAACAGACTCGTACCACCGCGCACCTCGCCTTTTAACATACTACCCCCGAAAATCCTCAATCCCTGGCTAAAATTATTCCCGTTCCTCCGCCGATATGTTTCCCCTTTTTGCAAGCTGGGCTGCCTTTAGCAGGTACTGGGCTCACACACTCTCACATTACATGTTGACTTACACATAATAAAACTGAAAAATTCTCTTTTAGGATTTATAAAAAATTTACAAAATTCAAAATAATATTTTATCAAAAAAAATTCTCTTCATTTTTTTTTTCTTTTAAAATGACTTAAATTTAGAGTTTTCTCTACTTGAACAAATCCTTAACCTAACATGTCTTAGTCTAACAATACAGTGCAGTACAAAAAATCAGTAAACTAAACATGGTAAATACACACATAATAAAAGAATCATTATCTAACATATTCATTCGCTGGCAGGCGAAAAATCACATTTTTTTTCTTCAAAAAAATTAAAAGTTTCAAAATTTTCAAGTTCAAAAAAAATTTAAATTTATTCATTAAAAAAAATTTATTAAATTTATTTATTAAATAACATATTTATTAAAATTATTCAAATATTGGTTTGAATTAATTAAACAAACAAATTAAAATTGATTTCCTACTATACAGGCTTAGTAGGTGTATGACCTCATCAGCTGATCGAAACTAGGTCAAGTCCAAAATCCTTGACCTACATATGTTATGTATGATTTCTGAAAACACTTTGAACATCTGTAATATCCTACCTTGAAATACAAAACATAATAAAACAAAATATTTAAAACAAACAAAATATTATTACAATAATCACGTTGACATTTAAATTATTTAAAATAAACAATTCTTGACTTTACATTATTTTCAACTTTTATCAAAATTCTGTCACTGGTTGAAAAAATTAAACAATAAACATTTGTATATTCTTTATTATGAATCTCTCTTTTTGCTTAACAATCTTACTCTAATATACTGTGGGTGATGTAAATTATTCATTCTCATTTTTCTGTATTAGATCTCTATATATATATAAACTTTCTCCCTCTGACTCTATTATTAATCAACCTTAACTCCCATCTCTACCAAAACATCTATCCCAATACGCTCTAAACCCAACTTATCATTTAACACAATTCGCCGCATTCTCTACATATAAAATACTCTCTAACCCTTTGTATAGGATACGTGTTTCCCCGCCCCCAAAAAACTCAATTCCCTTATTTGGCGGCCCCTTCCCCACAGAAATCTATTCCAATTCCCGTCCCAACCCTTGTTGCGGACTCCTACATTACACTACCCTCTAATACAAAATTGCCATCCCCAAAATTCTCAATCTCATTACATTACTACAAATACACAAAATAACCTCATTAATTATAAACATAAATATATCATTCAAAACTATACAATTTCTCCATTACTACTGTGTCAGCATCTATATTTCACAAAATTCTGTTACATTACATTAACTCAAAAACAACATTACATCATATTCATCTATACTATTTCAAATTCAACTTTGAATTTAACTTGGACAGATCTACATGTCCCACAATATATTTATCACCCATGAATTATCTTTTATTAATTTGCATAAATTGTTACTTTATTTCTCATTGTAGCAAATTATTTTTATCATTACTTCAAAATATCTGTAGTACATTAAACATTAATTACTTGTAACATTTACAAACCAATAACAATATACCAGTGACGTTATTGCTGATCAGCTGATATCCTACCATAATAAAAACACATCTCAAAATTGAACAGTTTACATGGAACATACATATTTATTTTTATTTATTCTCACTTCTCACCTCATTGTTTCCCCTTTTTTCTGATTCTGATGCTTATGTTAACCTGCCAGACGATTTACTTATTGGCTTAAACAAATACACACATAATAAAATTACATATTCTTATCAATGCTTATCTAATAGACAACAATAAAATAATACACTTAAAATTATAGCATGAACACCTTAATTTACGAGTCTGAGCATATAATTATGTGGACAGAGCACAAGCATTTTTGATTGGATTAAACCTTGAATAAGCAAAAACTTTTACGTCATAAAATTTTAAATTCGTGACTCCTTTGCGTCACCTCCCAGCCACACACACTATTTCAGATTATGGAGGACTGTCTCGCCCTTTCGCTTCCACAGAGACGGTATATTTTGGAGCAGGTTTTTTACCTCTCCGTGTCTCTGCTTCCGCTGTTAAGTTTAAATTGGTGAACATCAACATGTTCTGGTTAATAATCATGCACCCTTAGAACGGATCTGCCACCGGTCTTGCTGTTCCTCCTCGAACAGAGTGGCAGCCGCTGTTCCCTAGTTCCGGAGATTTCCTCTAAGGTCCCCCCATTGAATTTCAAATATATACCAATTTCAAGTCAGCTATGGTCAAGGGACTTGATATGGCCATAGCTGGCCGCTAGCCAAAACCACGGTTAGTGCTGGTAAGACAGTAACCGCCCGAAAAGTCGAGGAAATCTAACTTTAATTTAATTGCCTGTTTCATCAATACTATTGTGCGACACGGTAGTTGGCAGTGTGTACACTTTAATTTACACTGATAAGGTGTGCCGCACATTTATCGCCCTTTTGGCCTCCGATGGAGGTAACACTCACTGTTACCCCCAACCCATTTCACTATCTAAGAGAGCACAGGCCACCCCCTCAATAGCCACTTAATAACTAACTAATTACTTAACAATTATTTTTGGTCACTTAATTCTAGGATTTATTGAAATTTGAAATTATATACATCCCATTTTTTTTTTTTTTTTTAAATTCAAACAATTTAAGTCCATTGTTAAAAAATCATTGTTTCTATTAATTTGATTAATTTAATAGTTTAATGGTTTTTTAATGTCTCAAACTCTGAGTTACAATGATTACCTCATTATTATTTTATCAAAAAATTTTCTTTAATTCTTTTATGTCACAATAGAGTTTTGTTATGGTCACCAAGTATGTCTGTAGGCATTAGTCACAACATACCACTCCAACACCCCTGTCTACTGTTTACATGAACACAGTTGTGTGCTAGACTTGTTTTCATAAACAACAGTTATAAACATGCTCAGTTTCAGCATTCATAATCTAAACATTCTAGTTGCATCACATATTGCCATACCTGCTTGCTACACTTTTCAAGTTTTATAAATCTTCTAGATAATATATTTGTCTCTTACATTTTTATTCCAGTTTAGATCAGTTATATTTTTTATTCATTAATAAAATTGACCCTTTTAAATTATTTATTTATTTAAAACAGTTTCCATGACTAATTACCATTTTCAAAATGATTCTGCGTGATTAAATGGTTCAGTTTTTCTTAATATTTCAATAAGTTTTACAAACATGACATCATTGGTTCTAATCTCTCTTTAAATTCCTCCATAATCACATTCCGACTACCAATATACCGTACTCATAACCTAACATAGCAGGTACCACAAAATAACAGTTAAACCCTTTTGGTTAGAATATTTTCCCAAATTATTTATTTACTTGATATTATAATTATTGTAATAATTATACTTATTATTTTTTCTTAACTACCTGTAAATAGGTTATATGTTATCTGTACCGCATTATTGTTTACTCTAAGGGGAGGGTTAGGGAAATCGGGAAGATAAAAGGGATAAGGATTATTACAGGGTCACGAACTAGGACTAAAGGTAGGGACAAAGCTTCCTCCGAAAATAAAGGTACATGGAGAAAACCAAGGCTCGCGTGGGCAGGGGCGCGTCCCTGAAATAGACAAACCCCACTGGGACAAGTGGGGAACACCTATCCGCTACCACTAACTGTTTTATATTATTCATTTATTTATAATTATCTAACTATAGGTTTATTATAGTGGTTTGGTTATATTTAATTACAGGATTCAATGTATTATGTTAATTATTTCAATTATTGAAAACAACATCTTTAATTACTTTCCTTCAGTATAATAGTTACAACTCATTCACTATTTTCCTCCAAATTATTTTTGTTTACTTATTTAAGCTGCAAAGTATTAATATTATTATTAATATCACAACAAGTTTTGCTATATACATACATTGTTTATCTAACGTTTTATAAGGCCTACAAATAATTTCACTAAACATGTATTTACAATTCTTCATCAATAATTATTCAGTTATATCACACTTCAATATCAAAATCAGCTAGGTCATTACCATATATTAGCATATTTAAAATTGTTCAATTGTGAATTTAAGGCTCAACCTCCATCGTCAAAAATTAATCGGGGTTTCACATAACATCGTTCAGTTTTATTACCACACAAATGACTGTTTTGTGTGTGGTCACCATACGAACTAAACTCATCCAATTTATCCACATAATCATTAAACAAGTCAACATTAAGTACATTGGTTAAGTCTCCATCAGTAATATTCGTTATCAACTCAGTTATTTTTTCTTCATAAAGTAAATTATTATTATTTAGACATGTATTATCAAAATAATCTTCACTCTCTATTTTAACAGGTAAGTTTAACATCTCTTTCAACTCATTATAATCTCTCATTGGTTTATATAATTCTATTTCTTTATCTATCAACAACTCTCTCTCAAAACATCTTTCATCATCATAACACCATATCGCACTTTTATCATTCCACGCAGAGGGTACAAAATTATTCAGCAAAATTAGACAACTCAAATCTTTCACTAATAAGGGTCTCTTGCCCAAAAATAACACTTTTGAACACTCTGGTTCATCACAAATAAAGGGAAATTTTACCCTCTGCTCTACACATTCGCTTAAACTCTCCTTACACACACTCTCCATCTCATCAACAACTATTACCTCCTCATTAACCTCTAATCCCATTAAACTCTCATTATCACTACTATCTACACTTTCATTAATGCTCTCATTATTTATTTTTTCCGTATCAGTTTCTGATACTAACTCTTCAAACACATTAACATTCTCAGTATTAAATTCATTATTTTCGACATTATTATTATTATTTGTTAACTCTTTATCTGGCATTACATTTTTGTACTTGTCATTACAATTTTCATTTGTTTTATTTTTCTCGGTACTCATCACATGTACTCCCATTCGCTCAACACTCTGTTCTAACTTATTCAGACTAGTTCTTATCGTTTCATGGGTATTTTTACAACGTTTATTAATTTCTTGAATGTCATATTTCAACTTATCGAATTTGTCATTCTGGATATTAAATTTAACGTCAGAGTCACTCTTTATTTCGTTAATTTGGTTCTTTAATTCATCCAAACTATTCTTTTGAACATCGAATTTTCTGTTTTGAACTTCAAACTTTGCATTAAAATCGCTACTTTGTCTATCTAATTTAATATCATTACGGTCAAAGCGACTGTCAAATTTATTATTCATTTTTTCTAATAAATTAAGTACAATACTCATTGGATCATCATCCACCTTATTGTATTTTGTTGAGGTCGGGGTTGCTTGAATCCCTGAATCCTCTGTATTATCTTTTTCATTTGTGTTATGCACATTCATGTTTTTATCGTCTTGATCTACATTCGGTGTTGAATGTATTTCAGGACTACTCATCACGGCTAATTCGTCAACTTCAGCCGTTTTACTTATCACAGTCGAGTCGGACAAATCGACTCCGTTCTCTGTATTTTCCATTATTATTATTTTTAGGTATTTATTCTGTTTCTTATGTGAACAAATATTCTTTACTTACTTAGCGTAACTTAACTTTACATAAGTACCTTTTGCGTATTCTCACGCAACCTCCAAATTACGATTGCATCCCATTTATAGGTATGAAGTTTATTTTATTAAATTCGTCCCGTTCGTGGCGCCAATGAAACGTTCGATATTAAATGATATCATAATAATTTAAAATCAATGTTAATACACTCCTACTTACCATTGTGTGGCTTCAAGGTTGCGTCATACGTATGTTTGGGATGCAGACGTAATTTCTTAAGGTTGTGAGAATAATTTGCACAACACATTTATATGAAGAGAATTGAGATTTTACTTTGGATTATGTCAGTTACATTTACATATAAAAACGTTATACTGCTTATTGCATTTTACTCATGCTCATCTGCAACTATGGCTTACCTTAGTTTGATACTTACACAATTTGATCTATACAAATACGGAACACAATTAAAAAAAAAAACACACACACAGAAACACAACAGCCCAGCTTTGCTTGTACACTCTCTCATTCACAATTTAAAATACCCTTAACATTTTATTATTAATAAAACTTCCCCCACGGCAGCCACGCGGTCTTCACGCACAGTCATCTTTCTATGAAATGTTATAATGTTGGTGCCCGAAATAACTCTCGGTTAGTTTCTACCGCACGGATGTATTATCGTCACATACTTTTCTCCACTGGTATTTGAATTTAAAGTGAAAATAATAGAAAAACTTTTGCGTGTAGCCTAATTCGTTCCTAGCCGGCAGGCTTCAGTAGTGGGACTGTGCTGCAAACTTTTTGTTTGTACACTGTTACTTTTTAATGACTGTTTCACACTTTCTAAGATAGGCCAAATTTGTTTTAACGGCCTATCTTGTAAACCCGAGGCCCCTGTTTTAAATTCACAATTCTATTGTCTGCTGCTGCTTACTCTCTGATACCAAACTGCACACACTGATGACACACTGTAGACTGTGTCACAAGGCTGCTGCTATGTGATTGTGCAATGCGTCTGGCAATTGTTTTGACTGACTGTGTGTATGTTGCATTGCTGTACTGGAGGCTCCTTACAGGTGAAGTCTGGCAATTTAAAAGTAATTGAATGGGTGATCTATGTTAATATAAAATTAAACTGTGGTGGCCCCCATATATGAAATGAATTGTACACTTTTAACAAAATCAAAACCAAGATTAATAAAAAATAAAAACCTTCTAATTTGACCCATTACACCATGGAGACATGGAAGAACGCATTTTTACACTCCACCATGTAGCGGGTCATTTTTGGGTGTTTTTATTTTTAACCGTTTGGGGCATTATTATATTTTTACTTATTTCGTTTTCGGGCGGACTGGTATAATAAATTTGAAAAAACTGTAATTGTATTGTGCAACGTTATTGTCCAAGCAACAGCACGAGGTTGAGAAACAGCGTTTGGAACAAAAGCGACGCGCAATTTCAGTGGTGTAACACGGCAGAAGAATTTACCTCCACCAAAATTCTAAGAACTCTGTGCATGTGTTTTGACCCCCGTATGCAACTCAGCCGGGCGGGGATCGGCGCTGACGCCGTGAGAGACACCGCAGTTGAGACAAACATGGCGCTGGGACGAAAAGTTAGTAGTTCCAAGTGACCGGCTACCGGAAAACAGCGTCAAACTCCGCCTACTGTGAGCGACATCAGCAGAGCAGATGCCAATATCGGCCTCTGGACACACACACATGCCAGTTATAATCCATGCATAAAATGGTTATGCCACCGCAATTAATCACCAACGGCAACTAAAACCTGATGGCCGTGACTACTCATTTCCCGCGACTCAAAAAAAGCACATTGTCCAGTTCGTCTCTGACGGTGTCGGCGCCGACACGCGAGCTAAATATGCTCGTATAATTTCATTAGTTTTCAATAATCAAAGTAAAGTAATTCTTTTCAAAAACAGTGACAGGATGGGAGTAGAGTGGTAGAACACTAACCGTTAAATTTGGATTTCAGTTTCGTCTTTTTCCGATACATTTTCGAGCTACCGCGGGCTGGCCACGAGGTCACCGAAGAACGCGTGGTCGGTAGTGATATAAAAATCATGTATGTAACCGGGTAATTGGGGTTTTAGAACGGAATGTGAGTGATGAGTGTGCAATGCTGGGCTGAATTAAGTGTATATGTGTGTGAATGAAGTTATATAATTGTCCATGATAAGGTAAGCGATAGTCAGTAAGGTGTAAGAGTTGCACAACATGTAACAAGAAGATTTAACATTTCAACATTTCTGAGTAATAAAAAAAAAATCTGATTTCTCTTCCATACAATTGAGAGTTAAATTCTTTCAATGCCTTATTTCGTTATATGTATCGTCAGAGTTCGTCGAACGAAATGGGTTTGCCTACACTACGAGATCCGGCCAGATCAAAGTCGTAAGGTAAGTGGAAGTGTTAACTTAATTTGAATAAATAAAATACCGAAAAGTAAAAGTTACAATTGGTGCGGCGTGACCAGGATTTAATATAACTGAAGAGGGGTTATCTTAACGCCGGCCTACATCTGACGATGCATAGCGAAGTAGGGTTGCGAAAGCAAATTGATTTTGTAAAATATCAGTTTTGAAATAAAATCACTAATTGACAGTTGTTACATAAGAAAAAATAGATTAAGGAAAAATGTCTGAAAAAACAGAGAAAAGTAGCGTAATAAATTCAATTATGAGTGAAAGTGACCTTGAGTCGCAATCGTTGGATGAGAGTGGTATGTTGAGGGGGGAGTCGAGTGCTGTTACAGAAACAGCTGTCGGCAGTAATGTAATAGTTCATTCCACTCCGTTTGCGACTCAAGCACAACCAAATGAAACAGATGTTGATTCGGGGATTCAGTTGACCCCAGTTTCAACTAAGATAAATAAACAATCAGAGGAAACAAATATGATGAGTGTTATGCTCAGTCAATTCGAGAGAATGAATAGTAATTTCAATGTAATAAATGGTCGTTTTGATGATAATGATAAACGCTTTGATAACAATGAAATAATTTTAAATAAGATGAAAAGTGATTTTAACTATAAATTAGACCAATTGACGAACGATTTTAATGAACAGAAAATAAAATGCGAACAGCAAAATATTCAAAACGAAATTAATTTTAAAGCAATTAAAGACCAAAATGTTCAATTGCAACAGAATATTAGCGTAAGATTCGATGGTTTAATAAATAGTATACAAGACAAGAATGTATGTCTTGAAAATGCCAATGAAATGACAAGAAATAGTTCGAATAAAGTAGAACAGAGTAAGAATAATACAAACGAAAGTTGTAATGACAATGTTGTGTTAGGTAATGAATTAATAGATAATAATGATGTTGATAATAACGAAAATAATAATGTAGTCGAAAAATTGGTATCTGAGAGTACTAATGAAGTTGTAGAATGTGAGTATGAGATGTTAATGTGTGTTAATGAGTTAGAGAGAGAGTGGAAAGAGAGTTATATTACAGGTATGAAACAGGGGGTAAATTGTTTACGAGGTAGAATGAGGGGTGAAGGAAGACCTTCACGTATATATTGTGTAGACAAATGTGCTACAAATAATTGTTTTTTGAAGTTTTTTGCTTTTCCTGGAGAAGTCAGGAAAGATTTAATTGAATTTATACCCTCTGTCTGTAATACTTTTGAGAGTGTGATTTGGGGTTATGAAGAGAGAGATGTAAACAGAGAATTGTATGTTAGTAAAGAAACAGAATTATATAACTTAAATAGAAAGTATGATGAATGGAAGGAAAGTTTAGAAGTATATGTGAATGATAACGATTACAACGATTTAATAAAAATGATTAACCCAATAGTTAATGAATTTAATGATGGAGACTTGACAAAAATACCTAACGTAGACTGGTTTAACGAATATTTGAATAAGTTGATTGAAGTTAGTTTTTCTGGTTACAACACACAAAACAGTCATTTGTGTGCTGATAATATTGAACGATGTTATGTAGAACCAAGGTTGATTTGGAACGATGGAGGTTAAACTATTAAAACAATAAAAGACAGTATAAATATTTTGTTTTATGGTTTTGTGACATGGCAGAATGGGACAAAGGAAGTGCGGAAAAACTGAACAATAAATAAGAGTTTGTAAATAAAATGTAGTGAATTCATATGTGTGTATGTAAGATGATTGTTGTGATAATAATACTGAAATATTTGCAAGTAAATAAATATCAGAATTAATTTTGAAAACAGTAATTGATTAATGATGATTGTTTCGATAACTATATAATTTATATTTTTTGGCAATTAATTTAATTAAAACAATTTGAGATGCTTAAATATTTTGATTGATTATTTGAATGTTAATTAATTAATTTTTTATGAATTTAATTTAGTTTACGAGATTGAAAGTTGGCAATGAATGATTAATTATTTACTTTAAACTAATTTTGTGTAAAATGTTTCAGAGATGGTAGTGATTATGTTTTGTGGGTATATCGTGTTAAATGGAGTGTAAGTATGAAAATTTTATAATCATGTGTAACAAAAATGTTTACAGGCGTGATTGAGGTGTTAATGCAATAGTGAAATTTTAATGCAATCATTGGGTTGAATAAATATGATAATTAAAAAATTTTTTAATAAAAAATGAAACGTGATATTTAATAATTATTAATAATAAATTTTGAAAATTTCAAGAAAGTTAAATGGTAAAAGGTTATGAATGGGTTAAATGGTTGTTGATGCAAATATTATATGATAATGTATACAAAAATTTAATTAATTTTCAATTGTAAGTAGCTATTAAGCGGCTATTGTGGGGGTTGCCTGTGATCTCACAAGTAGCGAAATGGGTTGGGGGTAGCAGTGAGTGTTACCTCCATCGGAGGCCAAACTGGCGAAAAATGTGCGGCACACCTTATCCGTGTAAAATAAAAATTTTACACACAATACTAAATGACCGTGTCGCACATAAAAATATTGATGTGAAACAGGCAGTGAAATTAGAGTTAGATTTCCTCGACTTTTCGGGCGGTTACTGTCTTACCAGCACTAACCGTGGTTTTGGCTAGCGGCCAGCTATGGTCATAACAAGTCCCTTGACCATAGCTGACTTGAAATTGGTATATATTTGAAATTCAATGGGGGGACCTTAGAGGAAATCTCCGGAACTAGGGAACAGCGGCTGCCACTCTGTTCGAGGAGGAACAGCAAGACCGGTGGCAGATCCGTTTTTAAGGGTGCATGATTTTATAACAAGAACATGATGATGTTCACAAATTTTAAACTTAACAGCGGAAGCAGAGACACGGAGAGGTAAACCCTGCTCCAAAATATACAGTCTCTGTGGAAGCGAAAGGGCGAGACAGTCCTCCATAATCTGAAATAGTGTGTGTGGCTGGGAGGTGACGCAAAGGAGTCACGAATTTAAAATTTTATGACGTAAAAGTTTTTGCTTATTCAAGGTTTAATCCAATCAAAAATGCTTGTGCTCTGTCCACATAATTATATGCTCAGACTCGTAAATTAAGGTGTTCATGCTATAATTTTAAGTGTATTATATTATTGTTGTCTATTAGATAAGCATTGATAAGAATATGTAATTTTATTATGTGTGTATTTGTTTAAGCCAATAAGTAAATCGTCTGGCAGGTTAACATAAGCATCAGAATCAGAAAAATGGGAAACAATGAGGTGAGAAGGGAGAATAAATAAAAAATAAATATGTATCTTCCATGTAATTTGTTCAATTTTAAGATGTAGTTTCATTGTGTTTTTATTATGTTAGGATATCAGCTGATCAACAATACCATGTCACTGGTATATTGGTTTGTAAATGTTACAAGTAATTAATGTTTAGTGTAATACAGATATTTTGAAGTAAAGATAAAAAGAATATGCAAATTAATAAAAGATAATTCATGGGTGATAAATGTTTTATGGGACATGCAGACCTGTCCAAAGCTGAATGTGAAATGATGGAGATGAATATAATGTAATGCTGTTTTTGAGTTGATATGATATAACAGAATTTTGTGAAATATAGATGTTGACATGGTAGTTGTGGAGAATTTATGTAGAGTTTTGAATGATATATATTTATGTTTATAATTAATGAGGTTATTTGGTGTATTTGTAGTGAGGCAATGAGATTGAGATTTTTGGGGATGGCAATTTTGTATTAGAGGGTAGTGTATTTGGGGAGTCCGCAACAAGGGTTGGGACGGGATAGGGACCGATTGGCGCCGGAAAGGGTTACCTAGGGGGAGTCCAGGGACCAACATAAGGGAATGAGTTTTGGGAAGGAAACACGTATCCTATATACAAAGGGTTAGTGAGTATTTTATATGTAGAGAAGGCGGCGAATTGTGTTAAATGGTAAGTTGGGGTTTAGAATGTCCTGATTAGTAGATATTTTTGATAGAGATGGGTGTCATGATAATTGAAGTTGATGAATATTAGAGTCAGAGGGAGAAAGTTTATATATGTATAGAGATCTAATACAGTAATTGAGAATAAATAATTTACATCACCCCCAGTAAGGTAGAATTAACTGTTAACTAAAAAGAGGAATTTATAATAAAGAATGTACAATTGTTTTTTCAACCAGTGACAGAATTTTGATAGAAGGGAAAATAATGTAAAGTCAAGAAGTGTTTATTTTAAATAATTTAAATGTCAAGTTGATGATTATTTGTAATAATATTTTGTTCGTTTTACATATTTTGTTTTATTATGTTTTGTATTTCAAGTTAGGATATTGCAGATGTTCAAAGTGTTTTCAGAAATCATACATAACATATGTAGGTCAAGGGTTTTGGACTTGACCTAGTTACGATCAGCTGATGAGGTCATACACCTACTAAGCTTGTATAGTAGGAATCCAATTTTAATTTGTTTGTTTAATTAATGCAAACCAATATTTGAATAATTTTAATAAACGTTATTGAATAAATAAATTTAATAAAATTTTTTGATGAATAAATTAAAATTTTTTTTTTTGAATTTTAAAATTTTGAAAATTTTGAAATTTTTTTTTGGAAAAAAAACTTGATTTTTCGCCTGCCAGCGAATGAATATGTTAGATAATTATTCTTTTATTATGTGTGCATTAACCATGTTTATTTTATTGTATTGCATTGTATTGGTAGAATATAAGTGGTTCTCATGTTAGAGTAAGGATGTGTTTATATTATTAGAAATGTCTAGGTTAAGTCATTTGAAACAAAAAATTAGAAAAAGAGGAAGAGAATTTTTTGATAAACAATTATTTTTTTTGAATTTTGATTTTTCTAAATTTTTGATAAATTTTAAAAAGCAAATTTTCCACTTTTAATGTGTTATGGTAATATGTAACGTGAGAGTGTGTGAGCCCAGTATTTGCCAAAGGCAGCCCAGCTTGCAAAAAAGGGGATCCATATCGGCGGAGGAGCTGGAATGATTTTAGCCAGGGATTGAGGATTTTTGGGGGTAGTATGTTAGAAGGCGAGGCGCGCTGTGGTGCGAGTCTGATCGATTTCTCGGTGTTGGGATCTCTAACGGAGAAGTCCAGTGATCTCGTTCAGATGAGTCCATGGTCGCTGAGCCAGGGGGGTCGTGTACCCATGAGAGTAAGAACCAGGGGGTTGTTGGCACCAGTTCCTCACCGGTCCTCTTCGGGGTTTATCGATGAGATTTCTTCTGTTGTGGACAGCAGAATTCTCATCGAGGGGGTATTGTAGCGGGTCATTTTTGGGTGTTTTTATTTTTAACCGTTTGGGGCATTATTATATTTTTACTTATTTCGTTTTCGGGCGGACTGGTATAATAAATTTGAAAAAACTGTAATTGTATTGTGCAACGTTATTGTCCAAGCAACAGCACGAGGTTGAGAAACAGCGTTTGGAACAAAAGCGACGCGCAATTTCAGTGGTGTAACACGGCAGAAGAATTTACCTCCACCAAAATTCTAAGAACTCTGTGCATGTGTTTGACGCCCGTATGCAACTCAGCCGGGCGGGGATCGGCGCTGACGCCGTGAGAGACACCGCAGTTGAGACAAACATGGCGCTGGGACGAAAAGTTAGTAGTTCCAAGTGACCGGCTACCGGAAAACAGCGTCAAACTCCGCCTACTGTGAGCGACATCAGCAGAGCAGATGCCAATATCGGCCTCTGGACACACACACATGCCAGTTATAATCCATGCATAAAATGGTTATGCCACCGCAATTAATCACCAACGGCAACTAAAACCTGATGGCCGTGACTACTCATTTCCCGCGACTCAAAAAAAGCACATTGTCCAGTTCGTCTCTGACGGTGTCGGCGCCGACACGCGAGCTAAATATGCTCGTATAATTTCATTAGTTTTCAATAATCAAAGTAAAGTAATTCTTTTCAAAAACAGTGACAGGATGGGAGTAGAGTGGTAGAACACTAACCGTTAAATTTGGATTTCAGTTTCGTCTTTTTCCGAGACATTTTCGAGCTACCGCGGGCTGGCCACGAGGTCACCGAAGAACGCGTGGTCGGTAGTGATATAAAAATCATGTATGTAACCGGGTAATTGGGGTTTTAGAACGGAATGTGAGTGATGAGTGTGCAATGCTGGGCTGAATTAAGTGTATATGTGTGTGAATGAAGTTATATAATTGTCCATGATAAGGTAAGCGATAGTCAGTAAGGTGTAAGAGTTGCACAACATGTAACAAGAAGATTTAACATTTCAACATTTCTGAGTAATAAAAAAAAAATCTGATTTCTCTTCCATACAATTGAGAGTTAAATTCTTTCAATGCCTTATTTCGTTATATGTATCGTCAGAGTTCGTCGAACGAAATGGGTTTGCCTACACTACGAGATCCGGCCAGATCAAAGTCGTAAGGTAAGTGGAAGTGTTAACTTAATTTGAATAAATAAAATACCGAAAAGTAAAAGTTACAACCAAAGGTTCAACATACAAACAGCAAGTCAGTGCACGGGATGTCTCCATATATAGAAACATCCCTAGGAGCGTTCAAACATTCGGCTCCAGAGGAAGGCTTAGCCATATTGTGACCCAGTCATACTTATACAGATTCAACCTGACCCAGGCTGCTACTTGTCTGCTGTGTCATCTGCACGAGGAGACCTTACAGCACATATTGGTGGATTGCCGGACGGACATCCCAGGAGTGCTGAGACTGAGGGGATTTGGTATGGACGCAATACTGAACAACAACTCATATTGGGCAGTGGCAGAGAGGATCTACAGGAGACATCGTGTCATCGGAGAACAATCCGGAAACACGTAATAAGAAGAAGAAGGATCAGCACAAGGTCTCAGCGAGACTAAAATTTCGGGAATGTACTATGTTATAACAACACAACACAAGACTGATTGTGGCGTGTACACAAGTACAAAATACCCATTTTCAGGAACAGTACCTTCCGCAATCCGTCCTCCTGGCTATTTTTAGAACACCGGCCACAATCAGCAGATTTCTGGTTTACCCTGGCTATAATTAGAGCATATATGTTACTCGTCTGTTAATAAAGAGCAAGAAAAAAAGCCTGAGTGAGTGACAAATTACAGAGGGAGACGAATTAGTGAGATTGTACTGTATTTATGTTCTACAATCTGCATCAACATAACATATTTTTTGAGTTATTTTACATCTGTGTACACATCATTAAAACTAGAGGCTAAAATCAAAATAATTTTTGAATTAAAAAGAATTAAAACTATGGAATGCCATTATTACTGTAAAAAATAAAAAGTACAATATACAATGAAAAACATGTAAAAAGTATCTCAGTGAAACACACATGTTCATGCAACTTCGAAGTCAACTGATTTTCATGTGTATTATAACTAAAGTCTTTTTGTGTTTATTTTCACTTTGACTTGTTGGTGAATTTAACACTCGGCTTCGTCAAATTGTACTGCTCTCTAAATGATAAAATTTATTACCACAAAATACAACTTAATTTTTACCTACCGTTACGATCGCTTCTACAAAGTCACAGGATCCGTTCACATGTACGCTGGATACAAACATGGTTTACAGGTTAAGCAAAACACAGACACAACTCATTTCTGGAAGAGAATTACTATTTAATAATTTAGTTTTGAATCATTTAACTTGTTTACACAGTTTACTACATATGAAATATTTTCATAAGAATGGATGCTTTGCCTGAGTTACATGATTATCACTCCTATTCTATCTTATACTACGGCTTACCTTATTTTCTATACATACACTCAAAACTGCCCAGCCTGCAATTTGGCACACACTCAGACACACATATAAATTTATTTATTGATTAACATATATAATAAAGTCCCCCCAGCCCTTACACCGAAACCGACGGCACGTGTTTTGTGCGCGCACTCATTGATAGTTAATTCATTATGTTTTATTTTTGTTTTAACCAAACTCTTCGATACTGTTCTGCTTGTTAAACGGACCGCGGTCACATACTATTTACGGTTGCTACAACTTTTTTCTTTGTTAACTTAAAACTTTGGTGACGAGCCTACTTGGAACCAGCCCGATACCGTGAACTGCTGCTTGTAGACTGGGAATGAAAAGCGGAATCTATATTACTCATGTGATCTCATAGTTGGTATGGAAGTCACGGCCTTATCCTTCGTCGCCGAAGTTTCGCTCCATGCCATGCATGTAGTTTTTTAGGTTAACATGGTCAATGATTTCAATTAGGCACAGGCTGACGTCATGGTAGGAACCGGACGTAAACAGCACTTCCTGCCGCTCAAAAGCGCATTGCTGAATTTTACTCGTCCCAGGACATCCTGTTTTGTGGCTGGATGCGTCACTCGAGCTTGTGGTGGTACAGTTGCGTCTGTGTGCTGCTACACAAGTACAGATTTCTGAGAAGTTTGAAGGGGGTAAATGCTTCGCTCGCCGGCTTACACAATTGAAATTGCGTAACGCCTTACTGCTTGGTTTCACTGTTTCTTAACATCGTTCTGTTACACGGAAAATAACGTGGCACAATAATTTTCATAACTTTTTTACAAACCCGCCCAAAATGAAAGAAATAAAAAATATAACTGCCCCATACGGTTAAAAATAAAAACACCCAAAAATTGACATGCTACAATACCCCCTCGATGAGAATTCTGCTGTTCACGACAGAAGAAATCTCATCGATAAACCCGAAGAGGACCGGTGAGGAACTGGTGCCAATTTGTGTAACTATTGTTTGTGTGTTTACTCTAAGGGGATGGTTAGGGAAATCGGGAAAATAAAAGGGAGAAGGATTATTAAAAGGTCAAGAACTAGGACTAAAGGTAGGGACAAAGCTTCCTCCGACAATAAGGGTAAATGGAGAAAACCAAAGCTCGCGTGGGCAGGGGCGCGTCCCTGAAATAGACGAACCCCAATGGGACAAGTGGGGAACATCTATCCGCTACCACTTTTTTATATATTAAATTCCTAATTTTGTAGTTATTTAGTTTGTATTTAATTACAAGATTTAATGTATTATTTTATTTTAACCAATACCTTTTTAAATTGGTGGCGTTATGGGTACCCACTATTTCCCCCGTTGTTTGGTTTCGTAGAACATAAGCATTATCCATTTTAATGTCAACAACTTCATACGGTCCTTCATACAACAAAAAGAATTTTTTGATCTCTTTATCTTGTGCACTGGATAAATCGTGTCTTCTCACTAACACTAACTGCCCTATCTCATATTTGACCCACTTACCTTTGCCATCATGCTTTTGTTTTCTCTTCTCTCCCTTGGTGAGCAGACTCTCGTTGGCAAGTCGTATTTTTACATCTTTGTCCAAGACTCTTTCTTCCGGTGGATATTCAAAAAGTTGTTCCAATATTCTGGGTGGACGGCTTCCCTTGATTAGTTCGTACGGTGTAAATCCTGTAGAATCGTGGGTTGTGCTGTTTAACCAATCCTCCACTTTATTCACATACAAAGGCCACTCTGTGTGTTTGGAGTGACAATACGCCCTGAATATTCTGCCAATTTCTCGCATCACCCTCTCTGCCTGGTTCGACTGTGGATGGTAAACTGCCGTGTGTTTGGGTATGATGCCTTCCCAGCCAAGAGTCTGTCTCCACTTGCCGCTGATGAACTGCGGTCCATGATCAGATAAAATTACCTTCGGCTTCCCTACGTTGATCATGTAGTCCTTGGTGATCTTCTCGCTGAGTACTTTGCTAGTAGCTCTCTTTACACTGTATAACCTAACAAACTTGGTAAAAGTATCCAACACAACAAAAATATATATCACTCCTCCTCTACCTTTAGGCAATGGCCCATACAAATCTACTGCAACTAAATCGAAAGGTCTTTCTACTTTAATATACTTCATTTCACCTTCAACCCTGTAATTTACTACTTTAGACTTTTGACACAGATCACAAACTCTTAATACTCTTCTAACTCTCTTCTCCATATTTTTAAAGACACAAGATTCTTTCAATATATTTGCACATTTTTTCGCCCCAAAATGACCATATCTTATGTGACAATCCCAAATAATTCTATCTACTAATTCATCAGGTATCATTAACCTCCAATCTCGTTCACCCCCTTCTACTTTCTTAAACAAGATTCCCTTATGTATCTGGAAATGTGTATTGTACTCTGAACCATTAATGTCTGCTTCTAAACTAGTTATTATCTTACCCAATTTATTTTCTGATCTTTGTATGTCTTTAATTTCCCTTAATTCCTCCCCAAAAATTCTATCTTCCCTAGTTAATCGAAAAATTTCTATTTCTTTGAGATCTCTACCTGTCTTATTATCTATAGTGTCTACCCGGGACAAAGTGTCCGGTACTTTATTATCCGACCCCTTAATATACTCCCAAGAAAAGTTGTACTCTTGTAAAGCTAGTACCCACCTGGTTAATCTGCTATGCGTCAGCTTACATGTATTTAGGAATGATAAGGCCTTATGGTCGGTCCTGATGACAGTTTCGTTTCCTAGCAGGTAAGTACGGAATTTCTTCACAGCAAAGACGATGCTCAGCAATTCCTTTTCGGTAGTAGTGTAATTTCTTTCTGCTGCCAATAAGGTTCTGCTGGCGAAAGCGATGGTCCTATGCTCCTGATCCTCCCCCTCCTGGTAAAGCTCTGCGCCGAGGGCTATGTTGCTGGCATCCGTCTGTAAATAAAACTTTCTCTGAAAATCGGGGTGATTCATCATTATCGTGTCTATAAATTTCTCTTTAATTTCATTGAAAATAGTTCTCTCCTCCTCTCCCCATTTCCATTGTTTATTCTTTTGTAAAACAACACTTAATTTAGAGGTAATATGTGCATAATTTCTCTGGAACTTTCTATAAAAATTGCATAATCCTAAAAAGCTCTGCAACTGTTTAATATTTTTTGGTTCTGGAAAACGTATGATAGCTTCTACTTTGTCTGGGTTTGCTAAAATTCCTTCAGGAGTTATAATGAAACCCAAAAAATGTATTTTGGTTTGTAAAAATTGCGACTTATCCCAATTAACAGTTAATCCCCCTTGTCGTAATTTATTTAAAACGTATTCTATGTGTTCTACGTGTTCAGAGAATGTTCTTGATGCTATTAGTATGTCGTCAACATATACCGTCAAAAAATCTAAATCTTTTGGTTGTAATATCATGTCTAAACACTTAATAAAACTTGCTACACTAGTGTTAAGCCCAAATGGCAGGCGTTTAAATTGATAGTTTTTTCCATTGAAAAGGAATGCAGTAAACTTACGGCTTTCTGGCGCTAATGGGACTTGCCAGTAGCCCGCCGTTAAATCTAAGGACGTCATATATCTGACCCCACTAAACTTTTGAAAAATTTCATTCATGGCTTCCGGTGATTCCCGGTCAGGTACTATGATCTGATTAATTTTTCGAGCGTCTAAGCATAATCTTACCTTTCCATCCTTTTTGATGACCACTACCAATGGATTCGAGTAAGGCGATATAGATCTTTCGATGATGTCCCCTTCCATCATGCGGTCCAACTCTTCTTGAACGGCTCTCCTCTTTGAAAATGGCACTGGATAACTTCTCTGCATGTAGGGTGAGTGCTCTCGAATCTTCAACTCGCATACATAGTCCCTGGCTTTTCCAGGCAACTCAGCAAATACATTTCTAAAACGTTCAATAACCGCCCACAACTCCTGTCGTTGGGGACCCCCTACAACTCCACCCTCATTAAAAAATTTCTCTGCCCTATTTTCCCATACTCTCTCATCATTCTCCCTGCTCTCACTCTCCTGACACACATTCACTCTTGTTTCTATCATTCCCTCGCCTACTCGGTTTTGTATCATCTTTACTCCCACAACTCTAGCCTTATATAACGCCCTCTTAAAATCTACCCTGATTAGTTCATGCCCCTTATTAAATTCCACTATTCTCTGATTAAAATCAATTACTGCTTTATTTCTCTCCAAAAAATCATTTCCCAGAATTATATCTAAATTCAAACCCTTAACTACTAGAAAAGTATTTTCAAATTCTATTCCATTAATATATACATTTAATTGAACTTGTTTAGTAACTCGTTTACTTCGTACTCCCGTCACCCCCACTACTGTTACTCCCGCTACTGCTAATGACGGAATATGCTTATTTACCCTTTGTAATTCACCCAGTACATTCTCTGAAACTACTGATATCTCGCTACCCGTATCAATCAATGTTTTGTAATCCTTACCTTCTATGGTTATGGATACCTCCGTCAGTCCGGTTTTGGTTCCTGTCATTTGTGCAGCGTCCTCCTCCAGTAACTCCTCCGCCATGTCTCTGATAATTATATTGCTGCGGTAGTTATGCTCCTCTTGGACCCCCAGGTTCTCCTCCGACAATGGATGGGCCCGGTTTTCCATTGTCTCCTCTAGTTTCCCGTGGATGGACCTGCTACTGCCTGGCGGTATCCCCCTCTGCCTCTATTTCCGCTTCCGTTTCCTCTCGGTGCTCCTCTGGCGTTCTCGCCTCCTCTCTGCGGTTGACTCTGTTGCTGGTACGTTCTCTCGCTGCGTTGACATTCTCTCGGTTTGTGACATCTAAAACAAGTTGTTCTTATAGCATAGTTTTCAACATTACAATCGGCACATCGCCAACCCTCACCTCGATTATCATTATTTCCCCCTCTCGCCCCTCGGTGAAAATTTGGTATTCCCCGAGATTGATTATGATTAACATTCATATGTGTTATGGGTGCGTTTATTCGCCTACTCATGTCACGTTCCCGTATATTCTGAAAAATGTCCAATATTTTTTCTAGTTCCGTAATCTCTAGAATTTCACGCGTCATTAGCGTAATCTGTATTTCTCTGGGCAAATGCTTACTTATATGACGGACGAACGATCGAAATGGTAACGGTGGTTCTAAATATTTGGCCTCATTGTATAATCGCATTACGTACATAGTTACGTTGCTCCCTTGGGTTCCAAAATTACCTGGTCCCATAATTTTACTTCGCAATATTTCTTGTTCCTCCTCCGACCAATATTTTTCTCTAAATGCCGTCTCAAAACACTGATAATTTACCCAGTCTACTTTATGTACCTCCGCCCATACCGCGGAATTCCCTCTAAAACACTTCATTATTTTTAACAGTTGTACCTCCCAACTACTTCTACAAAACTGATGGAATTCTTTGACTCTATTTAAAAACTGCATAGGGTGTGCCCCCCTGTTTTCACAATTAAACAACT
The DNA here is from genome assembly GCA_034769895.1 of Magicicada septendecula. Taxonomy (NCBI): domain Eukaryota; kingdom Metazoa; phylum Arthropoda; class Insecta; order Hemiptera; family Cicadidae; genus Magicicada; species Magicicada septendecula. The sequence continues at coordinate 434,361,887 of CM068375.1, forward strand.
CCAAATCAATATCGCTATTCACATCTTTAGTAATGACTATTTGTTCAGTAACGCTATTAAGTTTTTCGTTTATAGCTATATTCAATTCGTCTTTAACATTCACTATACTCTGTTCAATTGATGCAAATATATTGTTATTTAAACTCTCAATTTGTACATGACGCTTATCTATAGTACTCACTGTATTTTGTATAGCTTGTATCTCTGTTTTACAATTACTTTCTATTTCATTGATTTTGGCATTAGTATTACTTTCATGTGTTTCAATCTTATTAACTACACAATTCAACTTGTACTCATTACTAGCATTACATTCATCTATTTTACGATCAAGATTTCCAGTTACTTTCTGTATTTGTTTATTAGTTTTTTCTACCACACTACTCTCTATTTCGTCAATTCTAGTATTCATACTATTTAATGAGTGACTCAACGTTTCATTAAATTCGTATTTCAATTTGTTATAGTTACTCTCACAATTGATTTGTACTTTATTAATTTCAGTTTTAAGTTCATCAAATTTTACGCTAAAATTGTGATTTTGAATGTCAAATTTTGCATTTATTTTAGTGTCGCTAACATCAAGTCTAGCATTTATCATGCTATATAAACGTATTAACATCTCATCTGTATCAGATTTTCTACTTTGGACGGGCGTTGAATGAATTCCTTCATCCATAATTTTTGACTCAGTTCCACTTAATTCAGTATTCATTTGGCTCTCTGTTTCAATGTCAGTGAAGCTGACTTGTTCATTATTAATTGTACGCTCCCTACTCAAAATTGGGGTTATTTGAATCCCCGAATCTACAGTTACATTACTCTGATCTGTTACCTTTAATTCTATTTTATTCTGACTCGCACTTGGAGTCGAATGTGTCTCTAAATTATTTATATCTGACTCGTCAAAAACTTCGACACTCATCGTTTCATTTACGTTATTTTCGTTATCTGACATTTTGTATTATTGGTTAAATTAAATTAAATAAATTGGTTGAATAAATTAATTACGTAAATACTGTAATTAATTAAATTTTGTAATGTAACGTTATTTTGCTATGCTAACCTAAAACATGTCTGTATCTTTGTAGATGTGGAATTTTAATTAAATGTAATTATAATTCGCGCCTGTTCCGTGGCGCCAATTGTACTGCTCTCTAAATGATAAAATTTATTACCACAAAATACAACTTAATTTTTACCTACCATTACGATCGCTTCTACAAAGTCACAGGATCCGTTCACATGTACACTGGATACAAACATGGTTTACAGGTTAAGCAAAACACAGACACAACTCATTTCTGGAAGAGAATTACTATTTAATAATTTAGTTTTGAATCATTTAACTTGTTTACACAGTTTACTACATATGAAATATTTTCATAAGAATGGATGCTTTGCCTGAGTTACATGATTATCACTCCTATTCTATCTTATACTACGGCTTACCTTATTTTCTATACATACACTCAAAACTGCCCAGCCTGCAATTTGGCACACACTCAGACACACATATAAATTTATTTATTGATTAACATATATAATAAAGTCCCCCCAGCCCTTACACCGAAACCGACGGCACGTGTTTTGCGCGCGCACTCATTGATAGTTAATTCATTATGTTTTATTTTTGTTTTAACCAAACTCTTCGATACTGTTCTGCTTGTTAAACGGACCACGGTCACATACTATTTACGGTTGCTACAACTTTTTTCTTTGTTAACTTAAAACTTTGGTGACGAGCCTATTTGGAACCAGCCCGATACCGTGAACTGCTGCTTGTAGACTGGGAATGAAAAGCGGAATCTATATTACTCATGTGATCTCATAGTTGGTATGGAAGTCACGGCCTTATCCTTCGTCGCCGAAGTTTCGCTCCATGCCATGCATGTAGTTTTTTAGGTTAACATGGTCAATGATTTCAATTAGGCACAGGCTGACGTCATGGTAGGAACCGGACGTAAACAGCACTTCCTGCCGCTCAAAAGCGCATTGCTGAATTTTACTCGTCCCAGGACATCCTGTTTTGTGGCTGGATGCGTCACTCGAGCTTGTGGTGGTACAGTTGCGTCTGTGTGCTGCTACACAAGTACAGATTTCTGAGAAGTTTGAAGGGGGTAAATGCTTCGCTCGCCGGCTTACACAATTGAAATTGCGTAACGCCTTACTGCTTGGTTTCACTGTTTCTTAACATCGTTCTGTTACACGGAAAATAACGTGGCACAATAATTTTCATAACTTTTTTACAAACCCGCCCAAAATGAAAGAAATAAAAAATATAAATGCCCCATACGGTTAAAAATAAAAACACCCAAAAATTGACACGCTACAAAATAACTTCTTTAACGATTTTTATTTTATTGAATTAATTGGATTTTGATATTCTGTAACAGTACAAAATTATCTGTATCGGAATAATGGGATATAGGGGTACTTTTATTGTGATTTTATTGTAATCATAAAGGTGAATCAGGCAAGGTTAGTTTTGGTACAAGTCCCAATAATATGTAAATTCACCGGTGGAGAGCCGATCCAAGGTCAAAGGCGTACGAGCAAAGTGAAACAACGATAATGGCAGTGTTAGGCGCTAAAAACTGACAATACTGACTTTCTATTGGTCCACTGTAATAACTCGTCACCAAAACAATGACGAGATAAAGAACCATTACGTATTAACCAGGCGGTAGCGAAAAGAACAATAGACAATGACGTCAGACGCAACAAATTTGCATAATAATTGTGTCTGCTTCCGCCCAGTTCAGCAACAGCAGCCATCGAACCTATACGCTCGCCATAGTGCAGTGGGCAAATTCTTGCCAAAATGTAATAATTACCTAGTAAAATGCAATAGTTGTGATCAAAATTTAACAGTAACAGTACATAGAGTCAGTGAGTAATTCAAAATGGAATTCAAATAGATTCAGTGGACTAAACGACGAAAGTTCGGCGTTACACCTGCCGACCGCCATGGACAGTTACTGAGGAGTCTACGCCACATCACTATTCAGGAAAGCCCTTACAAATCATTTTCTAATTTCTAAAACTAAGAATGAGCTCAATTCCAGAAAAATAAACATGTGTGAAATTACCGTATGAGAGAGAGAGAAGGTGAGAGTGTGTACGTTTATGTTGGCCAACTTGAATATAGCTTGAGGCATTGGTTTATGATACAATAAGAGTTATTTATTAAAAATATAAAAACCAAAAGAAGTAAATGATTGCAGTAACGATTAAAGAGAATTAATTTGAAGCAAAATAAGAAATTAAATACATGTAACCTTGAACAGAGGTCAAGGGCGAAAATGAAGTCGCCGCCATTTGAATTTATAACCATTATTGTTGGCTATTAGTGTAACAAATTACATCACAATTAACTGAATAAAATCAAATACATTAGCCTAATGTGGTGTACCTCATTATTTCAATACCCTACAACCACTGCCTCTGTCTGCTTAACAATATTCTGGACCCAAAGCCTAATGCATATAACTGAGCTAAGCACGTGTTATTCCGGTGACAAGACAATTTATGCAAATTACATAAATGATGATGATTCCCCATTCAGGAATAATAATTATTTAGATCAATAAATGGGTAAGTTAACAGATACCGCCCAGAACAGTGACTTGATTATTATTGTATTATGGGGTTTATTAACAAACGACGCCCTCACAATGATTTTATTACTTTATTATTACTACATTTATATGTAAATTAACAGATGGCAGCCCGAACTTGGACTTTATATATAAATAAAAATATATAAATAAGCAGACAAGCAGCGGTTAGACGGGTAATGAAACATACGAAAAAATAGAGGTTACCTGTATAGGTTATGTATGGTACGAGTAGAGTATAACACAACAACTAAAATAAATTTAGTATTGTTAATATAATAAAAAGAAATGGCAAACAGTAATGAGACGAGTAGAACAGAATCAGAAATGATGGTTGGATAGTATTTGTTCAACACCAGCCCCAACAAAAAGAGTTGAGGAAAATGACATAATAAGAATGATGAAACTGCTTTTCAATGAGCAGAGCATCAAATTTGATACTAAATTAGACAATTTTAACGAAAAATTAAACCAATTTGATGAACAGTTCAATGACATCAAAAAAGAAATTAAAAAACAGAGTTGTAATTTGGACAAAAGATTAAATGAAATAGGTACAAAGTTAGACAAAATACAGTTAGAAAATAAGAGTAGAGAATCAAATAAATTGAATGAAAATAAAGACAAGGCAAGTAGTGGTGATAATTATGATAATAGAATTAAAAATATGGTGTTAGAAAATAATTGTGTGAGTATTGAGAGTGGTGATAAAAGTATAATGGGAGTAGAATTTGATAATGAAGTGATAAAAAGTGTTGATGAATTAGAGAGAAAGTATAGAGAGAATTTACAGATAAAGGGGTTGCAGGGGGTAAATTTTTCCCGTAATGTTGTAGTCGGGGGTGAAGAAAAGGCTTCACGAGTGTATTGGGTAGATAAATGGTCTACCGATAATTGTTTTTTGAATTGTTGTATTGTTCCTGTAGAAATCAGGAGAGGTTTTAATGTAGTAGTACCCTCTGAATGGAGTGAGAGATATTTAGAGAAAGAGTTGTGTGTAGATGGTGAGATGCAAGTATTTAAGTTAGATAGAGGTTATAAAGAGTTGATAGAGAGAGTAGGATGGAAGAAAACAAACTATATGAAATACTTACCTTATAATGAAGCTGATATAGCAGTAGGAGAAGATGATAATGGAAATAATGACTTTATAACGTACCTAGTGGTGACGAATTATACTGGAGGTGACAGGACAAAATTGACCAATATTGAACAGGTATATGAACCAACCGAAGTGATAATGAATGACATAGAAATAAGAGATTATTATAATAATAATAATAAATTTGATATAAATAAGAATGACCTATGTTACAAATATGTTAGACTATTGTTCGACGATATGGGGTAATTGTTTATTGTTTATTGTGTTATGAACATTTAATTGTGTGGACAGTGTTTTTAAAAAGGGACTGATTATGGTAAATGATTTCATGATTATGTGAATTGTATATTTTTGTGTATTGATGTCTATGTATTTGTGTATTTTTGCTGTTGTGTATTTTGTGTATTTTTATGTAAACATGTATTGTAGAATTTTAAATAAGTGAAAGAAGTTTAATAATGATTTTGAAAGGATATTATGGAATTTAGATTCTAAAGGGTTAGTAGATGATTATATATTTAGATGGTGAGAGGTATTGTTGTTAGTAGGTAAGTGATGAATTTTATAATGGTATATTAAGGTGAGATGTTGTAAAAGAGTTTGGGAATAGTGATAAATAAGGGCATTGGAGTTAGGTAAATAGAGTTAATGGGAGTTAGGGAAAATAAAGTGTTGAGATGCTGATAATGTATAAAGAGGTGTTAGATATTTTAGGGACACAGTGGTTAGCGATTATATGTAGAGGTGAGTAATGTGAATGGTAATTATATTTGTTGTTGATGGTGATATTTTGTAATAAGGGTATTGGTGTAGGAGTCCAACGAGAGATGTTGAGACAGGAAGGGATCGTTGTGTGCCGGAAAGGGTTATCTGAAAGGGTCAGGAACCGATAAGGGAATGAGTTGGTTAGAGGGAATACACACATACTAGTACAAAAATGAGCGGTGCCAGAGGTTTTAAATGGGATTTGTGAAGGGGGTTATTATTGAGATATTGGTGTCATAATGTATTAATGGTTAGAAGCGGTTGTTATTAGAAAAAAGGAGGTGAGTAAGGTTAGATTGACGAATACCAAAATAAGATAGAGAAAATAGTGAGTAATTGAGAGTCACCCAAACTAGTAAGGATAAAAGGGTTAGAAAAGGGAAAATTCATAGTAGAAAGGTAATGGTATATTTGAAATTTTGTTGTTGTATAGAATCTAAATGAATGTTAAATGAATAAAAGTTAATAGAGAATTGTTGAAGTAGTAATGTGATAAAGTTTGGTACAAATCAAGTAAATTTCAATTGTTTAATGTAAGGTAAATGTAACAATGTTAATATGTAATGTACAATGTTTTATGATGTTTTATTATGTTGACGATAGAGTGTGTGGCTAGGAGACTACTAGAAGGGTAGTGACCAGAATAATATTAATTTTTGTGTATAGTAACCAGTCTCAGAAAAAAAAAAAATGATTCTGTGGAAAAGGGGTGAAATTAAAGTAAAGAAATTAACAAAGAAATTTAGATAGTATTGAAGTACTGCCATGATAGATAAATATAATGAAGTTATTTAAAATAAATGAATGAAAATAATAGTTGTTGTTTGAAGGTTAAAAGTTGTTTTGTGTTAGTATAAGAATATAAATTTCATGATGAGAGAGGTAATTTGATGTTGACTAAAGTCAGAGAACTTGATAACAATATATAGGAGTGTCGAAAAGGAGAAGGCTGATCTGTCTTAAATCTTGTTATAATTTTGAGTTATTTGGTAGTTTATAAATAAATGAAACCAATGCCTCAAATCACAAACCAATGCATCTAAGAGGAAACATATCAGTTGCGGATATGTAAATGAATAAGGCACTGTTTTAAAATTTTGTATTGAATGTTTCAGAGTTTTTATGGTGTTGTGACCGCGGTCCTGCGCTGGCCGGAGCGTCAGAACAGGAGCGTGCAGTGCCTCATGGCCTTATGGTGTAGGGATCTCTCAGGAGAAGTCCAGTAAGGTCAGACGGGTACGATCGACACTATGGAACCAAGGGTAAGTGATTGATCTTTTCTTTTTATTAACACTACAGGGGGTTGTGGAACATATCTGAACTGATCCTTTTAGAAAAGTACGAATGAGTCAATGAAAGTTTTTGTGTCTCGACACAAAACCTTTCATTGAGGGGGTTTTGTAACAGTACAAAATTATCTGTATCGGAATAATGGGATATAGGGGTACTTTTATTGTGATTTTATTGTAATCATAAAGTTGAATCAGGCAAGGTTAGTTTTGGTACAAGTCCCAATAATATGTAAATTCACCGGTGGAGAGCCGATCCAAGGTCAAAGGCGTACGAGCAAAGTGAAACAACGATAATGGCAGTGTTAGGCGGTAAAAACTGACAATACTGACTTTCTATTGGTCCACTGTAATAACTCGTCACCAAAACAATGACGAGATAAAGAACCATTACGTATTAACCAGGCGGTAGCGAAAAGAACAATAGACAATGATGTCAGACGCAACAAATTTGCATAAAAATTGTGTCTGCTTCCGCCCAGTTCAGCAACAGCAGCCATCGAACCTATACGCTCGCCATAGTGCAGTGGGCAAATTCTTGCCAAAATGTAATAATTACCTAGTAAAATGCAATAGTTGTGATCAAAATTTAACAGTAACAGTACATAGAGTCAGTGAGTAATTCAAAATGGAATTCAAATAGATTCAGTGGACTAAACGACGAAAGTTCGGCGTTACACCTGCCGACCGCCATGGACAGTTACTGAGGAGTCTACGCCACATCACTATTCAGGAAAGCCCTTACAAATCATTTTCTAATTTCTAAAACTAAGAATGAGCTCAATTCCAGAAAAATAAACATGTGTGAAATTACCGTATGAGAGAGAGAGAAGGTGAGAGTGTGTACGTTTATGTTGGCCAACTTGAATATAGCTTGAGGCATTGGTTTATGATACAATAAGAGTTATTTATTAAAAATATAAAAACCAAAAGAAGTAAATGATTGCAGTAACGATTAAAGAGAATTAATTTGAAGCAAAATAAGAAATTAAATACATGTAACCTTGAACAGAGGTCAAGGGCGAAAATGAAGTCGCCGCCATTTGAATTTATAACCATTATTGTTGGCTATTAGTGTAACAAATTACATCACAATTAACTGAATAAAATCAAATACATTAGCCTAATGTGGTGTACCTCATTATTTCAATACCCTACAACCACTGCCTCTGTCTGCTTAACAATATTCTGGACCCAAAGCCTAATGCATATAACTGAGCTAAGCACGTGTTATTCCGGTGACAAGACAATTTATGCAAATTACATAAATGATGATGATTCCCCATTCAGGAATAATAATTATTTAGATCAATAAATGGGTAAGTTAACAGATACCGCCCAGAACAGTGACTTGATTATTATTGTATTATGGGGTTTATTAACAAACGACGCCCTCACAATGATTTTATTACTTTATGATTACTGTTAATTTATTTGTAAATTAACAGATGCGCCCAGAACAGGGACATTTATATGTAAATTAACAATTTTTGTTTATTTAGATTTGAGTAATTATTTGGTTGTAGATCCGTTGTTTGAATGTAACCAGTTTCGTAGACCTCTTGACGTTCGTTCACACTCCTGTTGAATTGTGTCGTCTGTATAAATCAGTGTACAGTTTAGACAAAGTTATTTTATATAATTTAAACCTTCACGTACCTGTGATGTTGTACTAGACGTTCAGTCGGTCTCAAGTGATTAATACACTGTCAAGTTTTTTATCAAACGGTATAATAGTACTGTTAATGTTTCAGTGAGCACTGATAAAATTTTACTTGGGCGCCATATGGGATTTCGTGAGAAATGTCCCATAAAAAAAATAATTCTTTTGATTAATCGAGTGATTAATTTTGTTTGGTTTTAAGTTAATAATCGACTTAGTGATTATATCAGTATCAGGAGTTAAGTTCCCTTTTTCCTGTTTAATTAACTCTGATTGTTGGCGGTTTGCTTGTTTGAATTATAGCCAACTTAACTGTTTGTTTACTTTGAAATTGCAACTCATGAATTAGTAATAAAGATTAATTATTTATTTAAATAACTGTTGACAATAGTTGTTACTTTACAATTCATTTGTTTATTGCTCACTCTATGATAGATTCAATTAAATACATTCAGTTTAACACCACAAACGGATTACAAATCATCCGGCTTTTTACTTTTTTCTAACTCAGACTGTTTGCAATGAAGACTCTAGTCTTAATCGTTTGATTATTTATAATTATTATCTATCTCAAGGGTGACTTCTTTTAATTTACAGAATAGAACGCCACTGCCTTACTTTACAATGCTGTTACAAAATATTAGAATATTAGGTTAGACACCTTTAGTTATTGAAATTAGTAAACGAAAAGTTCGTTCAATTTGTACCAATCTTAGGTTAGTTATGATAACGTTAATACATGAAACTTATGTCGGAATATTATAATTCCTTTAAATAAATTTTAATAGTGTTCAGTACTTATTGTATTATTGTTTCTTGCGTCAGTATACAGGTGTATTATATTATACTGCTAATAGCTTACTCGTAAACAAAGTAAATATATGCACTGTACTCCCTGGTTATTAATCTCAATGATTATTTATTACCACTCCTCACAACCTGATACATTGATCGTGGTTACACTTCACTTTATTTCGCACTTGAACGATTTTATTTTCTTCTTGACTGATTATTTCATTGGTTGTTTGATACTTAACCTCGTTCTTTAACACGCACACCTAGTAAAAGTATCACTACTATTATCGACGCACTGATATTTAATTATACTTCTTCCTTCTCGTTGATTATTGAATTTTGGATGATAAATCGGCCTGGATTAGTTGTTGTTGATTGAGTGGAAAGAGACAAAATGCTTTTCTGTTTACAATTGCGATCGTTTATATAGTTTTTTTAGAAGTCCGCTAGGCAGTGCTCGCGGGTTTCTAAAGTAGTCCGTGATTGGCTGAAAATGATGTCATGGTGACGTAATTCTATTTATAGGCATTACATATTTGTATTCGGAGCGTCAGTGTTGCTATTGTTATTATTTAATTGTATTTATTCAAAATTCACCAAATTTATGATGCTAACGTTTATATCAGTTATTACAATTACAATTCAGGTTCTATTACTGTCATTGTAAAGCTTGTTTATTTCTCTTTATTTTGACATGGCTTGATGCCAGTTTGGTCATAGTTTTCATTAACATTTCTTTATTCTAAACTAACTAACGCATTGTTTACATTCGTCGTCTGCTAAATGTTGCAGATCCGACTAATAACTTTTTCTTAATATTTGTTTAATTATTCTTAATTTCTACTTTCAACATGATTATTTGATTAAAAAGAACACCTTATTATATTTAAATGCTGTATCCAGCTGAACAATATTAATTATTAGTATATTTGTTGGTTTTTTATCATAAATCTCCATATTTAATTATTTTTACTTCGACATGTCTTTCTTATCTCTTATTCGTAGAACATCACTCAGGTAGTGGTGTTTTACATTCTTTTTCTCATTATCATTATTATACTTCCCTATGCTTAGTAGGGTTTCTATCTGATTCTTATTTTCATGACTTAATTAGGTCATTCTGGGTTTGTTATCATTCCTTTACAATGTTTTGCTCCTTGACTATTATGACATTTCTTTACATATTTTATCTACTTATAATGTTACCTGAATACATTCAGTGGTTACATTGATTGTTATTCTTAAATTATGATAACACATATTATTGGTTTTCTTATATTCTTTTATTGTTTATGACTAATCATAGTATCGTTCTTTATATTTGTCTTTTTAAATCATTACTTTGACATGGGTCAGCTAATGTGCTGTTTCTATTTATAATACATGGTACAAATATTATTCATGTCACTTCTTATCTTACTAATTTTATTTTATTCATCAAAGGTTTTATTGAGCTCACTTAACAGTTTATGTGGGAAACTTGTCTTGTCATTTCGTCTTTGTCATTCTGTTTATTTATGTTGTAGTGTCATTTTATGTAGGTAGTGGATTTACCACTGTTCACTTGAATTTCTTCTCTCCTTTCATTCTTTAATGGTTTATTATTTTTACTATTACATTCTTCCTGGTTACTCATTTATAGTTATTCTAGTATCATTCACCCTTCTGGTGTTTATTTTTATTATGGAACATTTTGTGATGTTACAGTATGTACATTGAAATTCACAATTTTGTTTAATACAACAGTTACAAGACTACACTAAATAAACATGTGTAACAATATATAAATTGAAAGCCCATACAAACAAAAATACTCTGACCAACTATTTATGTTTGTTTTCCATCTGACTGATTCGTAGATTTTAGAATTGCTTCCTTTAATAATGGAAGTAATTTAAAAAATGTCGGATGTATTTGATGCCAGGCTGTTATGATAAAAAACATGGTGTCTGATATATTGGACGCTGGTCCCCAAAGAGTCAAACAAATCTCGAATCTATGCCTTGGTTTCTAAGCTTTATTTACACATTTTACAGAATCTTCATGGTCTTACTGTCCTTACTGACTTGACTCCATTCGATGATGCACAGGTAAGTCGATCAACCAAAAACAAATGTAGAGGGCCAAGATCTGTACCATAAATAAGAAAACATATTGGTATCAAGGTTTCAATCATTTTTTGTGTATATGTGCACAGTGTTATTCTGAAGAAAATTAACTCATTTTCACTACAAACTCCATTGACTTTCACCATATCAAAGTTACATTCATTTTTTTAGACATGTTATTGAAGTACTCAAGTGTCAGTAGTCCACTGTTCTATAAAACTGGGTATTGCCATTTTCAAATATAATTAGCATCATTATACAAAGTGTTGCTTCTTGTCAGGATTGAAAATTATGATGCTTTCACTTTGCCTGTTAGATCTACAAAATCAAACACTATTTAGTATACTACTTGGCCATTCAAAATAAATCTACCACACAGTTGCCCCTTCCTGAAAACAAACATTTTATATCTGAATCCTATTCTTCTAAAGCATACTTTTCTCGAGAGCTTGCCATATTTTTCTGTGTGACAAAAAACTTACCAATCAAACTTTTTTTAAAATGGTGAAAAGTATTCGAGGTAATGATTTTTAATGCCACATAAGAGCACAACCACTTATTACACACAGAGAACACGATCAATCTGAAATATATTTGTGAAAGTTGCAACATTATCTGTCACGGACTTGTATTTCTCATTCAGAAAAAGTATGATGGTAACAATACAAAAAACAACTATAATCTGTGTATGTTTGTTCAGGACTTAGCAGCGCATACTTTTTCTTGCCCATGTAAGAAATCAGCAATACAATTTTGTAATTAAACAACCAATATTCGCACACTTAATTTAATTCCATGCCGTAAAGTTTACATAGAATATTCAACTTAATGTGTTAAATACTTTTTAATTAATAAAGTTGTGTTAGTGGTTATAATCAAAAACAGAAGCTTTGAAGCTTCATAAAGATAATGTGAAGCTTCATAATGATGAGCTGTGAAGCTTGAAAGCGTCACACATTGGGAATTTGTTTACACAGTGGTGTGCAACAGCATAATTTCTGTTTAAATACATTTATTTGTTGATCAACAATTGTTATTAAATAATGGCACATCACCATACTTTTACTACAGTTTTTAATCCCGGACTAATCCCACAAAACGTCAAGTCTCATACTCCTTGCTGTGATCTTCCAAGAAGCTGGTTTGTTGATCAATCAAGTACTATAAAGTTACCCATTCTTTCAGTAATTATTTAATACAGTAATTCATTATATGAATTATTGAATTATGATTCTGTATATGATTCTTCAATAACCTCACCAGAGAGAAATATAAATGTAGTCTAATGAGCAAAGTCTTTCACGCCAGAATCAATATAAGTTAAATACACCAGGATGGTCACTTGCATTCAAATCCTCTGCCAAATTTGAAATGGCAGAGAATTTGAAAATGATGCTCATGTCTAGAAGCCTGAAATTTTTTACAATAAATAAATATAGTCTTTTTTCCCTTATTTATAACAGACATTCAATAATGATAGTTCATCAGAAATTTATTTTGCTTTCACTGATTAAAAAACAAGCAGGTTTCTCAAAGCTAATTTTGCCTTTGACAAATTTTTGTAAACTACTACACAATTTATTAAAAGCAAGTCTACTTTTCAGTTTAATACACGTTTTATTTATATTTACAGCCACCCATTTTCAATGCAGCATCCTCAGATGCCCAACTGATAATTCACAGGAAGGTTACACATCTTGACATGGAGAAAAAAAGTGTGTTACACAAAAAATTATAGTTGTTTTAATTGTGAAACCACAGACGTCTGTGAGCAAGATTATTATACAATCTCCTCAGAGGTGTGTGAACCAAAGTTTGCAGCCCAGTTATAAACACTATGTTTTTTATTAACTCACACCTCCTCTGCCCCTAGGCATAAGGTGTGCATAATCATACATGAAGCACTAGCAAAGGAAATACAATCTTCCTCTTAAAAAAATAACATACCATATTGGCCCGAATATAAGATGATTTTTTTCCTTAAAATGCCCTTCCAAAAACCATACTCGTCTTATATGTGCAACCTAACATTTAAAAATTTCGTGTTAAGTACCTAGCGTATTTTGTAACATTCGCCAGCTGCACAGGCTAGCCATATGCATTAGTGTGAATCAACACACCCATTTCATAATGAGCTCAAGGTGAAAATGCCAAGCATACTTTCACCACCGCGCTGAAGTGCCGTATTGTGTCCCCTTTTATGCATCCGATTCAAATCGTACAACAAAATATCGTACCATACGTTTTGCATCCCAGTTGACTCTGATTTTTATCATGCGTCAAAAATATCGGAAGTCGGTGTGAACAAACACTTTCAGTGTTCCCATCATCAGTATTGAAAATGAATCTTTGCGTGTTGTATGATGTTTCTCAGTTCGTTTTATAAGCTTCGGAAGTGGGATCCCATAATGCTCTCCTGTTTGGATTTTGTCAGTTAGCCTTTCTGTATTAATGTCTCCCATACTTACAAAACAAATTAATAAAATCACACAACAACATGAATACCACTGATTACTTGGCATAACTGGACTCGCTGACGCTAGGCAGGAAGGTTGGCAGCACTGATGTCTGAAAGGCATACGAAAAAAATTCGCGCGAGTGCATAAACAAAATCATTATGGCCCATGTATCTAAACAACTCGTCCGATATTTTTCGGATGCACAATATTTATTGTTTCCTGGGACACCGCGATATGTTTTTGAGTACGGAACGATAAATTTATTGTACGACAGTGCATAAAACGGCCCATTTGTTTCTGTTGTTCTATATGACGTACGAGTTTTTATCTATGTTCTATGCATGGTAGGATAGTGTTGAACAGAGGGCATTATTGGCGTGTTGAACAGAAACAAAACCAAGGATATCCAATATCCCAGGAAGTTTTTAGAATGAAGGCGCTGGAGTGGCACGTGAGTTGAAAATTTCAATAACTGAATTTAAACCAAGCTTGGGCTGGTGTAAACACATGATACAGCGTTCGGGTCTGAGTTTACGACGTCGCACTACCCTAGCACAACGCCTACCTGCATATTATACTGAGCAATTGATCGCTTGTCAGCAATATACTATAGAACTGAGGAAAGCCCACAATTACCTGCTTGGCCAATAGCAAAAATCCGACCAAACACCAGTGTTTTCGATATGCTGTCAAATATTACTGTGGACAGAAAGGGTGCAAAATCAGTTGTAATTAAATCTACAGGCAACGAAAAGTCACACATTACTGTCATACTAGGAGTAACTGCCGATACAAAACTTCCGCCGTAAATTATTTTGAAGAGAAAAATGCTTCCGAAGGAACAGTTACCAGCTGGGATTGTTTTTAGAGGACAGGAAATTGGGTGGATGACTGAAGAACTCGTGGCAGATTGGGTTAAGGTTGTTTGGGGACGTCAACCAGGCGCTTTACTAGGGCAGAGAGGTAGTTCTTTCATGGTCACACAAGTGAGAAAATAAAGATGCTGATTGCAGAAATGAACACTGATCTTGTTATAATCCCTGGGGGAATGACTTCTCAGTTTCAAGTTTTAGATGTGGTTGTTAATAAACCATTTAAGGACTACTTATGCAAGAACTGGTTAATTAATGGAAATCATGCATTGACTCCAACAGGCAAGTTGAAGAAACCAAGCATACAGTTACTGGCGTAGTGGATAATCAAACCCAGGGGAAAAATCAAAAGTGAATCAATTGTAAAGGGGGTTTGTTGAGTTTCTAATAACATGGATGGGAGTGAGGATGACATTTTCTGTAAAGAGTCCAGTTATGAATCAGATTCTAGTACCAATTCTGAAGATGAACTTGGAGAAGAAGAAGAAAATGAGGATGACGACTGGAACTAAAAAATATCGGTATGGAGAACCATACATGACTTCCATGTCCTAAAAATTATATTTAAAATCATTTAAATATTAATTAAATAAGTGGATGCTTGAGTTCTGAAAAAATTACGTATCAGCTAAAATGGTACCACCATGTCAGGTGGATTAAGACTATCCTCAACCTTCGTGAGGAAGGACTGTACTTTTGGATAAAATGTCTGTAGGTCGAACGAAGAGCTAGTTAAAGGTAGCTGTGATCTGATTCCTGTAATGAAATTGGACTCTTGCTGCGAGGGGCGAGGGATGTCTATAGTGTTATCAAAGTCTTTCCTGTCAATACTATACTAGTCATTTTTCTTTTTTAAAATCGAGTCTTGATTTCTTTCTTTCTTTCCATTTGTCTTCTGATTTCCTGAATGACTATTCTGTTCACCCGTATAATTATAAATTTCTCAGCAAAACATTTCTTCCTTAATATGTTTGTGTCTCTTGTTTAACAGCCACCATTTTGATCCATGTCATAATGCTATATTCCACACAGGCTAATAAATAACTAGCCATCAGGGAGTGTAACATCTTTTCGCCGCGTTACAAATCCAGGGAACCCCTCGTAATTAAACTCCGTTAATTAGATGGGCTGCCTACGTTGTAACAGAATTGATCACAAATAATTAATGTAACAAATTACTTACTAACTGTGTAAGGAAACAATGGCAAGGTATACAATTGATTTAAGCACTCCTCATATGTGTGTAACAAGAAGACTTCTCTTTATTTAACATTTAAAAAACATATACTGACAGATCCCATGACATTACTAATTCAATTATGAAGTTATTTGAAAGGTTTCTTTAAACTTTGAGATCAAACTTGATTTTATATAGCGATACCTCGGATCCGGGTCAACTTTCTGTATTTCTGTAATTAAGACTTTTAATTATACTCATTTCATGATATTAGCTTGCAAGACTTTCTTTTATTCAACCATTGGAAGAATGGTATTATTGTTTGAATTATATTACTCTACATTAGCATATAAATTGTTACAACGTATGAAGTTAGAATAGTTACATGAAATTCTTAGATTTAATTTATAAGTCTTTACAAAGCTAATAGTTTCTGAAAAGTCTCTTTCAAGATGTGTTGTGTAACAAATATTAGTAACCCTCGATAGACAGGCTATCGAGTCACCTTTTAATTGGTATGCAGAAGACTCGTCCTGGGGTATCCGTCTTGGGAAACAGGAACAGCTACGTCGTCATCTCGGTCTGGCCTTCCTCTGTAAAGGGCTCCAAAAGTTCGCAGGTTGAACAATACGTCGTGTAGATATCTACGATGATCTTGTAGATTCTCGGATGTCCTGATCTGCATATTCTGTCACGTGCAGTAGAGTTTGTGGCTTCTGATAGTTCACATCTCCGGGTATGACTTTGGAATTGTTGTTATTTGTTGAAGCACGAAGTCATCTTGTGTTACACTCCTTTTTTACGTTTCGATTTTTTTTTACTTTACTTTTCTTGTCTATTTACATGACTATATTAATTAACACATCCAGATGCTTTAAACAGCTACATCTGGTACACCATCTCAAGGTGAGACAAAATATAGTTAACATATTTTAAGCGCACAGCTCCTACGTCTATACTGTACGAAGTCACCATTGCAAGAGAGAGAAATTCCGCTCCCTTCGCCTGGTACTGGGCAAAAGTTAGTGGGACAATTTCCGCGCGAGAATATAGTTCCTAACTATATTTAAGTTAACATTTTTACTTATACAAACTATCCCTAAACAAATATACATAATTTAAATCAGTTGTTTTAGCGACTATTTACGTCTTCAGATTTTTATTATTAACATTAGTTTTTTTTATCTTATTCTAACTCACACAAGACTCGGAAAACATGTTGAGTCTGGAATCAACAGGACAGCGCCTGCTTACAAGCAAAGGGTTAAATACGATATTCATAACTCTTTACAATTTATCTTTTTATTAGAGTATCTTATAACTAATTAATTACTGCTTCCTCTCATACTGAGTACATACAGGTATTTTATATTAATACAGTGAGATTTAAATGGCTTAAGAGCTCGCAACCTTAATTTTTAAAAAATTTTATTTTCTTGATTTTTTCTTTTATTTAAATCGTCACATACTCCACCGCTTAAATTGCACGCTACGGTTAAGCTTTTTGAGTCTAACTCACTATTGGGCACTGGGAGTACGATTAGTGTCAGTGTGTGAAGTTATTTATTATTAGTGCACAGTTTGTTTTTTTCTAATTCTCTTTAAATGACATTGTTCATTTAAATGATCGCCTTCGTGAAATTCCCTTTTTCTTACTTCTTAAGTACTAACTTACATTTTAATCTTAATACTAATTTCCAAACCTTAGATTGGAATGATCCCTACTTATCCGTAACTCACAACATCCCGGCCCGACTGACACCAGCTTACTCTAACTACTGAAGTTAGCTTTCAGCATTTATTAATGATCTTTGGCACATTTCTGCCCTATCATTACCCTTTCAGTCGGCGCCGTTGTGACCTGTTACGTTACATGTATAATCACTACTTGATTATATATCATAAACTTATTTCTAATGTGATCTAAAGAGGATCCCATACTCCACTTTAGATCACTGGTTTGAGAGAAGCGGAATCTCACGAATATGATTCTCTTTTATCTCTTTTTACAATACTTAAACAAACTATGCGGGAGGGGAGACACTTTACATAATGCATTGTCATACTCACTAGGGGTGGTTTTCAATTGTTCAGGCTAGCACCGGTTTATCACAATTGGAAGGGTGCGTTCGGGGTTGCTCAGTACAATTCCTACAATACTGAACACGCTTTTATTTTCTCTAACTGGCCACCACTGCGAGTGTTTACAATATGCAACTGAACTTTTTATTATTATTTTCTTTTTTCCTACTTACTTCTACACTTCACACAATTTTAGTATAACTTAGGATTTGTTTAGCTCTAGTATTTAAATCAATTATTATTATTCACTTTATTATTTATTAAACTACTTTGGGGATTTAAGAAACGCTCCTAGAACTATCGTCTATTTAATCACCATATTTATTTAGCACACTTTATATTCACAGGTTGGTTCCGTTTTACTAGATGATGTTTAGCTAACATGTCCGCTAATTCTTGGCTGATTAAGCTTCTACTAGATCCCGAATCAATTAAGGCGATGGGGGATGTAACGCCTAAGTCGACTTGTATTAATGGTAGTAGATTTTTTTTCCATTTACATCTATTAATCGCATTACACTTTTCACGAAATTCTCGCACATAGGGGTCGATATCTTTCGCACCTTTTTTGTTTTTCACTTGGTTACAGAATAATTCATTCTTATTATTATTACTGGTTTCTTTTAGTTTACCCAATTTTGAGTAGCTGCGGAAGACACAGGTTTTCGGGTCTCCCTGCCTTACATGTTTTTTGAATTGGGGTTATTCCGTTCCAATGGCTTACTTTTGCACTCTCTTCTTATGTGCCCATATTTGCCACAATTATAACAGGTGGGTTTTCTGCGAGGTGGGTACTTGGTTTCCGCTTTATCTGGGTTTACAGTTAACTTACCAGCTTTGCGCACATGGTGAGGTCTACTAGAAACTTGTCTTTCATACGAGGTTGTTACATCAGGCAGTAGTGCTCGCAATTGATGTCTATTAGTTCCAGAGGTTTTCATTGCTTCTCTATTTTGATCTGAGTACCATACATTTGAAGAATGGATACTGCACTGTTCTAGATCAGCAATTGTATTGGGTCTATTCATCAATGATAGTCGAGATCTTTTTCGGGTGACACTCCTATTAAAATGGTGTCCACCAGTTGTGTTTCATTCCAGCTTACACGTAGTAGTCGGGAGGACTCCCTAATATCGGAGATGTAGTGAGCTAATCTCTCCTGATGTCCTTGTACTCGGAGTACTGTCTTCCTTTTTATTTCTTCATAGATGCCGGTGGGAATAAAGTATTTTATTAAAGAGCTATGTAGCTCTTCTACTGGGAAAGTAGAGGTTAGGGCTTCTAGCACATGATTTTTTAACGGGGGTTTACACTTAGGTAACAGAACTTGTAAAATTTGCCAGTCATTCAGCTGCTGTAGATCCTTTATCTGAAGAAGATAACTAATAAATGTTAGTAACTTGGAAACATTTAAACCATCTGTATAAGGGATTTCGGTTAAAATCTTCTCCACAGGGTGAGTCATTTTTCCGTATAGATCTGCGTTATAGTTCATAGGGATAATTCCTCGATGAGGGTGATTAGATTCATTGGGGGTGTTGGTCAATTCATTATTTCCAGGACGAAACTGAAAATGCTCGGGAGGAGGGACATTTACATCAGTATCAGTTTTTTGTTCTGGGTTCGCTTGCACTTGCGATACGATAGGTGAGTTCCGATCCGAGTTAGGCGGAGGTAAACCAGTGGTGGGGGATTGTACTGGGGAGATGTGTAATTTCATTAATGATTTCTCTATTTCGTCCATCCTGAATGAGTCGGATTTTCGTCTTAAATCGTTGATAATTGAAGGTAAGCGACGTAGAGCTTCGTCTGCTAGCTTTTGTACATCAACGGGTATTTCTGTGAGATTCGGCCAGATCGACAAATTTTTTATTCGCCTGGTTAAATGCTCTATTCTCTGGGTAGTCCGCAAAATTTTTGCCGGAGATTTCTCGTCTTGGAGTGTTTGAGACAATAAGTATAGTTCACTATACTTGGCATTACAAATTTCTTTCTCGCTTTCATAATCGAGTTGGCTTAGATTGTTTAATTGCACGGCCGCATCAAATCCACATTCGCGAATTGAACTTCGTAATTCCGCGACTGTTACATCAGCATGGGGTAGTCCACGCAAAAGGGCTTCGTAAGACAGCTCGTCTTTTAATAACAAATCCGGGTTAAATTGGGCCATTTTGTTCTAACACATTAGCACGTACTTACAATTAATACTAGTATATTACACATATATTACATATACATATAATAAATTCATAAGTAATCAATTTACACAAATTAGAAAAGAACAATTTCTCTTCTAAGGGAGAGACAGAAATCACACACACATATCTTTCAAGGTTAAATAGCCGATCAGCTGTTTACTGGAATGTAGGTCAGAGGGTGGCCTACATATTTAGTTAACAAAGGAGGGTAGAGCGTGTCAGTGAGAAAGGGGGTTTTACTCTTATTGTTCTCCACAATGCGACTGAATAACACAACTACTGTATACCAGTTTAAACAAGAGAAGGGGAGCGCAATCTTATGCAATACATTTATTATTACTACGCTTGGCAACACTTTGGCTCCGTTCTTTCATAAACTTTTCTCAATTAAATAATTACTTATTTTGTTCACAAGTTTTAAATCACGAACTTCTACTTAATTACTTTATTATTATTAACAAAGTTATTTTTAATCAAATTTTTTTTTATAACACATACTAGTGTATGTAAGCTAGATAGTTGGACATACACTGTGCAGAATGATTCAGGAAAAAACAGGTCATAGATTGTCGTAAACAAACCTGTTACAGATTGTTCGGTTGACCAAAATTGTTATGCTTGGTCACAATTCATGTATGCAAGTACTTATATCGAATTATGCAGGTTCCTACTGGCCTATAGAATGCAAAAGCTACATGCATTGTATGACGCTAAGGATATTTTACTTATACATACTACCATCTACGTAACTTAATACACTATTAAATATGTTTTGAACATTACATTTATTAAAGTAACTTTCTGAGTGCATATATCAATATTATATATTTAGTTATTGATCATACAATTTATCCACGCATAGTGAATGCAATTTTGTTTGTGACACTATATACACAATTAAAACTCTTTCCTTTGTTTCCTTTATTTTTTTGAATGACGCAATTTTGTTTGCTTAAAACACCTTTATAAAATTTAGCAGAGTGTCGCACTTTTGTGACACTCTGTAAACAATTACCCTTTTATTTTTTACAAGAAAGCAGAGTGGCGCACTTTTGTAACGTCTTTTCGCCGCGTTACAAATCCAGGGAACCCCTCGTAATTAAGCTCCGTTAATTAGATGGGCTGCCTACGTTGTAACAGAATTGATCACAAATAATTAATGTAACAAATTACTTACTAACTGTGTAAGGAAACAATGGCAAGGTATACAATTGATTTAAGCACTCCTCATATGTGTGTAACAAGAAGACTTCTCTTTATTTAACATTTAAAAAACATATACTGACAGATCCCATGACATTACTAATTCAATTATGAAGTTATTTGAAAGGTTTCTTTAAACTTTGAGATCAAACTTGATTTTATATAGCTATACCTCGGATCCGGGTCAACTTTCTGTATTTCTGTAATTAAGACTTTTAATTATACTCATTTCATGATATTAGCTTGCAAGACTTTCTTTTATTCAACCATTGGAAGAATGGTATTATTGTTTGAATTATATTACTCTACATTAGCATATAAATTGTTACAACGTATGAAGTTAGAATAGTTACATGAAATTCTTAGATTTAATTTATAAGTCTTTACAAAGTTAATAGTTTCTGAAAAGTCTCTTTCAAGATGTGTTGTGTAACAAATATTAGTAACCCTCGATAGACAGGCTATCGAGTCACCTTTTAATTGGTATGCAGAAGACTCGTCCTGGGGTATCCGTCTTGGGAAACAGGAACAGCTACGTCGTCATCTCGGTCTGGCCTTCCTCTGTAAAGGGCTCCAAAAGTTCGCAGGTTGAACAATACGTCGTGTAGATATCTACGATGATCTTGTAGATTCTCGGATGTCCTGATCTGCATATTCTGTCACGTGCAGTAGAGTTTGTGGCTTCTGATAGTTCACATCTCCGGGTATGACTTTGGAATTGTTGTTATTTGTTGAAGCACGAAGTCATCTTGTGTTACACTCCTTTTTTACGTTTCGATTTTTTTTTACTTTACTTTTCTTGTCTATTTACATGACTATATTAATTAACACATCCAGATGCTTTAAACAGCTACATCTGGTACACCATCTCAAGGTGAGACAAAATATAGTTAACATATTTTAAGCGCACAGCTCCTACGTCTATACTGTACGAAGTCACCATTGCAAGAGAGAGAAATTCCGCTCCCTTCGCCTGGTACTGGGCAAAAGTTAGTGGGACAATTTCCGCGCGAGAATATAGTTCCTAACTATATTTAAGTTAACATTTTTACTTATACAAACTATCCCTAAACAAATATACATAATTTAAATCAGTTGTTTTAGCGACTATTTACGTCTTCAGATTTTTATTATTAACATTAGTTTTTTTTATCTTATTCTAACTCACACAAGACTCGGAAAACATGTCGAGTCTGGAATCAACAGGACAGCGCCTGCTTACAAGCAAAGGGTTAAATACGATATTCATAACTCTTTACAATTTATCTTTTTATTAGAGTATCTTATAACTAATTAATTACTGCTTCCTCTCATACTGAGTACATACAGGTATTTTATATTAATACAGTGAGATTTAAATGGCTTAAGAGCTCGCAACCTTAATTTTTTAAAATTTTTATTTTCTTGATTATTTCTTTTATTTAAATCGTCACAGGAGGTCAAAATATTTTCAAGGAGGGGCAAACACTTTTCCAAAGGAAAAAATATTTATATATTTTTCATACATACACACATGCACATTTTAGTTTATAATTCTCATATCATAATAGAAATAAGTACCTACACAGATTGCATTAATTGTTTTAATACAACAACAATGCCCAGCGATCCATAGGAAGCAAATCGATGTCCACCTTTTCGGCTTGAATGCGTTGTGTTGGTGTGGGTTTCGCCACTTTCCATTTAAAAAGCGTGCAAACATAATAAAATAAACGTGAGTGATGCCAGAAATAACGCAAATTTTGTGTGTGTGTGTGTGTGTGTGTGTGTATACGCGTGCGTGTGCGTGTCCTCCTGGCCTTTTTATTGCGGTAATCACAATAATAAAACTTTGGAAAAGTAAACATTACATAATTGAGATATGCTTGCCTGCCAGGAACAATATATATTTTCACTCATATGTGATTTAAATTAAAATGAAAATATAGAATTTTGTTAAAGTGAAATGAAATGTTTCCATAGAAACTACTTCTTTTTTGTCAATAACGTAGTACACATATAAAACTTTTAAAAATGTACCTCCTCCTCCATCATCAACTACCATTTTAATTTATAAAAAAAATTACCCCCTCCCCCCACAACTACCCTTTTCATTTATAAATATTTCATCTACATTTCTACAGAGGATTATTATGACCTTCTTTTCAGGATACTTTATTTATCAAAATTAAGCACTTTACTCTTGTTAAAACGTAAAACGCTGCAGGTAAACTACCCCTTTCCCTTAACCGATCTTCACCAAAAGCCATAGGCCTTCAAGTCCTCTACAATTCAGGGCTGTATGCAAAAAATTATTTGATTCTGATTGAATTTGCGGCTGTTATCATTTGCCATAGAAAAAATTCCACACACACACACACACACACGCGCGCGCGCGCGCGCACGCACGCACGCACGCACGCACACACACACTTTTTGAAAAATGAAAAATTACTTTTTTCATGTTTCGTTGGTAGTACAATCAGAATCTGCCGTTATCTCAAACAGGATTTTATTCGCCATGACCATATACTTCCATTTCCTTATGGAACATGGAAGTAAAAGTAAGGTACTTTAACACTTATAATTTCACCTTTAATGTAAAATAGCCATATTTATTTAGCGTGACTTCAAAGTATGATATTTAGACCATTCAACTGTCTTTCTCATACAACACCTCAAAAAATTCAGTGTCGTCTTATATGCAGGCCCTTTTTTTCCTGTAAAACACCTTCAAAAATCTAGGGTCGTCTTATATGTGAGGCCATCTTATATTCGGGTCAAACAGGTACTTATTTTTACTTTCTGCAGTTCCTTTCCTGTCCTTATTTCATTATTCTCCACTTGATGTAACAGTCTTAAGATTACCACATATAGTAAGACCAGACTAAACATCTAGAAAATTACGATTCTGCAGTTTATTTTCCTCAAAACCTAATCCTGTTACTGGGTTTTGTTTGTTCATCTTGAGTGATACAAATAATCAACTTTGAGATACACATTTCTACATGCTAACATAAACGTAATTAACATTAATGTATTTTTAATTAAGTTTATTATAAACGTAAGTCTTAATTTTTACTTTTCATGGTTTCTCAAAAACAAACTCCTGGAAAAAATATTATTTCCATATTCTTACAACAACAAAAACTTAATATTAATCTTCAAATTAAATCATACAAAACGTTCACATTATATGTATAATAAATACAATTTTCTAAACTGCATAATAAATATAACACATTATTCCAATGCATCACACTGTCATTAAAATAGCCGTACTTACTAATCATAAGCCAAACATTGCGGACAACCTGGTAACTGCTCATTAAATTGTTTAACTTGTGACACCTTGACAAATGTACTACCAACATGCTCACTAAATAGCCTGTAAATCCTGCATAGCCCTGTACAAAAATTAAACACGGTTACCTATATATAACAAGCAAGGTGACACAGTACATGCTGTCACACATGGTCAGATAAAGTAACTGCCGTACTAATATAAATATGTTCAATTCAGCATTCAGTTTAAAAAAATTTGGCAGAATATACAAAAGCAAAATGACCAGTCTGTACATGACAATACAAATTCAAGCCTCAGATCAGTTAATCACAACTGACAGCTTCCTGTTTTTATTGTTGGAAGCTGAAAAACGTCAAGCTGTCTTACTGTTTCCTGGACCATCAACAATATGCACAATTGACCGTGCGCATGCGCGTGCACACACACAGAGTCTTTTAGCTCCTTTCTTTCTCTTTAATTTGATACATAACATAGTATACTTTCTTTCACTACTTTCCCTAGATGCTGTGATGGTAGCAACAGACATCTGCTCCTTGTGCCAGACTGAATTACTTCACCACTGAGATCTGGTGGGAACTGAGAAAGCTCACAGCGAGCCAACTAGGAATCAGCAACTCTCTGATAGGCTTGCGGTGACACCAAGCTGGTAGGCATAAAAGGAGCAGGGCCAGGCAGAAAGAAATTATTCCATCAGGCGATGCAAAGATAGCAAGATCAAAGAAGGAAGAAGGGAAGAGCAGAAAATGGAGAAGAAAGAAGAGATTATGCAGATCAACTGGGATATCAGTGAGCTCTACATGCCACTACCAAGTGAAAAGGACTGTGGCACAGCAATACCAGTGAGAGTGGCCACCACAAATAATACCATGGCTTGCACCAAACACTTCCTGCCGCCCCAGCACAGTTACCATTCTTAACCAACAGTTCTCTTCAGGCCCACAAATATGATTGGTGGTACAATTGGCGCCATTTGTCTTGTGATAATACAATTTTACAAACAGACTAAAAACATTTTTTTAAATTCAAGCACAATTTACTTTCTTAACACACTTTTAATCACATATTTATGACAGTTATATAATTATTGGAGATTAAACTACATTATCTTCTTAAAGAACTTTTAAAGAAAGGGGCTAAGAGACAGTATATCAGTAAGTTGACAAAATAATCTTGGCTAAGTTTTTATGCAGTAGTAAAAAATCACAACAATGTGGGTTAAGACCCAACAGAATTAGAAGTCTGAAAGTGTAAATGTGACTTTTGACCAGCTGAATCGAGCCATTATTAAATAATCAGAACACATCTTACTTGATTATGTCTACTGCAAAGTTGCGTGCTGAAGTATGCCAGTTACATACTAAGCCAACAGCCTAAGTCATTATTTTAAAATATTAAATGATAATTAAATTTGAAAAAATTTAATCTCCATATTTATTACACTATTTTCATATTATTTTACATTCTGAAATTTCTTTTATAAGTCAGTTAATAACAGGAACAAGAAATAGTAATAAACAGGCATAATTACCAGATCCAATTCTCTTTGTTTCAGCCAGACTTGTAAAAGTGCAATGGCATCTTTAAGGTTTGAATTTGTTTGTAAAACATTAGCGCGCACTTCTTCATTTTCCATCATAACCAAATCTTTAACAATAGTTGAATTATACTGTGGTGTACAATACTGTGGCGTATCTGAAAATAACATACAGTGAACATGATAGAAACTGCTGTTCTACAATACGTAAACTGGACACACACCCACACATTGCAAGCTGAAGGTACCAAGCACCTGCTGTTGCACACACAGGCAGTTTGAAATATGTTAACCTTGATATTCATTGTGTTCATTTAAGCAATCCTTTGACAGAATGTTTTGGACCACAAGCTGTCTCCTATGGTTGAACTAGTAAAGTAGTGAAGTCATGTTAATTGGGGGGGGGGAAAGTCATAACATTTTCCATCACTGGAATATCACTGTATATTTTTAGTAAGGAAGACTGGTTCTTCTGTTTTGATTACAAAATTTAGATATGTAAATCAATTATTCAAAATCTGAGTCTAAAAATGTTATATACAGCCTCCTGTTTGAACATGGATTACAGTGTTTTGGCAAACTTCAAGGCCTCTGGAGGTACGTCTGGCAGAACGTAGGAAAACAAATAAAGAACGGGAAGATATGGGATGGGCAACATAAAATCCTGTGGGATCACGCAAACATCACTGGGCAGGAAACTAATAGTAATCAATGTTAACCCAAATGTAAGTTATTGGTTTAATTTACACGAACACTTGAAGATGATCACAGACTTTTCAGTGGTCGAAACAATGTGTAATAAATTTGAGTGATGATAATCCATCTAATAAGGGATTAAAACCTAGTCTATCCTACTGGATCTTAGGAGATTATTAACTATTGTTAATTATTACAATTAAGATTTTTAACTCATAAGTTCTAACTCTGACACACCACTATTTGTACTAGCAATGAGCATCCACAATGAAATTGATAATTATAAGATACCGCTGTTTCAGTCACACTTACTGTGACTGTTTTTATTATAAACTACACTAAATTTTTAAATTATAAAGTAAACAACAGAAAAATTCAATTAAACATAAATGAAACAAGTATTTTCTTCTTTAAACCTTAATTTGATATTACATTCTCTTTTCACTCATGTTTATTCAGCAATGTCACATCTGCATAAACACGCACTATTCTACTACATGTTAATTATAAGAATAGATTTCTTCTGCAAATATTGTAAAGAGACGAGATCCTCTCTCGTTAAAATGTTCAATTATTATTATTATTATTATTAAATTCGTATAGTTACGCGTTGTGAGTTCGGTTGTAAGTTGTTTAATTGAAATAAATTGACTCTTCACTTGTCGCTGAGATGAACCTAGAGGTGTGTCCTTTCACTGAAAACACATAAGTACCGTTTGTATAAAAATACTTACTTGTGACGGCTGGATACTAGTAATGTTGAAGTGTTTTACTATTAAGAAAGTGAGACTCGTTCAAATCCAATTCTTGCCGCCACCACTGTTACCAACCATTGCTGTCGTTCACCTAAGCTGTAAGTCTTATTCTAATACAATGATAGTCCAACTCTGTTATCGGTTATGAATTGATTTTTTATTTGTCGAACACCTCATTATTAATAATTACCATGATACAATAATATGGTTTATTTTATTTTTAAAATTTTAATATTGTGGATGGACTCTTTTAAATAATTATATCTCAGGGTTGACAGTCTGCCATCATTCGGTCTGGACGTACACAATTTTGTTACATTAATTCATAAATAAAGCAGGTTCTTTTAGTCTGCAAGATACACATAAGTTAATAAAATGCAATACTATAATAATTAGTATTCGGATAGTGAAAATATTATTAGATTCTTCAACAAAACATAAACATTTAACACGTGATTATTATAAAAGTTTTGAGGTTAACTAGGGTTCATTATAACCTAACTTACTTAACATGAAATAATGAAAATTTTCTTAACCATGCTAATATCTCCGTGTACTACGGTTATACATGTAATCTATTGATGAACTTCATCACCGATCTTCTTGGATTGGCTACAAACAAAGTTAACAGGTTACTGGAAATGACCCCTTCCTATGGTTGGGGACTGTTATACATTTAGCTAGAATCCTAAGGTTAATCACAAAATAATACTTAATCTACTATAGGTCAATGTTTCTCTCAAGTTCTCCATTGACTATTTAATGTCTTTGAATTAGACAAGTCCCTTGAATTAATTATAAAAAATTTTATGGTTGTTGATACTTAAATATTTCACTTTTAACGGTTTAGTTCAATGATTAAAATAAGGTTCCAAATCTATGTTGGATTGCTATTGATTCAATAATATTAATTAATTAAATTCACTTATAGCATTCTTTAATTAGTAGATTACTATTTTAAAATATTTTTGTCATGTTCACTGATACCTGCGTATGAAGTCGTTCTAGTTGCATCACTAATTCACAAAATTTTCTTGTGTTATTTGAATGAAATTAAATTTGATTAATTCATTTCTCGTTCACTTCCTATGCGCACATACTCCCCGTTATAGGTCACTGATTAAATAAAACTTCACTTTCCCATATAGCCGACCTAACCTCAACCTTGTGTTTCGAGGTTAAACGCTTTCGTCAGCTGTCGGCTCGTCGATTCAATACTTTTTGGTTATTCTGCCCAACGTGGAGTCTGCGTCGAAGCTTGAGATGAACTGATGGTCTTACCTGTGTCGAGATCCCGTACCTAGTTATTAATAACGGGCCCTGATTGGCTAATTGTTCTAATTTTCGGGTACTCTCGGTATATGTCGGCAAAATAGACGCTTAGGTTGGCGTCAGTCTCTGGGTTTGAGGCTCTGGTTTTCTGGTTTCCCTTGTACGCCGATGGGCTTGTAATTAATTCTTTTATTTATAATTTAAATGATTCACTTATAAATGCACTGATCTTTTTTTCAGTACTCTCATTGTTTTTGTCTTTTTCCCACGAGTATTTTGACTACCCTCACCATATAGTTCTGCTAGGGATTAATAAAATAAATTTCTTACGAACTAATTACATCTCTTATTTTCTATCTTATTCTATTTACATTGTTCATTTTTGATAATTAATTATCATGCTTATTGAGTCATTATCTATCGCCCCTCCTCGTTAAAGTTTTAGGTGGTAATTAGCTAAAATTGTCACCTTTCGTTTAGCCCTACTGCCAGGTTTTTCCATGTTTTTATCACTTTCTTATATTAAAGATTCTTATATTTAATACACTATTTTTCTTCATGTTTGTCCTTCGTGATTACTTATCAATACTGTACAATAGTTTTTTTTCATATCATTATTTAGTTATTACTCCTAATTATTTATTTCCCTTTGACTAGACTCTTGGTCTATTGTCATTCTAAGTGTTTATTAATTATTTTATAATATTAGGGTTTTGTAACCCATATTTGTTGTGGCCTATTTATAATGAACTTATCATTACCACTCCTGATTATATCAGCACTAGCTATTATTGTTTTATTTTACTTTAATCATATTTTCTCTGATTATTTTTCAGTATACTTGAGTGTTACATTTTCCTTATTTGAATTTCTCACCTTTATCTCTTTATTATGTTTATTCTATATCAGTGTTCTTATCGCAATTTTAATACTTGGCAGTGGTTAGTTCTGCTTTTATATTCTGACATTAGTTTGAATTTACTTAAACTTCTTGCATCTAGTGTCAGTTAGGGTTGACTTATAATTTACATTATTATTATTTTGATGGCAATAAGCATTGATTTGCCTCACATGAACGTTATTATATCTTATTTAATATCATGGGTTGAGGCCCTATTCTTTTATTACAGTTTTATGTGTGATTTTTGCTGTCCCAGGTACCCATTCTATGTGGTACACTTGGTCACATTAATTTACATTTATTCTGTACTTAAGTTCCTATATATTATGATTTTTTGTACATGGAATGCTCCTTATAGGCTCTTGTTAGTTTACTGTACAGTCCAATATATTTTAATTTAACATCATTCCAGTCACTGTTTTTACTATTTTATTTGAAACTTGTTGGCCAGATTAGGTTATGTCCTATCTTGGGTTCTCAACAATTTGGCTGAATCTCAGATTCTGTTTTCTACACATTGTATGATTATTTACTTTTACTTAAAGCTGATTTTTTTAAATTGTTTATGGTTATTTTTCTTTTTTGTTATTACCTCAACCTTTATTATTGAGTAATAGTTGTCTTTGATAATTTTATTTCTACTTCACAAATTTTATTAGTCCTTTGGACATTGTCTAGTTGTCATTTTTATACATTATTTAATTATACATTTACAATTCTCGTATTCACTCTCCCTCTTAATTTCTACTCTCAATATTTTATTTTTGAGTTCTGTTTGTACCGTCAAGTCATTGAAGTCATTTTATTAATAAGTTTATGTCAGTGTCAAGTCACAGCTTAGGGTTTTAAGTCAAGTTTTTTAACTCACTTTTATTTTCTTTATCATTAACAATACTTTTTTATTCTCATGGTTTATGTTATCCTCTTCTTTATTATTTCCTTTTGGTATCTGATTTGATTTGACTTTTCCCTAATTGCACTGATTCTTCTATCATACTTAATAAATTTCTTCTTATTATGGTTGTCATTGTTTTCTTCTCACTGTCTGATCTATTGGGTAATTGGGTACGTGGTCTTGTCTTTAGTCGTGTCATCGTTTCTTCAATTATACATTTACTTATTAATAATAATTTGTTTTATTCCCCTACTTTGGTCATAATACATTCTATGTTCATGATTGCATGTTCATCTTTTGTTGATTAATTTGTTTTGGATAATTTTTTAATCTGTTTGTTATACATTGGGTTCTGGATGTGTTATATGTACCATTACAATATACATATTTGAAGTGTTATTAGTATATATAAACCTGACACACATTTCACAGAGTAACCACATGGATTCAGATTAAACGACTGAAGATACATATAAAACTCGATACAGGTTTTTATATACACCAATAAAACTTTAAATATTATACTTGTAGAAGAAATTTATTCTTATCATTAACACAGAACAACTGCAAGAAACTAAAATAACAAGACTTACTGGAAAGGAAGTGATATTCTGTTACATCACAATCCTTTGTTGATTGAGCAAAGAGAGTTCTCAGTTTTAACTCAAATGTTTGGCATTTTTTGTCTGTCTATCTATTATGGATACATCCCACAATAACTTTCGAATGAATCAACCCATTTTTGTAAAACCTGGCATGCTTCCCCATGCCTTTATCCCACAGAGCCCTATGGTTTTGATATTGATCCCCAGAAATAGGAGGATGAGGGGGCAAAATGTGAGGAGTCAAAATTTTGAAAAAACAAATTGCAAAAATTAATGTGGGGCATTAACTTAAAGTGAAATGGGAACCAGAGCCCAAACAAACAAAATTTTCAGAAAATTGTAAAAATTAATGCCAGATATCAGACAAAGGTCAATTTTAATCCAACGCTGAATGTAAGTGTTTACACTGAAAACTTTTCAACTTTAACATTACCAAGTGTTAAAAATGGCAGTCACAGTTTTGAGAAAATTGTAAAAGTCTATGTGGGACACCAAATTATGAGAAATTTTATTCAAAATACAAGATTTGTATCTTTATTAATTTGACAAAATTAATATGTCATCATCCCTTGCACATTTTGGATCACTTTCAAAAAGTATTAAGCTATCTTTGCAAAAAAATTTACATATGGTTATCAGTTACATACTGTTACGACAGTCTACTTGATCGTCGTAGGTATAGTGGAAACACAAAATACAAGACACCAATCAAGTCTCTAATCACCAGCTTTAATTTTCACAGTTACACAGTTCGTAATTAACAACACAGTCTCTTACAACAAATCAAATAAAAATTGTTCACACGCAACAAAATGTCAACTAATTTTAAAACACAATTGTATTACAATTATACCGCCCGATTATTAATCACAACACTTTACTATTAACCACTTGAACGCACAGAGTAATATCGCCCGATAATAACTGAAAACTAAGCAGCAGGTATGGGCTATTTATAGTCTACTGTGTTCCATAACATGTGTCCTTAACAAGCCATTGAAAATTCTAGAGGACACTTCAGCGCGACCTTCGTAGAAACACGCACCGTTGGGCTAATTGAGATGCTTCCAGAATGACAACATCGAACGTACGAGACGTGCCACATTACGTAATACTGCCTCACATGTCAAGTGTCACGTATGCATTACAGCTGCGGGATCGTTCTCCTATGTACCAGAACGTTCCGTAATGGCATAACACTTTTTCTGCATTACGTAATACTGCCCCCCTTAAGCCTGTTCGTACCGAACTGGCAAACTGTCTCTGAAGTAATATTTAGCCAGGCGATCTAGGTGGACGACACTGAACTTCCGCTGTCCTTCCTGTTGAATCCGATACACAACATCGTTGATTCTTTTTTTCACAGTGTAGGGTCTGTCCCAGTTAGTCTGTAACTTAGGTGAGCGACCACGACGGCGCTTTGGGTTGAACAACCAGACCTAATCTGCTTCTTGGAAACCCACACTATTGCGGCGAATATGATACCGAGTTTTCATATTATCACTGGCAATCTTCAGCTGCCCTCTTATCAAGCGATTCATTTCTCGTAGTTGGTTTTCTAGCTGCGTGGAATAGTTATGTGGCTCTTGGGACTGAGTCTCAGGTGATCCAAACATCAAGTCCCCACGATGACGAATGTCCCACCCAAACACCAATTTTGCTGGAGTCATGCCAGTTGTGTTGTGTACTGATGATCTATACGCCATGAGGAATAGTGGTATACGTTGGTCCCAGTCTGTTTGGTTCTCGTCAACAACCTTCAAACGATCCTGCTCAAGTGTCCTATTCAATCTCTCAACCATCCCGTCCAACTGAGGATGCAGAGGTGTTGTCCTGGTCTTTTGAATTCCGAGTAGACGGCATAATTCTTTAAACACTCCTGATTCGAAATTTCTCCTTTGGTCTGTATGGATTTCCATAGAGGCTCCATAACAGCAACAGAAGTTGTGAACTAACTCCTTTGCCACAGTGGTAACCTGATTTGGAATTGCGTACGCTTCCACCCACTTAGTAAAGTAGTCACCTACAACCATGATGTATCGGTTTCCATCGTCAGTAACTGGGAATGGTCCAGCAATGTCTAAGGCAATTCTCTCGAAAGGCAATGCAACGTTATTATGTCTCATATTTCCTCTGCTTCTGGTCTGTGGGCCCTTGCTTGCAGCACATATTTCACACCCATTCCATTCTTCTTTGTGGTGAAGATGAAGCCAATAGAATCGCTTTCGTATTTTGTCAAGGGTTTTGTTAACGCCAAGATGGCCTCCAGATGTTCCTCATGCATCTCCTTGAAAACAGACTAAACTTTACTTCGGGGAACTATCAACTGTATGACCACGTCTCGTCCATCTGCACTTTCCCAAGCTCTTTTCAGCAATCCATTTTCTAAGGTAAGGGATTCCCATTGTGCCCAGTAGGTTTTCAGCACTTCCAAACCATGGCAGATATATTGGCAATCCGGGCAGCGACTTTCCTCTTTTGCTGTCAAGATTGTTCCAATGTCTTCATCAGTCATCTGTTCTTGTCGACAATCTTGTGTCGTCCAGCCATCTGCCAGAAAATCTACAGTGATGGCTTAAACATGTTCGCTGTCATTTTTTTCTTCCTTTCTGTGGCAATGTCGGCAGTCTTCCGAGCACGGTCTTCGTGATAAGCCATCCGCATTACCATGCAGGCGCCCTCACCGGTGTTGCACCTTGAAGTTGTACTCTTGCAGACGTTAGAGCCACCTTGCCAATTGCCCTTCTGGATTTTTAAATCTCAAGAGCCATGCAAGCGCGGCATGGTCGGTGCGTAGGGAAAACTCCCTTCCATAGAGGTATTTATGAAGTGCTCCAAATCTCGGACGATTGCCAGCAACTCTCTCCTTGTAACACAATAATTTCTCTCTGGTTTAGAAAGCGTCCTGCTGTAATACGCTATTACTCGTTCTTCACCGTTTTGCACTTGAGACAAAACTGCTCCTAGACCAGTATTGCTTGCGTCTGTGTCTACAATGTACTTCCCTTCGGAAGCTGGGAAAGCAAGAATTGGCTGCGAGCATAATGCAATTTTCAAAGTCCTAAATGCTTGATCACACTCTCTCGACCACTGGAAGTTGTTTTCTGTTAGCTCAGGTAGTGGTTTAGCAATACGCGAACCCTTTCACAAAACGTAGGTAATATGAGCATAACTCCAGGAAACTCAGAACTTCATGTTTACTCTTCGGAACTGGCCAGTCTCTTACAGTGTCTACTTTATTAGGATCCATGCTAACACCTGCTGCCGAAACCAGCTGGCCCAGATACTGTACTTCCTTCTGGAATAGAGAGCACTTCTTCGGGCTCAGCTTCAGTTGTGCACCATGAATTCTACTTAGAACCTCCTTAAGGTTTTCCAAATAGTCTTTGAAAGTCTTACCGATCACTATGACATCGTCTAAGTAAACAAGGCAAGTTTTCTATGTCAGGCCTCGGAGTACAAGATGCATCAATCTTTCGAATGTTGCCGGTGCATTACAGAGTCCAAATGGCATGACGTTAAATTGGAATAAGCCACTTGGGGTCGAGAAAGTGGTCTTTTCCTAGTCTTCTTGATGAAGACCCACTTGCCAATATCCACTCTTCAGGTCCAATGTGGAAAACCACTGTGCTCCGGACGTGTTATGTGTATTGTCAACGTGAGGTAATGGATAGCAGTCTTTCTTTGTAACGTCATTTAACCTCTGGTAGTCTACGCAGAATCGCAATCCACCATCCTTCTTCACTACCAGCACTAACGGAGCAGACCAAGCACTTGAAGGGTCGATTATTCCCTCTGTCAACATGTCCTGTACTGACCAAGAAATTTTCTTCTTACTTATGATATTAATTGATGACTCGTTAGGCACTTGGTGAAACATATTAATACAAAGGTTTTTAAAAATATATAAACACTTGGTACATTTCACAGATTTTATTTAACTCTGAAAGCTGTTTCGACCTCTTAAGCCATTGTAAAAGAGACCCAATTACCAGTTCCTCTGCTAATTTGGAATTATCCGAAGCACTGGCTCTTTGTTGAGTCATTCCGGCCACCCAGGCCGCAGGAGTCAATTTTCCTAGAAGCATATTGCTTTGTCAAAATCCTCATGCTTAGTTAATAGAGGCCTTCGAGGAGGTTGGCGTATCGGTGTTGTGTCCCCGGTATTAATGCGATGTTATACAAGAGAGGTTCTTCCCAGTGATTGGCCCCGAACTGCAAAAGAATCTTTGAATTTGTGTAAAAATCGTCAGAGTTCTTTTACCTCAACACTTGAGAGATCATCAGAAGATCTGTTCAATAATTCCTGCAGTTCCTCTGGTAATTTGGAATTATCCGAAGCACTGGATCTTTGTTAAGTCATTCCAGCTACCCAGGCCACAGAAGTCAATTTTTCTAGGAGCATATTGCTTTGTAAAGTGACAGCTTGATCCAAAATATTCGCCACTCTAATAGGTACATTTCCGGTTTCATCAGGTTTTACTAAACTTCTGGCAATTAGTATGACCGGTGTGCTGACTATATGCTGGGGTTCGAATATAGAGCACTGGTTGCCCTAGTATCTACCTCGGTTCTAACCATGATGATCTTTTCGGAGTTTGGCAGAACAATTACGGCCACTTGGTTTATGACGTCCATCGATTTTTCTGCTGTCGTCATTGTTGATAGCATTACCTCTTCACCTCCGATTCTCAAGACATTGTTTTTGAAGTCGACTATAAATCTGTATGCGTTCATAACGTCCATACCAAGAATTGCTTCATCCACAATGTCTGCAACAAGTACTTGATTAAACTCAAGTCGACCGAGGCGAAGGTGTATCTCCACTTTTCCAGACACTTTTACAGGCCGTCCAGTAGCTGTTCGCAAGCTGCAAGAGCACCAGATTGGCTTGAGATCGTTCACCACATCGGGCCGCACAATGGAAACTGTTGCGCCTGTGTCAACTGTAATCGAGGTTGGCCTTTCTTGAACGAATCCAGTAACCACCAAGCTCCCACTGTTTTTCTGAAGTGTAGAAATTGTGTATTGTCTAGGGGCTTCGTTCCTCCAGTTAGTCAGCACACTGTTGTACCGACTATTGCTCGTTTCCCTGCTACTGAATTCTAACCCGACAATCTCGTTGTAGATGTCCAGGTTTCCCACATCTATAACACTTCAGTCTTCCAGCCTTTCTTATTTTATTCTGTGGCGCTGACCGTAGAGTCTCTGTTCCTTGTTCTTCTTCCTCATCGTACGTATGTGCCGTCGCGATCTTTTAGCGTGCATTTCATGACTTGTCCAACCAGACACTGATTTGGCGGCCTCAAATTGCAAAGCATGTACCAGGGCATCTGCACTGTTCTGGTGTCTTGCCATTCGTAACACTTGCTGTAGTTCGTTATCTCGGACACCAGCAGTAAATGTCTGCATCGCAAAATTCGTTCGAAAATCTTCTGGCGCTTCAGGATAGGCCAGTCTAATTAGTCTGTCGATATTGCTTCAAACTCTTGAAGACTCTCCCCGGAATGCTGTCGCCTTGCTGTCAACTAGGTGAAGTACACATCTCGCAAATGTTTATCACCATACCGTAATTTCAGAGCTTTTATCAATTCGGCATAGGTGTTTTGGCTGTCAGGTGGCACTTTCTGTAGTAGTTCTGCCGCAGGTCCTTTTAATGAGAGAACGAGTGAAACTGCCTTGTCTTTCTCCGTCCAATTATTTGCGCATGCAGCAGCTTCAAATTGGCGCTGGTACGTTGCCCAGTGACAGCTTCCGTCAAAGGTTGGAGCTTTGACATGAACTGTCCCTACTACAGGGAAAGTGACTTCCTCTATTAACTTATTTTCTGTGTCTTTTTCTGTCTTTACCATTGGTACAGTCTATTCAGAAAATTGTTTTGGTTGCATCTTCAGGCACTGCTCAACTTCACTTTTAATTTGTTCTCTTATGTTTGCCATTGAGCTTTCTACTGCAGATATTTTATTTGACACAGATTCTTCTATGACAGATATTTTTGTAGACATCGATTCTTCAACAATCGAGACAGATTTTTCTACTTCAGCTATTTTTAATGTCATTGGTTCTTGTACCTCTGATATTTTAGTAACTTGCT
Organism: Magicicada septendecula; assembly: GCA_034769895.1. Lineage (NCBI taxonomy): Eukaryota > Metazoa > Arthropoda > Insecta > Hemiptera > Cicadidae > Magicicada > Magicicada septendecula. The sequence goes on from CM068375.1 coordinate 434,399,261, forward strand.
TATTAAGCTCACCTCGTAGGAGACCCAACTCTGCAGCGGTTTGTTCTTGTGTCTGCTTTTGCTCCTGTATTAACTCCTTGATGTCTTCTGTTTCACGTTTACGTTCCTCAGCTTCCTGCTTACGTCGTTCCTCTGTTTCTTCCCTTTCTTGTCTTCATTCTTCTTTTTGTCTTTCTTCTGTTTCTATCATTAGTGCTTTCTGACATTCCTCAGCCTCTTCTCTCTCCTCCCTGCATTTCTCATTTTGTCGTTTTTCTGCTTCTTCTCCTTTTTGTCTTCGTTCTTCTTATGTCTTTCCTGTGTCTGCCGCAGCAGTGCTTGGAAAGCTTCCATCATCTGACTGGCATATATTGTTTACCGATTAGTTACAAATTATCTCGTCTTGTACAAAGTGTCCACTGTTAACCGTTCTATCCCACTTCTGACACCACTGTTATGACGGTCTACTTGATCATCGTAGGTACAGTGGAAACACAAAATACAAGACACCAATCAAGTCACTAATCACCAGCTTTAATTTTCACAGTTACACAGTTCGTAATTAACAACACAGTCTCTTACAACAAATCAAATAAAAATTGTTCACACGCAACAAAATGTCAACTAATTTTAAAACACAATTGTATTACAATTATACCGCCCGATTATAAATCACAACACTTCACTATTAACCACTTGAATGCACAGAGTAATATCGCCCGATAATAACTGAAAACTAAGCAGCAGGTATGGGCTATTTATAGTCTACTGTGTTCCATAACATACGTCCTTAACAAGCCATCGAAAATTCTAGAGAACACTTCAGCCCGACCTTCGCAGAAACACGCACCGTTGGGCTAATTGAGATGCTTCCAGAACGACAACATCGAACGTACGAGACGTGCCACATTACGTAACACTGCCTCACATGTCAAGTTTCACGTACGCGTTTACAGCTGCGGGATCGTTCTCCTATGTACCAGAAAGTTCCGTAATGGCGTAACACTTTTTCTGCATTACTTAACAATAGTATTATATTGTAAGATGTATATAGGCCTACATACATCTATAGAAACAAACACAATCTTAAAAGCTAGGACTAAATTATTTATCACTTAGGTATTATGGTTATAAACTGAACTAAAATAACAATACAGTGGGATTTGTAGTGTGTATTGCATTCAAAATATTAAAAATAGTAATAATGATTGTCCACTTTACAATTATTATTTTACTAGAAAATATCGGTATGGAGAACCATACATGACTTCCATACTCTAAGATTTATTTTTAAAATCATTTTCGAAATGAAATATTACCATAGAAACTACTTCTTTCTACTTACTGCTTCAGCCTTAACCACAATAGTGACTGTGGTCAATAACGTATACCACCTCACGTTATCGCACTCGATTTTCACTGATGATGGAAGTCAATGGCATTGCCGAAACATCCGGTTTTGTAGAAAACATTGGACTACGGCCAAATATCCCGGGAAGGAATTTTAACAAAAACTACTTCTTTGTTGCCGATAACGTTGTACACATATATATAAAAAATATGCATAAAATTAATGCTAAACTGCTATAATTGTTTTTATTATTTAGACAAAGCTTTTCGTCATTACTGACATCTTCAGGTCTTAAATAACATAAATAAATAAATAAATAAATAACATAAATGTGGTTGTTTAAGACCTGAAGATGTCAGTAATGACAAAAAGCTTTGTCTAAATAATAAAAACAATTATAGCAGTTTAGCAATTCTATAAAAGAAAAGTAAGGATGGCTGCTAATTTAAACAATACGAAGAATAAAATTAATGGCTTGTATAAGTTAATGATTGATCTCCATTAAGTAGTGCTCAAGTTTCCAAAGTTTTAATATTATGATGTCCGTAATTAAAACATCAGAGCAGGTTTAGTGTGTATGAGGGTTCACCGTGGACAAAAATTTTCAACATTTCCTATTGAGCGTTGCTTACAATAAATCTGCGAATCTACAGTGTACGTTTCACAGAACAAACACGCGGAAAAGAAGGAGCACTCCGAAGTCACTCATGGACCCTCAGCATCTTGCAGAGGGTTCATTCCCTAAAGACGAAAAGTCTGTCTATGAACCGTTTCTCTGTAAACACGTGCAGTTACACTGCCCAGCGATCCACAGGAAGCAAATCGCTATCCACGCTGGACACTTTTTCGGCTTGCATACGTTATGTTGGTATGGGTTCGGCACTTTCCATTTAAAAACCGTGCAAATGTAAGAAAATAAACATGAATGAGGCCAGAAATAACGCGAATTGTGTGTCTGTCTTCCCTGCCTTTTTATTGCGGTAGTGATAATAATAAAATGGAAACGTAAACAGTACATAACTGAGATATGCTTGCCTGCCACGCACGATATATTTTCTCTTATACATGACTAGCAGAATACCCGTGCTTCGCTACGGAGTTTCACGTTGTACGTAATGAAAATGTTAGTTTAATTAATAAAGTTAATTAAAAATAAATAGCTGTTGCCCACAACTTCGTTCGCGTGGTCTTCAATTTAATGCGATAATATATTTAGAACAGAATCTATTCTATTGGGTTGCCATAGTAACCAGATCTAATAGTTTTTTAAGACCGCAAAGGACCCCCCAGAGGATCGTATCGAAAAAAAAACACCTGTCCTATGTTGGTTCTCCCGTTGCGTAAAATATTTGTGCCAAGTTTGGTTGAAATCGGTCCAATGGTTTAGGTGGAGACGTGGAAGACCCCAAAGGACCCCCCAAAGGATCGTATCGAAAAAAACACTTGTCCTATGTTGGTTCTCCCTTTGCGTAAAATATTTGTGCCAAGTTTGGTTGAAATCGGTCCAGTGGTTTAGGAGGCGATGTGGAAGACCCCAAAGAACCCCCAAAAGGACCCCATCGAAAAAACACCTATCCTATGTTGGTTCTCCCATTGCGTAACATATTTGTGCCAAGTTTGGTTGAAACCGGTACAGTGGTTTAGGAGGAGATGTGGAAGAAACCTTCACGGACGTGCGCACAACAACTCACCGAAGTTACATCGCAATCGGATGAATGGTATAGGAACGCATACGGGACAAACAAAGAAACATTCATTTTTATATATAAGATGTAAACTATACCACTTACTTGACATAAACCGTGATAGCTAAGCTAATGTACAACATATATGTATTAATTATACACATAAATGTTCCTTGATAGACACTCTATCTATTGGCGAAAACTTGAATAAAATCCGTTCAGTACTTCCTGAGATTAGCGATTTCAAACACAGAGAGAAAACGGACCGACTTTACTTTATACTATGTACAGATTTACATTAAAATGAAAAAATTATAATTTTATTGCCTGGCAACAAAATTATTTTATTTTTAACAATTACCATTGTTTGAAAAAGTTTAAATAAATTTTCAAGTACTTTACTCTTGTTAAAACGTAAAAGGTTGCAGGTAAACTACCCCTTCCCCTTAACCGATCTTCACCAAAATCAAAAGGCCTTGAGTCCTCTACAATTCAGTGATGTATGCAAAAAATTATTTGATTCTGTTTGAATTTGCGGCAGTTATCGTTTGCCATAGAAAATATGCTTGATAAAAAACGTTGCAGGTAAACTACCCCTTCCCCTCAACCGATCTTCACCAAAAACAATAGGTCTTGAGTACTCTACAAATCACGGCTGAGTGCAAGAAATTATTTGATTCTGTTTGAATTTGCGGCTGTTATCGTTTGCCATAGAAAATACCCTTGATAAAGAAACGCTGCAGGAAAACTACCCCTTTCCCTTAACCGATCTTCACCAAAAACAATAGGTCTTGAGAACTCTGCAAGTTAGGGCTGTATGCAAATAATCTTTTGATTCTGTTTGAATTTGCGGCTGTTATCGTTTACCATAGGAAATACCCTTGTTAAAAGCATAAAACGTTACAGGTAAACTACCCCTTTCCCTTAACCGATCTTCACCAAAAACAATAGGTCTTGAGAACTCTACAATTCAGGGTTGTATGCGAAACATTATTTGATTCTGTTTGAATTTGCGGCTGTTGTTTGCCAAAAAAAAAAATTTCCCTTTATAAAAAAAACCGTTGCAGGTAAACTACCCCTTTCCCTCAACCGATCTTCACCTAAAACAATAGGTCGTGAGTACTCTACAAATCAGGGCTGTATGCAAAAAATTATTTGATTCTGTTTGAATTTGCGGCAGTTATCGTTTGCCATAGAAAAAAAATCTACAGACAGACAGACAGACAGACACACACACAGACACTTTTCGGAAAACGACTTTTTTTCATGTTTTGAGTGTAGTACAATCAGAATCTGCAATAATCTCGAACACGATTTTTTTTGCCATCACCATACTTCCATTCCTTAAGGAATATGGAAGTAAAAATAGTAGTGGTCAGAAGTTTTGTGTATTTTTTTCTTTTCTTCTCTTTAAGGTACAGCATAACCTGCATTAACTATTGTAAGGACGTAATGATAACCTACTCATGGTGTTTTTTGGCTAATGCTAAGAACTGCATGTACAAAGAACTTAATTCGCAGCTTTGAAAAATAAAATTTATTAACCCTTGAAGTGGTGAACAATCAATAGTTGATTACTTAATGTCCCTTGCCGCTACAGAAATTATAGTTGCCACTTCTAGGGTTAATTTGAAATTATCTAATAATAAACGTATTTTGTTCACAATAGTGAGCAAGTTCATAAGATCGTGGCGTTTACAATACTGTGATCACCATTATATCACAATAACTGAATTTTACATTCAAAAATGTATACTTTGTACAGAAAAATTCACAATACTGTCAACATCCCCAGATTCATGCATTCTACATAACATTTTGTTTATTTTGTTGCAATTTACCTTGTATCTCTCCACTGATCCACCATGACTTCCTCACATTACACTTATCTGGTAAGAATCGAGATAATTTAAAAGTTTCTGTATTAGGCACAGCATAAATGTACACGCTAACACTACTTAAACTCCCTTCAGGATGGACAAGCAGACATGACCTGATTGGATGACCATATTTGGCACAATATTCTATGTTGTTCTGAACTAGATGACTTTGTTGCAAGTGTTTGGCCACAGACGCTAAATACACAAGACGCTGTAGATGGTAACGAGCATTTTTATAGTCATCCTTCAGGAAACATTTCTGCAACAAACACACTTGCATAATACTACTACCCAGCGTGGTTGCATAACCACCCAAATTTAAACTATAATACATTAGTGATACAAGAATGATTTTTATTACTAATATATTTTGGTGTTAGCTATCTTCTTATACCGTACGTATTCTTTCTACCGATGGGAAATGCTGTCAAAGACGTAAAGCTCAATGTGGCACAAAACTGTCACCTCGATCACAGACGGCTACACAAACCGTGACTCACCCGTCGATGCACAGGTAGGTTAGTCAGTTTAAAAACTGGTGGTCGTTTGAATTTTGCAACCAGTAACACTGCACGGAAAACACGGTGCAAACAAAACAATGGCTGGTGGTGCAATAGAATAATGCATACTGCCACCACAAACACTACTTTAAGCAATTGTCTGCACAGTGCCAGCCTAGTCACTCACCTTTGAAAAACTAATTTAAAAATTTTGTCTTCTGACAGTCGCGTCATCAATGTTATTGTTTTTATACTAATGTATATGATGTTGTTAATTTTCATGTTTAATAATTAAAAAGATGAATCGGAGCGAAATATGGGCAGTAATGGCAAGGAAAGGGATCCCACAACATCTAATTAGAGCCATACAGAGTCTTTATGTGGAGAATAAAATCTTAATAGAAACAGGGAAAATGAGAACAGCTCCTATAGTTGGCCAATTGTGGAGTACAACAAGGGTGTCCATTATCACCTGTAACGGTACATTTCTATCCCTATAGTGGTTTTGGGGGAAAACAAATATGAATTTTATTTTAACTCCACAAGCATAATTAATGATGGTAAAGTTTTGTAAAGTTTTATAACAACATAATACCAAGTGAGTGGAAATTGCATCAAGGTCAGCAGTGTACGCAAAAACACCAGCTATATTTAGCCAAACGAACTTGTCAACAAGCCAAGCCTGCAAAATACGTCATTGGAAAGTAGTGCGCAATTCGCCTCACCTTAAAATTTGAGTCGTCATAGTTTGAAGACAATGAGATTGGTGACGTGACACCCTCTCCACCTCAGAAAGTAACACAGTTCGTCTCAGCAGTCGGCAATTAACATCAACACAAAGCGGACGTGGGCACTTCCGCTCGCCGCCGGCTGCGTACCGTTTTTGCCCTGTGCCGGTTTGCCTGCGAACCGGCGCTTGCATTATAAAATTCAATATATATAAAAAATAATCATTTTATGTCAGACGCGAAATTGTTACAGCGTCAATAATTAAATTGTTAGCTGTATCTTAATTCAACGGCATAAATCCGTTATACCGTTGGGCCGTTGTACATGCCAGCACATTCTGTTGTGGAAAATGTGCGTATTGCGGTGCCTCGGCGCTATGCAGGCGGGCTCAATTTAGTCGACTTTGGGTAACCGCCTCGTGTGCAGCTGATCCTGTCCGACGGAGCTGAAGTTCTTTTAATTGTCGTATTTTTCTATTCCTATGGCTAGATAAACTCGTCCAGATCTGCGGTAAGTAAATTTAGAGTGCATATTATGGATGGCGTAAAATAAAATGTGAATTTGAGCGTTATGTGAGTGGATGAAAATGGATAGCTTTTAAATATACACACCACATGGCGCGAACTTAAAGTATGTCATGTAATTTTAATTTATTTAAACTCTTATTTAATTAATTTATATTGTAATTAATATACAGCAATTGCCCATCGCATTAGTGGAGTAAAAATTGTGTAATTTCGGGGAACTTCAATGTTTCAAATGCATTAGCAGCGTGCCCGTGTACAACACTGAACAGGTTATGGTGTGTCAAACTTTTGCTCACGTAGGCATAATTAGTAAATTGAAACTTATAAATTGATTTTAGGGCGTCTGTGAGAATTTTGGTGTGATACAAAAGAGAAGATGTTATATTTTAATTAATATGAGCATAGTTTAAATGGTCAGGGGTGCCTGTTCGATTTTGTCCGGACTGGTTCAATCGAGGGTGCATGGTGAGTTATGCTTTGAAAATAAGTGTTTGGTCATCTATCTAATTATCATTTATGCTTAGGGCCTCCGTGCCAGTCGAGGATCCGGCCCGGGTTTGTCCATCTGCTCCTGAACTTACCAGAAGGCTGTCGACTTCACCCGTCGGAAGGAAGGGCAAGATCACCATCCCTCAGCAAAACCCCATCACCTAGACATCTGACCCTGACCCCTGAACACCTGGAAATCCACTTCATTTAAATAAGGTGATATTCAACCAGTTTTATTCTTATTTGGCCTACATAGAAACCACCTATTTGTGCAGTTAACAATCCATAAAACTCGAGTTGTATTTTGTGACACACTATGACATTTTACATCTTCATAACGTTTTAATTGGGCTCAGGTCCAACGGGACAGAATTTGTATGCGGATTTTGGGAACTTTATGTATAGAGTGTACTTAGATTCGGCATTAATTGTACGCCCGGGGGCTGGCATGTGTCCGAAGCTCATTAAATTCCATGCACCACATTTTGTTACTGTACGGGGGTTGTTTCAGTATTTGGGGAACCGGAATTTCAGATATGTAAGTGGGTGCTGTTTGTGACAGGATGGGCCTGACCGGCTGGTCTGGTTCAGTTATAATTCCTGTTCAGTTATCTATTGTAATTACGGTTTTAAAACATATTTAAAATTATGTTTTGGGTCATAGAAGGGTTGGAAGTTTTTTTATTCAGTTTCAGTCCGGTCCCCTCATTAGGCCTTGGGTAGACAGCTTTTGGGTGCAGTTCTATGCAGGCTCCATGCACATGTTAACTTATGTCCGGTCATGCTCAGGAACATGCCGGCTGCCGGGTAAAACCAGATTTTCTTAAACATTTATAAATTATAATGTCACAAAATTCATACAGGCTGATCATGTCACATAAAGGTTGTAACTTGTTTTTTTTTTAATTATTATGGTCAAACCAGATTTTCTGGAAAAACTTGTAAATTATAATTTCACTAAATTTATACAGACTGTTCATGGGCATTTAAAGTTGTAACTTGTATTCTGGCCAATCCAGATTCTTTTGATGCACTATATGTATGTATACAGATCTATATATTGTAGCTTTGACATTTCTATATGATGGGGCGATATATAAAAAAAAATATATAGGCGGCCGCAAGGCTTTCATGTTATAATGTTGTTTGTGGTTTATATTTGTGATATATGTGAATTGTCTGTGATCTATATGTCTATTGTTACAACACAAATAAGTCAACCCAATACCAGGGATGAACAAGATAATATTGAATCTAAAATAATACTTCATGTTAAATAAAATGATTAATTTAAATAAAATATAAAAACTATGACTCGACAAACGACGACATGACCTAACCCAAGTGATTGACCCGACAAAAGGAAACAAAAGAAGAAGGGATCCACGAAAAACAAACAAGAATAAAACCAAAGAAGAGAAGAAGGTGATTAACCAAACCAAAGGAAGAAGGGAAAAAACCAAAACCCAAACAAAAATGAAACAAGTTCATGGAATTAAATGACTCAATGTAACACGCTGAAACGTACCCAAAGGAGAAGGTGGAAAAACCAAGGTATTAACCAAATACAATGAAAATGAAGAAGGAGGGAAATTGATAGAAATGAAAACCAATAATGATACACAAACAAGTAATAAAGCATAGGAGAAGGAGAAATAATGCACTCAAAAGTAAATGTCATTATCCATTAATGGACAATAATAATTTAGGGAAGAAACCCTCTTAAACAATGTTAAAGATAAAAATGATAAAAAAGCAAACTAAACCCCAATTTAGAATTAGATGTAAGAATAGTATTGTAAGGACATAAAATTGTTAATACTATTAAGGAAATATTGTAATGAAAGAGAAAAAACGAGTAGTGAGATAATAATTAGAGGGATTACCCATTCAGAAACACTTAAAAAACAAAAACATTTGTGAAGTGCAAAATGAAAGTGTAAAAACCCCAAAGTGTAGTGATAAAGAAGGTACACTAATTAAATTATAATTAACCATAAATAATTTAAGAGTGAAGGTGACGATTGAATGAAAATAGTGTAAGATAAAGAATGGAAATATAGTGAAAAATAGTGAACGATAAAATCATTAACAATTCATAAATCCTAAAGAATACTAAAGGTTTAACAGTGAAAAATAATAGTGAGTAAGTATGTTGTGAAAAATAGTATTAAGTATAAACTATAAAGTAAGAGGTATTGAACACTGGAAAGTGATAATCACCATAGTAAACAAAACAAAAAATATAATTAATAAGTTTAAAAGCAAGTAATCATAGTTAAAGGGGAGAATCCCAGGAAAGAGTAAATTGAAAGTGTTAACATGGAGGGAGAGTAAAGATTGTTTAAAAATTAAGGAGTTAGAAACAAATCAAAAAACACTCATGTTATAAGGGATCATTATAAGTTCATAAAAGTGATGTTGTTTATCACAATAAAAAATAATATAAAATAAGATGTATTGTGAACAAAAATTAGCAAATAATAAGTTATTTAAATAATTATTCAATCAAGTTTATGAACTGGATATGGCTGTAAGAACCATACAGACCATAGGCCTACATGTTATATTTAAACAAGATCAAAAAAGTAGTAAATAATAGCCACCTTGTTATTATTGGCAAAGGAAATAAATAAAAATGTTAAGAAATGTATGACTGGAAAACATGGAAACCAAAGAGTAAATAACTGTGTATAAAATAATAGTGACATAATAATAACACATAAACAGACTCAAAACACAACACAACCAATTATAATAACAAAATAAAGCCCATTATGCTGAAATGAAATGTAATTTAAATGAAATAAGTCAAATACCATAATTGCTACTTAGGCCTATGAAAGTGCCTAACTGTCAGAAACAAACAACTGCAAATTATAACAAATTAACAAAGAAAGTAGCAAATCTGAGCTGAAGGATTCACCAAGAATAAATTGTAAATCATTTGTAGAACAAAATATTATAACAAGCATTTGTATACAAAAAGAAATGTAATTACCAAGTATTAACATGATTGTAAAAACATAAAATCTAAAATTACCCAAACTTGTGGGGTATCAAAATAATCTATGAAAGGAAATAAATACTATAGTGACAATATTTAATAACCAGGAAGGAAGATAGAGGAATAACGGCAGTCAGAAGATATACGAAGAATTCGAATTTTGATAACAATACATCATCTCAAAATCAGCCAATCAACATCATTCAGTTACCATAGAAACAACAGTTGAAGATAGAATTACGGTTGAATACCGTTACAGAAGTGAAGCGTCAGTCAAGCCATACAGAAGCCAATGTTTGGAAGAACGATTTTCTAATAAAATAATGTAAAACAGTAATCAAGGTTCATAACCATGATGGGATAAGAAGCAGATGACCCATTTATAGCAGTCCACTCAAGATCCAGGATAATTAAACTGAAAATTAACCGAAAAGTATGACCAGATACTCTATGAAAAGGACGCCCAACCTATTGAAGCCCAAAAATTAATGAAAAAAGAACTTATTGCAGCCAAATCCTACCCGATCCAATGAACGAAGAAACCAAGTCATGCTGAGGTGTTAAGTACAATTAAATTACCTATTTCCAAAAACCTAATCACTCAAAATTTTACTAAAGGTAAATTTATCTCACTATAAACAGAATATTTCTCTTTCACAGATTATTTAAGTAAAATAAAACTCACTGAAAATTTGTTAAGATAAAACATAACCTATTATTAAAACATAACCTATTATTAAAACACGAACTTTCAAAACACATTTAACGATACTACAGAACAGATTGTAACATCACACATTATTATTTATGTACACTTAGAATAAGGTAAAATATTTTTATTGTAACCATAGGAATTCTTTAGCTCATAATCACAAGAATCCCACGATTTTGGGAATGAAAATAATTGTAATAACTTAAAACGTTACACAGCCATACTGATGCTGATCGTTCCTTAATCGATTCGTCAACCTTGGGAGGAAGAGTCTTATGTACAAAGTCGGTGCAGATTTATTATAAAATAATTGTCAAATTGAATATTTTAATTATCACCCATTAAAAAATAACTAGTACAGGGAGTAACCGTTGTTATTATTTCATAGGGAGTGTATACATTACTTGTGTTTATTTATGAAGAATAGATTTGATGAGCAGCGAACCAGTCGTCATTTGCACAGCAGTATCGACAATTCAGATGGCCGTACGAGCAGGAATTATTTGAACGCCCCGACCGTCACTGCTGAAAACTCATTATACTATAGTTTTAATTGTTTTAATAAACGATTTGGCGCCACCCGGGATTAACATACCCCTATAAGTAAACAGGTAAGGTTACTGCCATGTTATACTGGTGATTACCGCAACGCTACGGACATCGTTAGCCGCGAACATTGATGTAACGACCCTGGTGCGAGACGAACGCACTAATATTTAATACACATACAAAATTGGTGTACATTTTACAGATACGCACCAGCTTTCTAGATCGTTACACTATGTCTCTATGTTGAATCATGTAAAGAAAAGGATATTTGAAAGAATTGGGGGTGCGAGTTAAATAATAGATGAATTTATGACTTATGGGTATTATATATTAAATGTTGAATTGTGATGGCGAATATTTGAATTGGAATTGATATATGTATGCATACAAAATATGATCTCAGAAATTTTTCTCGAATTATGTAAAAGGAAATATTTTCAAGATATAATAAAAATTCTTCGTATTGTTTAAATTAGCAGCCATCCTTACTATTTCTATTATAAATTTGCTAACTGCTATAATTTTTTATTGTTCGACTAAGCTTTTCGTCATTGCTGACATCTTCAGGTCTTAAACAACGTCTATCAACTGTACGTTGTAGGCTTTTATACTTTAGGCCCCTCCCCTTATGTCATCGCCCCTCCTATTGGTTCTAGCTGCTACCGCTCTTCACTAACGGAAAAAGGTAGACAAAGTTCCCGTGAAGAGCGGTAGCAGCTAGAACCAATAGGAGGGGCGATGACATAAGGGGAGGGGCCTAAAGTATAAAAGCCTACAACGTACAGTTGATAGACGTTGTTTAAGACCTGAAGATGTCAGCAATGACGAAAAGCTTAGTCGAACAATAAAAAATTATAGCAGTTAGCAAATTCATAAAAGAAATATAATAAAAATTGTTATTGTTGGTTAACAGCGAGTTTAATTGCAAGTCCCGTCTCACTGGACCCCAGCACATTTTATGCTTCATCGAGGCCTTCTGCCTAGTTTTAAATAATCAGTGGCCCCTCTTTAAAAAAAAAAAAAAAAAAAAAAAAATTATAAAAGGTAAAGAGGGGTTACAGCCCGCAAAGCAACTAAAAATGTGAATAATTCAATAAATTTTGATCTAACAATATTATTACAAAACAAGTAGAGACAGTGAGAAAAAATTGTTGCAATAAATTAACAGTTCGGCCGTGAAATGTAAAAGTGAGAAATACGAGAAACAGCAAACTGTAAGCCACGAGTTGATGCCTGTGGCGTCGAATTTCTATACATCAGCAGGGAAGTAGACATTCAAAATTATTTAAATACTGGCACTTTTAAAATTGAGCTCAATAAAAAAAAAAGTACCGTGTGAAACAGTGTGAGTGTGTGTGTGTGGGTACCCAATTTAATCTAAAAATAAAAGCACTGGTTTACATTAATAGAAGGTAGAGTAGTAATTTTCAGCATCTATTTAAAGGTTTAATACTGTCTATCTAAAAACCCACTTGTCTGTCACAACACCCACATAATCACCAGCGAGAACCGGGAGATAATAAACTTTCGCAGCTACCAGCGTAACCCTATGGAATTCCTCAAAAGAATGGAGGAACTAATTGAAAAAAAAAACAAGGAAACGAGATGGACAACGGTGAGAAGCCTAATTGATGAGATGTTCAGGGACACCCACGACAATTGGTGGACGGCCACCAGACCAGAGATAAACAGTACCCAAGAATTCAAAACACAGTTCCGAGATAAATATTGGTCGGAGTCCACCCGAAACGTAGTCAGAAATGATATAAGCAATGGGAGGTACGAACCGCAAGCGGGACACACCCTAACTTCGTACTTCCTAGGTAAAGTGTGCTTAGCCAGAAATTTAGAACCGAGGATACCGGAGGAATCATTGGTGATACAGTTAGGATACCATTATATAAGGATGCGGTCCAAAAAGCCAGGAGACAGGGCCAAATAAAAACTATCCAAGGAATGGCCAGCTTTTTAGAGGATCACGAGAATGACGGCCAATACAAAAGGAACAGAATGGTCAACCTGAAGTACAACAGATGGAGTGAGAATCAGAATATGCCGAACTACAACCCATCGAATAACAACCCCCAAAATAACAACCAGAATAACACGAACCGGAATGTCAACGGCAATCAGTATCGGGGAAACCAACCAAATTACAATCAAGGGAACCAACCGTATAACAGGAATGACCCAAACAACAATTCCACCAACAACAATTACCGGGGAATGGGACCGAACCAACGCCCTAGCGGCCACCCCAATAATAGCAATTACCACGGCAATAACTTTAACCCGAATTACCAGTACAATAGGGGAACCAGGAATAATCAAAACAGAGATGACGTTCGACGACAAGTCAACTTCATTAATGGGAGGAGTCAGCCAAACCCGAGGAGGTACTGCCCAAACACACAGGCAAACTCCTGGTATAATACAACGACCTCAAATAATAATCCATTTCAAGAAAATAGGACTACAGAAGCGCCAGGGAACAGCGTGAGCATTCAACCAGGACCTATAAATGAAACAGCAACGAACCAGTCTGATAGTCTGGCCAACAATGTGCAACCACATTTAAACTAACAAGGTCAGTGAAAACCAAAGAACGCCCTTCACATGACCAATCACTTGGGTTACTACGACAAATGACGCAACGAAACAAGCATAAAATTATAACAATCGTCTCCAGCAATTACCTAAAATATATAAGAGAAGAACTCCTGGAAGAAGAGGACAACCAGCTGCCAAGAATTAACAGTGAAATCGTGCACGTACAGGCTACAATAAACGGAACAATAACCATCATAATGATCGACACGGGATCAAACATATCCCTGATAAACCAGACAGAGCTAGAGCGAATCCAAGCTAACTCCAAGATACCAATTCCCACTCTGCCAATCAATAACATCATCATAATTGGGGCAACTGGTAAACAAAGAAAACAAGTCTCATTGGAATTGAACAGTCAAAACTTAACAATACCTATTGTTTTCGTAGTAGCGAGTGGACTACCATTCAATATGCTCATAGGGTGCGACGTATTACGACAACACTCGGCAGTAATCAACCTACAACAAGGGATAGTGTTGTTAACCTCTGAACGAGGAATATGGGCAGCAAAAATAATAAACTGCAACCCTACACCAACAGCATTGAATCAGGACCCAGGCTTAAAAAATTATTATTGCAGAACACATGAACCATCCATAATTGTGAGTGATGAAGAGGAAAATGGGGAACTATGGGAAAAGAAAATCGAGGAGATAAGAATATTCCAAAGAAACAGACCAAAACAAGAAATAACCAAAACACAAGTTGAAAATCTAATAACAATATTGTGAAGCTACTTACCTTTTTGTATCACATAAAATTCACTAACAAACATTGTATATTTATCGGGCGCCATCTTGCCAACTGCAAGAAAATAATTTATGAGGGTTCTTTTCAGCGAACTAGGAGAGCAGAATGTGGTTGCTGAAATAATAACAATCATTTATGTTCATCAATAATTAAACGTTATTATTATTTTATTATTATTCATATTTCATGTTAATAAAATCATACAGACAAAATTTGAATTAATAATTGACAAAACGTGAATAATAGTTGTTGATTACCTTGAATCTCTTTTAATTTACTTACTCGCATTACAATAACAGATTCTTGAAATACATTTTTTAGAATTATAATGGGAACGCAAACCAGCCTTCTTATTACTATAAACTATAGTAAAACTATATTCTCACACACACACAAACACACAAAGCTACTTTAGAGATCTCATTTTAAATATTTTATACGTTATGATTATGAAATCAAAATTGATTTCCCCATTCCGCCAGTAATTTTGAAAAAACCCTTATTAAAATCTCATTGATACATGGCTACTTAGCTGAATTTGAAGCCGATTATTATTCCTGAAACCGTCACATGGTTTTACGTGCGCACTTTTCTTCACTCCATGATTATCGAACTGTTATTATATATATAAACTGTTAATTACACTTTTAATACGAAATTTTGATTTTAGTTCATGTTTTTAAAAATATCGTATTCACATTTTATGGTTTTGCGGGTCCGCACTTACTGCCGAAACTTTTTATAGATACCACTCGCGAGTGGTGATGGCGTTATACTGGGAAGAATTACAGGCGCTACTTTGTGAAGCAACTGTTGTTCTTCAATTCTGATTGGCTTACAGTTTATATCACTCCGCCAGCTGCATGTCACCGTTATGTAACGGAATTACTCATCAAGGATAGGCTCTGACGTAACGCTCGCCTGATGTTTCATTGCATAATTTGTTTACCGTTACATAATGTGTTTACTGGTTTTGTGTTCGTCATTGTCCTTGAACTGAGTTTGGTACAGTTGCCGGTTATTAAAACTGTTTATATGAATATTATTAAACAAGTCTGTATTCATAAGGTTAACAGCAGTGCAGCCACGTTGCGATCGTTTCAAAATAACAAATTTACCCAAGTCTATAATTTCTGTCCCTATCACTCAACAAGGGATAAAGTTATTATTATTTATTTATAAAAAAAAATACAAATTATGTTATTTATTATCAATAAAATATAAACTTCTTTACATTGTCTCAGGTATGCCCCATAAATGCCCCGCTACAATACCCCCTCAATGAGATATTTTATGCCGAAGCATAAAAAATCTCATTGACACATTCATACTTGCTAAAGGGATCAGCCAGGATATGTCGCCACAACCCCCTGTATGGTTTACAAAAAAGAATAATCAACTCACCCTTGGTCTGGTGACTGTGACCGCATCTGCATGACAATACTGGACTTCTCTCTCGAGATCCCAACACCGTAGAGTCAGACAGATACTCAACGCCCCTGCTCTGACGCGCCGGCCAGCTCAGGTCCGCCGCCACAGCATCACCAAACACTGAAACAACAAATCAAAATATTAAATAGTGGCCTTATACAACACCATATCCCCAACTGATCTGCTCCCCCCTAGCGGTGCTGGTTTGCGCTAAGAAGCACTGGTTTTGTTTTTACTCACTTATTACTAACATGTATACATCAGAATACCTAACATAACTTAACATAAGAAAACACAGTACATTAATAATCCATTTTAAAATAAACAACTTACAATTAAAATGTTACACACTTTACATCATTAAATTAGCATATAAAATCAAAAATTTACTTTCCAACTTGATTTACTCTTATTAATGCGTTTCTCAAAATTACAAAAAATTTTTTTTTTTTTTTATTTTATTTATTTATTTTTTTTTTTTCAATTCTGGCCATCATTATTCCATTTCATTACTTTGGGTGATTCTACGTTATTCATTATATTTTACTTTATCCACTTGGCATTTACTCATAAACTTCCCCTTTTATTACTCTAATGCTCCCTTACAACATCTTTAACTAGTATGACACCCCTCTATCAAAATTTTACTAACCCTTCTCTACCTCTAACTACTTACTATTTTAACTCCAATCGCCACCTTCTACTCTTATAAAAAAAAATACTCTCTAACCCTTTGTACATAGGATACGTGTTTCCTTCCCAAAACTCATTCCCTTATGTTGGTCCCTGGACTCACCCTAGGTAACCCTTTCCGGCGCCAATCGGTCCCTATCCCGTCCCAACCCTTGTTGCGGACTCCCCAAATACACTACCACTACTACAAAATTACCATCCCCAAAAAATCTCAATCTCATAACCTCACTACAACTACCACAAATTAACATCAACAAATAAACAATATATCGCTCCAAACTCTACATAAAATCTCCATTTCTACTGTGTCTCCACTTATTTCTCAAAATTCTATAACATACATTAACTCAAAACGACATTGCATTATTTTCATTTCCACTATTACTTTAACTTTTACTTCGATTTGGACAAATCTATGTCCCACAAAATTCAACTTGAATTGACTCAAACATTTTATTCAAACAATTACTATCACCCACTTCTATCTTTTACAACCTATTGAAAATTTTACTTATTACAACTATTTTTCATTTTATTTTAAAATCTGTAAACACATTGAAAACATATTATCATATTTTTATAATACTTATTCCTAACATACTAAATGCAAACAACACAATAAGACACAATAACACAATATAAGAAGTATTTAGTGCATCCAATTTTTAAATTCAAACAAAATTATTGAGTAGCAAATCATCATTATTATTTAAAATATATCAAATTTTTAATACGTTATCCCCTTGGATAACCTCCCAGCCACACACACTATTATAATACATTACATAACATAATACACAAATATACATTGAACAAACAATTCTCTTTTAACTAATTTATATAAAAATTTATAAACATTATTATTTAAAATTTTCATTAACTGTTTTTATTTATCATCATGATGAATTTATCCTGTGTTGTAATCAGATTTTCAAAATTGCTTAAAATTTATTATTAACACATATTTTTAATCATTATGTTATTCCACAAAATAGACCATTTAACATTTATTTACTTATTAATTATTATTAAATCAGAATCTCATTACACAATTTAATTACCTTATAAAATTCAAACACATAACATTCAATCACAATATCTAAAGATCTCAAATTATTTACTTCAATTTATTATTAAAATTGAATATTCATTTGATTATTAAAATAACATATCTCAATTATTATCAACATTCTACAAATCATTAACTATTGTCTTCATAATTATTTTATTATTTAGAATGCAAAAATATTAATAATATTATTATTATTAACACAACATTTTCTAAAACATACACATTACTTATCTAACATTTCACAATACACACAAATGAATTCAATATTATTTACAAAATATGCGTCAAAACTGTTCAAGTGTATCTCACTTCATGTCCACATCTGCCATGTCAAACAACCATAAAACAAAATGTTTAATTGTCTTTTATTGTTTTACAGTCTACCCTCCATCGTCCCAAATCAACCTTGGTTTTATATAACACTGTTGCTTTTTATTTACAAACAAATGGTTACTTTGTGTGTCATAACCAGAACAATCAAATTCACTCATTTTACCAGAATACTCATTAAACCAGTCTACGTTAAGTATTTTTGTTAAGTCTCCGTCATTACATTCATTCACTATCGGTCTAATTATTTTTATCAAATCATTGTAATCATTATTATTCAAATATATTTCTAAGCCTTCTTTCCATTCATCATACTTTCTATTCAAATTATACAATTCTGTTACATACCATTCTCTATTTATCTCTCTCTCTTCATAACACCACATCACACTCTCACAATTATTCCGGACAGAGGGTACACAATTACTCCACAAAAATAAACACCTCAATTCATCTACCAATACGGGACTCTTGCCCTTCAACCACAACACTTGTGGACTCAATAAATCATCATAAACATCATAAATAATAAAGGGAAAATTTGCCCTCTGTCCCCACTCTACTACAACAATATTTTTTCTCTCTCTCTCTAACTCACTGACACACATTAACATTTCATAATCACTACCTTCCACCAACTCATCAGTACTCTCATTCTTTATATTTTCATCATTATTCTTCACCCCCACTATACTCTCAAAATTGTCTACTATTTCGTCATTTTTACATTTTGTCTTACTTAAAACATTGTTACCTAATTTCTCGAACTTCTGTTCTAACTTTTTTAAACCATTTCTTATTGTTTCGTTAGTGCTTTCTAAATGTTTATTAATTTCTTGTATCTCACTTTTTAACTCTTTCTGATTTTTTAATAACTCTTGCATATCGTTTTTCTGTTCATTAAAAAGTAATTTCATCATCTTGATCAAATCATTATCTTCAGCCGTTTTATTCGCGACTGGTGTTGAGTGAACACCTTCATGCATGATTTGAGATTCAGTTATGCTTATCTGGCTTTCATCTACACTGTCAGTGACGCTGACAGTTTCCTGATTGTCTGCCATTTTTCTTAAAAAAAAATTTTTTATATATATATTTCTTAGCAAAATATTATTTTGTCATACATAATTATTATTGAGAAAAGAAAAAAAAAATGTTCTGCTCACTCATACTACAAAACATGACATAACCTTATTCTATACGTCTATTTTACGTATGCCAAAAAAAAATTTATTTTACCTTAAACAACCATTCTGCTTTCCCAGTAGGCCGTATTTTATATAAATTTATTGATATAAAATTGTCCCTGCGTTCGGAAGCCAAATGTGATTTTTCTTTATTGATATTAATAACTAAATATAATGTGATTTCGAATTTGTCAAAATTGTACTATCTACTTTGTCGGGCGCCATCTTGCCAACTGCAAGAAAATAATTTATGAGGGTTCTTTTCAGCGAACTAGGAGAGCAGAATGTGGTTGCTGAAATAATAACAATCATTTATGTTCATCAATAATTAAACGTTATTATTATTTTATTATTATTCATATTTCATGTTAATAAAATCATACAGACAAAATTTGAATTAATAATTGACAAAACGTGAATAATAGTTGTTGATTACCTTGAATCTCTTTTAATTTACTTACTCGCATTACAATAACAGATTCTTGAAATACATTTTTTAGAATTATAATGGGAACGCAAACCAGCCTTCTTATTACTATAAACTATAGTAAAACTATATTCTCACACACACACAAACACACAAAGCTACTTTAGAGATCTCATTTTAAATATTTTATACGTTATGATTATGAAATCAAAATTGATTTCCCCATTCCGCCAGTAATTTTGAAAAAACCCTTATTAAAATCTCATTGATACATGGCTACTTAGCTGAATTTGAAGCCGATTATTATTCCTGAAACCGTCACATGGTTTTACGTGCGCACTTTTCTTCACTCCATGATTATCGAACTGTTATTATATATATAAACTGTTAATTACACTTTTAATACGAAATTTTGATTTTAGTTCATGTTTTTAAAAATATCGTATTCACATTTTATGGTTTTGCGGGTCCGCACTTACTGCCGAAACTTTTTATAGATACCACTCGCGAGTGGTGATGGCGTTATACTGGGAAGAATTACAGGCGCTACTTTGTGAAGCAACTGTTGTTCTTCAATTCTGATTGGCTTACAGTTTATATCACTCCGCCAGCTGCATGTCACCGTTATGTAACGGAATTACTCATCAAGGATAGGCTCTGACGTAACGCTCGCCTGATGTTTCATTGCATAATTTGTTTACCGTTACATAATGTGTTTACTGGTTTTGTGTTCGTCATTGTCCTTGAACTGAGTTTGGTACAGTTGCCGGTTATTAAAACTGTTTATATGAATATTATTAAACAAGTCTGTATTCATAAGGTTAACAGCAGTGCAGCCACGTTGCGATCGTTTCAAAATAACAAATTTACCCAAGTCTATAATTTCTGTCCCTATCACTCAACAAGGGATAAAGTTATTATTATTTATTTATAAAAAAAAATACAAATTATGTTATTTATTATCAATAAAATATAAACTTCTTTACATTGTCTCAGGTATGCCCCATAAATGCCCCGCTACAATATATAAAAAATACCAACACGTTTTCTCCAATACTCCAGGCAAGGTTAAGGGATACCAATGTAAGATTAATTTCCGGGAACCAGTAGACTTTCATAGAAAATCCTACCCCATAGCATATTCCCTTAAAAACGAAGTCAGAGCGGAGATAAATAGAATGATGGAGGAGGACATCATTGAGTATAGCCAATCTCCATACACAAGTCCCATAGTAGCTATACCCAAAAAGAGTGGTAAAGTCCGGATCGGTTTAGACGCCCGGGAAATCAATAAAATGATCATTAACGACCGAACTTCGCCAGGGGAATTGAAGAGATTTTGAAAAAGTTCCATGGAACAAAATACATTAGTACCTGGGATACCGTATATGGGTACTGGCAGGTGGAGCTGCACCCACTCAGTAGACAGTATATGGCATTTATCTTCGACGGGAGGAATTATCAGTTTAAGAGGTTACCTTTCGGCCTCACCAACTTTGTCGCAGTGTTCGTAAAGTGCATGGACCAAGTCCTAGGTCAAGAGGCTCTACAGTTCACAACAGTATATGTGGACGACCTACTGGTAACATCATCGGACTGGGACGAACACTGTGCACGAATAGAGCAAGTGTTGAATAAACTCTCCAACAACAACATAACTCTAAAGCTGGATAAATCTAAGTTCATAGCAGAAGAAGTAAAATTCCTGGGATTTAACCTAACAGAGCAGGGAATATCTCCGTCCCAAGAAAAGGTAGAAGCCATCCAGAAATTCCCCACACCAAAAAATAAGAAGCAGTTGCAATCCTTCCTGGGTATTTGCAATTACTACCGGAAATTTCAAAATAATTACTCTTATTTAACTGCAAAATTTTCAAAACAACTCTCATCAAAAGACAAGTGGACCTGGGGAACTGAGCAGGATGAAGTACTGACACTCATAAAACAAAAATTCCTAGAAACCATGATGCTGCATCATCCCAACTTTGAGCAACCCTTCTATCTGAATTGCGACGCCAGTGACGTCAGTCTGGGCGCAGAACTGTATCAAGAAGATAAAGAAGGACACCACCTGGTCATCAGCTTTGCCAGCAGAGTATTAAACAGTTGTGAGCGTAACTACAACGTTACGGAAAAGGAGTTGCTATTTATAGTGTTTGCGTACGGAAAATTTAGAACATACATCCTAGGGTACCACATTACAGTCAGAAGCGACCATAAGTCAATATAATTTCTTAAGCAATGTAAATTAAGTCATGGTAGACTTACCCGTTGGATCCTCGCTCTGCAAGAGTACCATATCACGCCGGGAATATATTCCAGGCCGGAAGAACGTAGCGGGTGATATATTATCCGGAATAAATGTAGATAATCAGACATTTGAAGGAGAAAAGGAGAAAATCGCCAAGGTGTATTATATGTTGAAGGATAGGAAGGACCTGGAAGAAATAGTAAATGCGTACAACAGCAGAAGCAAGATACCAAATTAGCAAACATATGAAGGAGAGTGAAAGAATCCGAAGAGATTATTAATAAATTTTACTGCCTACATAAAGACGTATTGTTCACCAAAACCAGAAGAAATCATGGAAATTGGGTTCCAACATCGCTAGAAAACAAATTAATTAAAGACTACCATGTCAGATACAGACACATGGGAACCCTAAAAATGGTTAAAGCTTTAGAAGAAGAACTATTCATTAAAAATATAACAAGAAAAGTAAATAAAAATATCAAAACATGCACAATATGCCAAATGGTCAAAACCAATAACGAAAGAAAAGATGGAATGATGATACCCATCACATCAAATAAAAAACTTGAAAAAGTGTTTCTTGACATATGTGGACTATTCCCACGTAGCGGAGGGAGACATAGATTCAAGTTCATTGTGATTCTATTGGACCATTACACCAAGTTATACACTATAAACAGAGCAACAACCAAGAAAATATTAGAAATAATAAAAAACAAATACATAACAGAAATTGGAAAACCATATACAATAATAACCGATCACGGAACACAATTTAAAGGAAGAAAGTGGAGAGATGAATTATCGAAATTAAACATAAAAACATATAAAACATCCGTATACCACCCAAGCAGTAATCCCGCAGAAAGAGTATTGAGAGAGGTGGGACGCATTTTGAGAACACACTGTCATGATAATCAAAAAGAATGGCAAAAATATTTAACTTCAACTGAAGAATTTTTGAACATAAGTTACCACCATTTCATTGAAAACACACCATATTCTATGACGTTTGGAAGAAAGCCACATCGAGAGATACAGGAGTTAATAGACTTTCCAACCAACCCAGAAGACCCATATGAAGAAAATAAATGTTACAACCGAATCATGGAGAAAATAGAGAAACAAAAAACTAAATATTCCCAGAACCAGACCAAAATAATTAAATATAATTTAGGAGAAAAGGTATTAATCAAAAATCGTAAACTACCTAGTTTCGAAGGTATAGCCAAGAAACTATTATTGTTATACGTAGGACTTATGTCATAACAAAAGACAATGTCAACAATGCATACGAAATAAGCAATATAACAACTAAAAAGATCAAAGGAGTGTATAACCAAGTTTCCATCAAGAAGTTTTACGAGGAAACATGAACAATCATAAAAAATAAAAGAATTACAAAATTCAAAAAAATATGTAAGATCACCTTACGCTAATGTTTAGATAACATATGAGGTAAATGAAAAAAATAAAGGAATAAATTACAAAAATTCCTAAAAAGTAAGAACAACAAAACATACACTTTTAAAGAGTACGCAAAGATCGAGTCGTTACAAATTGGCTTCCATCGCGGGGCTTAAACAAGGCGGATGTCATCATCAGTCGTTACACTATTAATTATTATTCTGTTTACCATTTTCCACTTTGTCTTATAAGTACATTTTTAATTATTAATCCGTCCTTTCTGATATTCATTTGGTTACATTAATGATATTTTTTGAAGATAAGATACAATCTTATTATTTTATATTATACATTATCATATATTTCATAATCATATGGTTATTACTTCACTCAACTAATCTTGTTGGGTATCTTTTTATTTTAAGTCTCAGTTATTGTTATTGTCATGTCATTTAGTATGTTTGGTCTGTTATTTTAATAATTATTTTTCCTTCAATTTGGAGTTCTATTTTCTACTCTCTTTATCTTGTAGATACTCTCTTCTTTATTTATAGTGGTTGAGTTATGTTATTTCTCCTTTACTTTATAAACTTAGGCCTAATTGTTTTTTATGATTCATTTGATCTCTTTATTTTTAATTGTCATTTCTCCTTTACCAGTTATTTTTGGGTTTTCCTGATTCTGTTCTCTGCATAGTTTCATAATTAGTCTACTCACTATCCTAATCTATTGGGTATTTTTTAGTCACATTTTGTCTAGTCTATACGTCGGTTTGTCTTCATTACTTTCGCATTCATGTTCATTTACTAAGGAGTTATTCTTTATTCTTTTAAATTAATTGGGTATTTAATCTCTTTCCTCTTTCAACGGTTAGTCTTGGTCATTTCTTGTGGTATCTGAATGTTTAGGGGTGTTCAATTTGGGTTTTTGTGGTACTGTGACGTTTTATAACATTACAATATGCACACTTTCAAAATGTGCACATATGTGCATACACTTACCTTGGGAATAACAACAGCTACATCCACTTTAAGATTAGGCCCTAAGCAGCATCCTGCCTTATACGAGCCAACTACTTCAACTGACTCGGGTTTCATTAGGTGGAAGAAGCCTTTTGATTCTTGAGGTACCTGAATACCTTCCATTTCTGTGCTGTGTAACTGTAAATGAAAATTATATCATCATATTATGGTATAATCTACAACAACATACATCCTATAACAACATATAATGCAACACATACAATATAAATGGAGTAGTATTTCACCACTTCCTGTAAAACAACTTCGAGATGTAGAAGTTGCGAATAAAGTCACAAATAAAACACAGTTATATTTCTTTAATACAACTTCCAAACTGACAGTTCAAGTGTTGCCACATCGTGCTATACAACTTTGTGGTCCAGTGCTGACATGTGACATGGGTTGTGAGATGGGCCCATACCACTCGTCACTGGTGGCTTCATCTCTTTCTGCGACCCTCACCATGGTGCATGCTGTCTTACAAGGTTCGAGGTTATCCGATTTTCGGTGATATCAGGGCTGATGATCAGAATAAAGCATTGGGAAGCGTGACCCATGATCTTGGGTCTGTGCAACCAGTGCTGCCACATTGTGCTATACAACTTTGTGGTCCAGTGCTGACATGTGACATGGGTTGTGAGATGGACCTATACCACTCATCACTGGTGGCTTCATCTCTTTCTGCGACCCTCACCCTGGCGCATGCTGCCTTACAAGGTTCGAGGTTATCCGATTTTCGGTGATATCAGGGCTGATGATCAGAATAAAGCACTGGGAAGCGCGACCCATGATCTCGGGTCTGTGCAACCAGTGCTGCCAGAGCCTGTACCTGATTTAAGTGCGGTAGCTGGCCCCCATCATTCACATGTCTGGGTACCGAAATGGCGCCTCAATGAGGCCCCCGCTAGGCAACGTTGTGTTTTGTACAGACATTCGTGTCTTTGCATAATACAATGGCTAAGCTCGTTAGTCTCCTTTTGAGGAGAAAGCTCTAACCCCACTGGCTGACATATCATATCCACCTGATGAAGAGAGGGGATTTATCCAAACCTCTTCCCTGGGAAGCGCACATGGTATGCAGATGAATAAGCAACTGGTAAAGGGTTCCTTTGGAGTATTGTAATAGTGACCTAATGCTGAGGTGCTGTGATAGAAAGACTCCCCTCCAACAGTACCAATATATTACTGGTACGTCATAATGTCCTATAAAACACGTTAATTACCTTCCGCCATGCTTCTTAAAATCCGAATACAGGATTACTCGAGTTTCAACACATTAAGTGTCATCATCAGATCCTCAATGAATATTGGTAAAACTACATTTGTTGATGTTTGCACATCTCGTCAAACGATAAAAACAACACATACATAATAACGAAAATATTTAAATAAATTAACACACATTAAAAACAAGACAAAACAGAACGAAACACAATACACGCGGCCGCCGCGGACCTGCGCAGGAACACGGTATACAGTAAAATTAATCGATACCGATTTGACCTTGATAAACTTTATCGATCTGACACAGCTAATATCTCGTTCTATATCGTTGACTCTATTAAATAAAATATTATTTTTATATATTGACTTTTCATTTAGGATGCGATCGTAATTCTCTTTAGTGGCCTTATATATCTCAAACCGTTCGAGAGTGTCCAGTTTAAGAGATTTCCTGCATTTATGTAATATGTCCAAATTCTCACTAATACTTTTTATGTTGTGATCTTGTGAGCTTAAATGTTCAGCAAATGTGGATCTTCCTATATCTGACTTAGAGCTAGGGATGTGTTCTTTATAACGCAATTTGAACGAACGACCCGTTTGTCCTATGTAGAAATTTGAACAATCCGAACAATTAAGCCTGTATACACCAGTACCGTCGTATTCATCGAAAGACCTATTTTGATTTTTAAACTTAAGTTTGTTCTCGAGTTTATTATTTGTTTTTGTAGCCAATACAATATTTTGTTTTTTCAATTGGTTTTTTAAAGTATGGTGTAACATTTCGCCATACTCTATTGCGATAGATTTTACTTTTTCTTTAGGCACGTCAATATTTATTAATCTATTTTGTTTCTTATTTATTATTTTATCTATTATGTTGCTTTTATATCCATTGGCTACCGCTATGTGTTTAATAATGTTGACCTCGTTTTTATGGTCTTCTGTGGAGAGGGGCAACGACAGCAATCTATGTACCATGCTATTAAAAAATGCCATTTTGTGTGAAAAAGGGTGGTAAGATGAGGCATGAATAGCATGATCAGTGGTTGTCGGTTTCCTATAAATATTAAAGTTAACTTTGTTATCTCTCTTTGTTAAAGACAAATCTAAGAAATTTATTTTATTATTCTTTTCCGTTTCTAATATAAATTGTAAATTTTTTGTTATGTTATTCAAATATTTATTAAGCATCTCTAATTGTCTACAATTACCATTATAGATCACTATCGTGTCATCCACATATCGACGATAAAATAAGATTTTGTTGTAATGTTTGTTTTTTGGTGATAATATTTCGTTAGTTTCGATGTGGTTTAAATAAATTTCCGCCAGGATACTTGATAGTGGGGATCCCACTGCTAAACCATCTTGCTGTAAATAATATTTATTATCAAAAGTAAAGTAATTTTGTTCCAAAATTACTTTTGTCAAATTGGTAATCTCGACTATTTCATGGTTTAATGTGGTTATTGATAGTAATAAACTTTTTGTTATTTCCAATGTTTCATTAATTGGTACATTCGTGTACAAATTGACTATGTCAAATGAAGCAAAAGTATGTCTTGGTTCAATTGTAAGTTTTTTTGTGAGATCTACCAATTCTAAACTATTTTTCAAACTATAATTATTGTTAAACACTATATGTTGTCTTAAAATTCTATCAATTTTTTTGGCAATTTTATACGATGGCGCAGACGTGAAATTTACTAAAGGACGGACAGGTATGTTATTTTTATGTATTTTCGGAAGTCCTCTAAGTTTAGGTGCTTTCGGATCTATCATTTTTAAATATTTTTTCTCTTCATTAGTTATAATATATTTGGTTTTGTTTAACACTGATTTCACATTACTATTAAACCTATCAGTGGGGTCACTCTTAATTTCAATAATATTATTGTTTATGAAAAATTCCTGTATTTTACGTTTATAATCCTCGTTAGTTAAAATTACGAGTGTCTGGCCTTTGTCAGCTTTGGTGACAATGCTATTAATGTCTATCAATTTCCTTTTTATTCCATTGAATATTTTGGTTTCTTTATTGTAACTAGTTTTTATATTTTTGGCTTTCAAAACTTTCTTTATTTTGTTATCAACTGCATGTCTTACAACTGTTCTTGTTTCCTCATCAGATATGGAATTTATTGCCGTTTCAGCATTCAATATTTCATTTATAAGTGATTGTTTAAATCCTTTTTTTTTTTTAAACAGTATTTTAAGCCTTTGTTTAAAAGGTTAGTTTCTTCGTTATTGAAGTTGATCTCCGTAAGATTAACTATACGAGGATAAAATTGATGACTTAATGTATTGTTCTTTTGAGGGTCGTTCTTTTCTTTCAATAGGTTACTAATTTTTTTATTTTGTATTTTCTTTTTCTTAATAACGGTTTTGTTTATGTGTTTTTCTATTAAATATGTTACATTGTCGATTTGTGATGGATGTAAGTTTTGTAACAGTTCAAGATGTTTTTTCATAAGTACCGTATTAAGTAAGCTCTTTTTACTATATAATTGTTTGATTTCATTTTTGATCCATAATTTTGTAGCCAATTCTTTAGTTTTCTTAGCACTATAGGACTTAGATTTGCCTCCAAGAGCATTTAGTAATTAAAAACGTGGTGTTAGAGAGTAAGGTTGTGAGCATAGCAAGTGTTAATGAAAGTGAGAGAGAGTGTGATGAAAGGTTAGGTGGGCAAAGGGCAAGTTTTCCCCAAGTATATGGTGAAACAGAGGTTTCACAAGTGTTTTATGAGGACAGAGTTTCCTCCAGTAGTTGTGTGGTGTAATGGGGCAAAAAGAGGGAGTTTATTTTTTACTAAATGTATTTTAATGTGTATGTGATCAACGCAGCAAGTCCCATGCGAAATACGGTTCTATTCGGACAATGAACAATGACATAGCTTTGTGAGCGAGGTGTGGCAATAGAACGCAATATTATTCTGAGAAATCAAGTGTTTTGTTACGAATTAGTACGCTCGAACACCAGCATGTGCGCGGATGCGACGTTTACAGCCTCGACCCACGCCAAGTAAAATGGCTAAGCTGTAAAATTTTCTTGCCATGTGGTTTTGAGATGGCGGAAGTCCAGTGAATGCTCCACCTACAAAAGCCTCCTGTATCGTCTCCGTGTAACAACAGTAGCCACGTGGCCTATAGAGAATCCACACAATATGAGCAAATACGAAAATTTGTCGTTGGAAGGCAGTGACTTCCGTCCCATGAACAAGGCAGTCGACTTACAGCTGCGGCGGCGGCCAGACGCATGCTAAGACTCGTGGGCCCCCAAATAAATTATTTCAAATGTAAAAGTGTTAAACATTCATAAAATATAGTGAACAATATATCAGAATGAAGCAAGTGATGTGAATAAAGCAAAATTAACAATATAGTGAATTAAAAGGAAAACGATCGGACTTGCACTCGGTGCTGCACATGGTAATGGGAGAGTACGAGAGCTAAGTAGATAACAACCAAATTCAATATTCAAATAACTCAACTAAAGTTAAATTAAAGAGCCTTTTGGGGAAAACTTAAATATAGTATGAATGAGTGAATGAGCAAAATGCTGGGTCGCCTTACTTAGAATAAGTATATCATATTAAAATAAATGTTTTGTTACTAATAATTAAAAATACAGCTATATGCTGTTGTAGAGAGAAAAGATGAATAGTAAAGAATTTTAAAGAATTATAAAAAATGAAATAAAATGTGAGTTCTATTGCATAAGTGAGAGTAGTGTACGTTACTGATAAAACTTTGAAATCACGTTTGCATTCACAGTTCGTGTGAAGAATCCTGGGCTAAATCAAGGTAAGTGGGATAAAATATTTTATAAATGTGTTAAATAAATAATATCACAGATGGCGCCTCGAACTTGTGACGAGTTTTTATAAATTAAAATTTATATATAAAACCGCACTTAAATGTGAATAACGTGATTTGAAGGTTAAGAAAAAATACGTACAAATTACGTAGCATACGTACGTACATAGCATACATAAAATGGTACGTCACTGTTCAAGTGTTAAGAGTTAAGTGTTAGATGTTTTTTATGTAAGCAAATTTAAATCAGTAAATTTATAAAAATGGCAGGAAATAGTGATAATGAGATAAATGAAATAGTTGAATTTAATGAATCAGCTGTTATGAGCGGCCTTGAAGCCTATTCGACTCCAAATGTGGGTCAAGACAATAAGACAAGTGAATTTAATATTACAAGTAAAATAAATGTTTCAGATGACTCGGGGCTTCAAATAACCCCAAAATTAAGTAGGGAAAATAACAAAAGTAATGATGAAGTCAGCTTCACTGACAGTAATACAGAAAATCAGTTAACAGAGTCGAAAATAATGAAAGACACTGAACATCAGTCGACACCTATCCAAAATAAACAAGCGGTAGATAGTAATGAGAAGGTAATGAATATGTTGCAATTAATTTTAGAGCAACAAAGTATTAAATTTAATGAAGTAAAGAGTAGTTTTGACGCTAGATTTGATGAACAAAGTGATAAAATTAAAAATAATTTTACTGAAAAATTGAATGAGATCAGAGATGAAATTAAACAACAGAATTTTAATTTTAGTAAGCAAGTAGATAAAATTAATACATGTTTTGATAATATGAAAGATGAGATAATAGAATCAATAGATCATGTGTTTGATAAACAAATAAACAGAATAGGTGACACAATTAATAACTTTACAAAGAATAAAGTAGACGAAAATGACGAGATTAAAAGGGGGGTAGAGACTAGTGAAAAGTCCGATAAATTCGATGAAAATAAAGACGGTCAGATAACATATAGGGAAGTAGGGGCGAGAATTACGATGATATAATTAAGAATGTGGTGTTAGAAAGTAAGGTTGTGAGCACAGAAAATGTTGACGAGGTTGTGAGAGAGTGTGATGAAAGGTTAGATGGGCAAAGGGCAAGTTTTCCCCAAGTTTATGGTGAAACAGAGGTTTCACAGGTATTTTATGAGGACAGAGTTTCCTCTGGTGGTGGTGTGGAAGACGAGGTGTCTTCGTATGGTCCCTTAGTTTTTTGTGATTTACCTGGTAAAGCCAGGAGAGGTAATAAGTGTTTTGTGGTGCCCTTTGCATGGAATGAGATAGTTCAGGGGGGTTGTGAGAAGTATTGCAAGAGAGAGAGAGAATAATAGAGTTATTTACGTTGAGAAGTAGTTATAATGAGTTGAAAGAGAGGTTAGAATTGAAGGAGATAGACGATATAGAATACTTACCTTGTAAAATAGAGATGGATGATTATTTTGATGTGATGAATGTAATGGAGGAGTATGATGATAAAATAACTTACCTTATGTTGAACAAAAATACTGATGGAGACAGAACTAAAATCACCAATGTAGACAGGCTTTGTGAATTAATGGTAGACAAAAGTGTAGTTAATTATTGTGTTAATATAATTAACGAAAGTAGTCATTATAATGATCATTACAATGTAATGTATGTTGACAAGAAGGACTTGTGTTATAAATATATAAGACTAATATATGATGACGGTGGTTAAAATAAAAAATAAGTGAGTGGACATTTTAAATATTTTAGTTTATGGTTATGACCTTACTAACTTATGAAATGAGGAGTGGTAAACAGAAAAATTAATGACGAAGAATTGTAAATAAATTTATAGTGAAATTAATTGTGTCTACGTTGTAAAGTGTGCTTTATACAAATAATGTATGTAATAGAAATTGTTTTAATAATAATAATAATATTTTGGCAGACTAAATAAATAACAAGAATAATTATGAAGGTGATAATAAATGAATTGTAATTGTTTTGGAAGAAGGTAATTAAAATAACTTGTGTTTTAATAATTGATGGAATTAAAATAATTTGAGATGAAGTAACTGATTAATTTAAAATGTTGTATAAAGAGATTCTGATAATGAATTTAAATGATTTTAGGAGAGTGGAACTTGATAATAAATAATCAATAAATAAACATAAAATGTGTTTAGTTTGTGGAGTAACATGGTTGTTAAAATGTTTCAGAAGATACATGGAGTTATGTACATTATTTGGTGTTTATATTTTTGTGTCTATGACAGTATATGAGTGATGTACTGTAAGTATGAAGTTTATAATACAATTTAAATAAGATAAAATGTTTGAGTGTTTAAAAGTTAAAAGTGTAGATGAGTTAAGAGATGTTAAACATGAAAATTTAAATAATAAAATAACCAAACACATAAGAGTTTACCCTCTGTGAACTGTAGTAGCAGTATCAGTGTGAGCCTTATATGTCTTTTGGTAGTTTCCCCAATTTTCGGGCGGTCACGGCTTCACCGAACCCTGACCGTGGATTTATGTAAGTATATTCTAAATTGGTGAATAATTGACCGGGGGGTAACTCAGGGGAAACTACATAACTATGGAACAGCGGCTATCATCGAGGGGGGTGATAGTGCCATTTTAAGGGTGTGTGAATCATAATAGTAGGATTACTGGTGTCCTCCGACATCAGTAATGTCGAATTTTTATATAACGCTGAACCAAGAACGGTATAGGCAGCATCTATACTATATATATATATATATATATATATTGCAACGAATCACAGGATCATGATAGGCGGGGCAAGTTCACATATATTACACAGACAATGGACATTCATATTATATTGGTAGATGATTAAGTTTGGTTATGTTATCAATTGTATTTAGTAAGGTTAAGGGTTTAGTTTAGTAAAACTGTGCATTATTATTTATGGTTATTCATGTACTGTGTTAGTGGAAATGTGCGCGCGTGCGCGAGTGGTAAACGTTTCCCGGGCGGTGCGTGAAGTATTATCGTTGTGTTGACATTAACTGAACTTAGACATGTGTATCGCTACAATCCCTATACCCGTCGGACTATTGTTTACGTTCATGTATATTATTAGTATGTAGGCAGTTATGCATGAGATACGGGTAGTCTGATTACCGCTATGCATGCTGTTACAAAGTAAATGCACTCTACTGCATGAAAAGTGCATTGTCACTTTATACTGACCATGTGACTTCCATCCACCAATAGAATGCTGACTGGTGGTTGGAAATTTTCTTAAGCCTGTCGTTACACAGGCAGTTCTTCTACGCCATCTACCGCGAACGGGACGTGCACTCCTTGTACAAGAATTCTACCGCTTGCAAGGTGTTGTAAAAACTATTCGTCGTTAGTGAAACGGGAAGACTCAGAACTGTGTGTGTAGTACATTTGCACACACCAGTGTTTTAACACATTGTGCGTAAAATTACAAGCAGTTCTTCACTGCTGCTACCGCGAACGGTACATACAATTCCTTGTACAAGATTCTACCGCTTGCAAGGATCTGTTAAGACTTTTCGGGGATAGTAACGCGTGTGACGCATAACAGTTGATATTATCTGTTTATACACGGTATTATTAATATTGTAGTACTACGTGTGTACGAAGTGAGTGTAACTGTATCACTGTGCGAGATTTTCCGCAGTGACAGTATCATTAATTGTTACGCAATAGTTTCATCAAGACGTTTCCGTGCTAGTGCAAGATTTCCTCATAGGGTGGTCTGCCGATCGCGGTAGACCTTTGTATTCGCGAGAACACTTGAAGAAGCCGGAGAGGTATAAGCTCAATATACCGTTATTAGATTAAACTCACTGTCACCTGAGATATTACTTGGTCTTAAACTCTATATTAAGTTTTGCGAGTAATAAAATCCGTAGTACCGTTGTGTGTGCGAAGTGTCGGATTCATCGTGGGAATTGCAGGACATCAGCCCAGCTGTTACAGGACATCAGCCCAGCTGTTATAGGACATCAGCCCAGCTGTTATAGGACACCAGCCCAGCTGTTATAGGACATCAGCCCAGCTGTTATAGGACCAGCCCAGCAGTTACTGGACATCAGCCAAGCTGTTACAGGACGCCAGCCCAGCTGTAAACATTTCTGGAAACGTCTGTCATTTGTAAGCCACACCTGACGAACCAACTACACAGCAAAGACCGGCCCTTCTCTTCCACAACATCATCGTGGGAGTCTTCTTATGTAACGTATCACGTCTTGCGTATGAACATTATTTAACATTTTAAAAGAAAGACTCTATATCAAACATTACATTCTGTACATTTCAAATATACCATATAAACTATAACTTGTGTTTGTACAATAAATAATCTTAAACCCTCCAATATAGACTTGTAATTTGAAATACACATACTATCATATCCTATGCGCCAATAGTTTAGTAATTTGTGTTGTCGCATACAGATATTTTGGCGCTTAGCAACGTAGGGCTCGTTAAATAGCGATAAATTTACGCTATTACATATTTGTCTATGAATATAAAATTGTTGGAAAAATCCGACGTATAAATATAATTAACGTAATAATTGTATGTGTATTGTTCATATGAAAATCTGAGGATATAATTTTTCAAGTGTGCATATTCTCTTGTATATCATATATGAACAGAGTTTATCAGTATATTGGAGGTAGATTATTAGTTGTTGTATGTTAGATAAGGTATTTACATGTTGATATTTTGAACTGCTTTTTCTGTGTGCATATAAACTGGTTACCATATGTTCTAATCTTGTTGTGATAATAATAACTTGCTTTGCGTATAAATCAATAAATTTAAATTTACTAAATTTTAATCATTATGGCGGATACTGCAGAAATCAAGAATCTTTTAGCTGCCGTATTAGCGAAGTGGGAAACCATGTCCAAAGAAATGAAAGCCTGGCGTGAGGAGATGAAAGCCGTGGGGGAAGAAATGGACGCCGATAGAGAGGAGAGGATGGCGAAACTACAGGAAATGTCAGCTGATATTGAAGTAGATTTAACTGTTGGGAATAGTGTACCTTGTGATAATTTTGAAGTACCAAATGTCCTTGTGGAACATACTCTCAACGAAAGTAATATGGAAGTTAACCAAGATGTGACATCTGAAGGATTAACGGAGAACAGTAGCGTAGCAGGTGAACTTGAAAGTGATTATACAGAAACCACCTTATTAGGGCCTAGTAGTTCATATCTCGGTAAAGTCGAGTATTTAGATTCTGCATCGGATTGTAGTGAAGATAACAGAAATGAAATTAGTAGTAACAACACTATTAATCTGGAACATACTTCAGGTAAGTGCTGTGAGGAGGTGATATTTTATAGTGTAACAGATATAGCATGCGAGAACCGTGAACGTATGATAGGATCTGAAGCTATCATGGATGCGGACAGTGTATGCATAACACATAAAAATTCCGAACCAGTAGTAGAGCCTGGAACTAGTATGGATACTAACGGTGCAGGTATTTATGACACATGGCCTGATGATGAGGTACTAGATGAATCTATATCAGGTACTGGAGTGTTTACGGAGGACGGAGAGGTGAAGGATACTGGTGACAATAAGGTGACAACAATTATGGTAAATAATAATGAACCGCCGCGTAATCAGTTTCATGTTCAAACACCACAAAATCAGCCGCAATCACAACAACATAAAAATACAACTCAGCAATTTAATACCAACTTATTAGCAACAGTTATTGAAAATGATTTAGTTGAAAAGCAGTTCAATCAATCAAGTATGAAAAATGTTAGTTATAAGAATGAAACTGTTATGTATGGCCTATATCCTGTCGAAATTAGGGATAATTTAATGTGTAATAATGATAATAGTAATAAACATGAAGAAAATATTAGTATGGAAAATTGCACCGACCTTATTGTCGAAGCAAAAATCAGTGGTTATGTTGACGAGATGTTGGTCGACAGCGGCACAGAAATATCGCTGTTGGACGAGCAGTTACGAAAGAGGTGTAAAAACCACTTTGTACAAATGCCGATTCTGCAGGTAAGTCACACAAGGATAAAATCAGCAACGTGTGAGTCGCAGGTAATTGAAAAACAGGCAATTAAAACAACATACGAACAGGGTACGGAAATAGATGCGACCGTGCTTGGAGTTAGAAAACTCGGACATAATATTATATTGGAAGTCGACGGATTGAATAAACCGCCAGTTGGATGTCCAAACAATACATTACGCGGTGAAGTCGTTAGTGTAGAGCACCTTATCAGACTAGGACGCTCAAAAGATAAGATAACGAATAACTCACCGACCCCCAAGGTTCAGTTAATGGGTTGCGAGATAAAGCAAATACAGCGTATATTAAACAAATTCAAATCTACATTTCCAAGTAAACGTGTGCGTTTCAAAACTGAGAAAAATTTATACAAAAAACTCAGAAATAAATGTCAGGATATAGGGGTAAGAATGTGTAGTGATTTAAATATGTCAATTCAGGTTTAAATGTTGTATGTAAGATGACTCTGTGAATGAACAATAATCTAGTTTTTATAAGGAATGTTGTCTGTGTACTCTGTGACCCTGCATAAGATTTCGTTATCTGTGTGTCAAGAACATGTGTGTTTGTTTTGGTTTGAAGGTTACCACGTGTCTTTTGATTTGGTGCTTCTGTCAAAGTGGCAGTTAGGAAATGTTAATATTAATTGAGGATGTTTATTTGATTTTAGTTCGTGGGTATTATTATTATTTCAGGATTAGGAAATTGTTTGGTTTTATATAAAAAAAAAATTTTTATTTTTTGTGAATTAAATAAAAAAAAAAAAAAAATTTTTATGCGGGAAGGGGTTAATCCTGCAACGAATCACAGGATCATGATAGGCGGGGCAAGTTCACATATATTACACAGACAATGGACATTCATATTATATTGGTAGATGATTAAGTTTGGTTATGTTATCAATTGTATTTAGTAAGGTTAAGGGTTTAGTTTAGTAAAACTGTGCATTATTATTTATGGTTATTCATGTACTGTGTTAGTGGAAATGTGCGCGCGTGCGTGAGTGGTAAACGTTTCCCGGGCGGTGCGTGAAGTATTATCGTTGTGTTGACATTAACTGAACTTAGACATGTGTATCGCTACAATCCCTATACCCGTCGGACTATTGTTTACGTTCATGTATATTATTAGTATGTAGGCAGTTATGCATGAGATACGGGTAGTCTGATTACCGCTATGCATGCTGTTACAAAGTAAATGCACTCTACTGCATGAAAAGTGCATTGTCACTTTATACTGACCATGTGACTTCCATCCACCAATAGAATGCTGACTGGTGGTTGGAAATTTTCTTAAGCCTGTCGTTACACAGGCAGTTCTTCTACGCCATCTACCGCGAACGGGACGTGCACTCCTTGTACAAGAATTCTACCGCTTGCAAGGTGTTGTAAAAACTATTCGTCGTTAGTGAAACGGGAAGACTCAGAAATGTGTGTGTAGTACATTTGCACACACCAGTGTTTTAACACATTGTGCGTAAAATTACAAGCAGTTCTTCACTGCTGCTACCGCGAACGGTACATACAATTCCTTGTACAAGATTCTACCGCTTGCAAGGATCTGTTAAGACTTTTCGGGGATAGTAACGCGTGTGACGCATAACAGTTGATATTATCTGTTTACACACGGTATTATTAATATTGTAGTACTACGTGTGTACGAAGTGAGTGTAACTGTATCACTGTGCGAGATTTTCCGCAGTGACAGTATCATTAATTGTTACGCAATAGTTTCATCAAGACGTTTCCGTGCTAGTGCAAGATTTCCTCATAGGGTGGTCTGCCGATCGCGGTAGACCTTTGTATTCGCGAGAACACTTGAAGAAGCCGGAGAGGTATAAGCTCAATATACCGTTATTAGATTAAACTCACTGTCACCTGAGATATTACTTGGTCTTAAACTCTATATTAAGTTTTGCGAGTAATAAAATCCGTAGTACCGTTGTGTGTGCGAAGTGTCGGATTCATCGTGGGAATTGCAGGACATCAGCCCAGCTGTTACAGGACATCAGCCCAGCTGTTATAGGACATCAGCCCAGCTGTTATAGGACATCAGCCCAGCTGTTATAGGACCAGCCCAGCTGTTACTGGACATCAGCCAAGCTGTTACAGGACGCCAGCCCAGCTGTAAACATTTCTGGAAACGTCTGTCATTGTAAGCCACACCTGACGAACCAACTACACCGCAAAGACCGGCCCTTCTCTTCCACAACATCATCGTGGGAGTCTTCTTATGTAACGTATCACGTCTTGCGTATGAACATTATTTAACATTTTAAAAGAAAGACTCTATATCAAACATTACATTCTGTACATTTCAAATATACTATATAAACTATAACTTGTGTTTGTACAATAAATAATCTTAAACCCTCCAATATAGACTTGTAATTTGAAATACACATACTATCATATCCTATGCGCCAATAGTTTAGTAATTTGTGTTGTCGCATAGAGATATTTTGGCGCTTAGCAACGTAGGGCTCGTTAAATAGCGATAAATTTACGCTATTACATATTTGTCTATGAATATAAAATTGTTGGAAAAATCCGACGTATAAATATAATTAACGTAATAATTGTATGTGTATTGTTCATATGAAAATCTGAGGATATAATTTTTCAAGTGTGCATATTCTCTTGTATATCATATATGAACAGAGTTTATCAGTATATTGGAGGTAGATTATTAGTTGTTGTATGTTAGATAAGGTATTTACATGTTGATATTTTGAACTGCTTTTTCTGTGTGCATATAAACTGGTTACCATATGTTCTAATCTTGTTGTGATAATAATAACTTGCTTTGCGTATAAATCAATAAATTTAAATTTACTAAATTTTAATCATTATGGCGGATACTGCAGAAATCAAGAATCTTTTAGCTGCCGTATTAGCGAAGTGGGAAACCATGTCCAAAGAAATGAAAGCCTGGCGTGAGGAGATGAAAGCCGTGGGGGAAGAAATGGACGCCGATAGAGAGGAGAGGATGGCGAAACTACAGGAAATGTCAGCTGATATTGAAGTAGATTTAACTGTTGGGAATAGTGTACCTTGTGATAATTTTGAAGTACCAAATGTCCTTATGGAACATACTCTCAACGAAAGTAATATGGAAGTTAACCAAGATGTGACATCTGAAGGATTAACGGAGAACAGTAGCGTAGCAGGTGAACTTGAAAGTGATTATACAGAAACCACCTTATTAGGGCCTAGTAGTTCATATCTCGGTAAAGTCGAGTATTTAGATTCTGCATCGGATTGTAGTGAAGATAACAGAAATGAAATTAGTAGTAACAACACTATTAATCTGGAACATACTTCAGGTAAGTGCTGTGAGGAGGTGATATTTTATAGTGTAACAGATATAGCATGCAAGAACCGTGAACGTATGATAGGATCTGAAGCTATCATGGATGCGGACAGTGTATGCATAACACATAAAAATTCCGAACCAGTAGTAGAGCCTGGAACTAGTATGGATACTAACGGTGCAGGTATTTATGACACATGGCCTGATGATGAGGTACTAGATGAATCTATATCAGGTACTGGGGTGTTTACGGAGGACGGAGAGGTGAAGGATACTGGTGACAATAAGGTGACAACAATTATGGTAAATAATAATGAACCGCCGCGTAATCAGTTTCATGTTCAAACACCACAAAATCAGCCGCAATCACAACAACATAAAAATACAACTCAGCAATTTAATACCAACTTATTAGCAACAGTTATTGAAAATGATTTAGTTGAAAAGCAGTTCAATCAATCAAGTATGAAAAATGTTAGTTATAAGAATGAAACTGTTATGTATGGCCTATATCCTGTCGAAATTAGGGATAATTTAATGTGTAATAATGATAATAGTAATAAACATGAAGAAAATATTAGTATGGAAAATTGCACCGACCTTATTGTCGAAGCAAAAATCAGTGGTTATGTTGACGAGATGTTGGTCGACAGCGGCACAGAAATATCGCTGTTGGACGAGCAGTTACGAAAGAGGTGTAAAAACCACTTTGTACAAATGCCGATTCTGCAGGTAAGTCACACAAGGATAAAATCAGCAACGTGTGAGTCGCAGGTAATTGAAAAACAGGCAATTAAAACAACATACGAACAGGGTACGGAAATAGATGCGACCGTGCTTGGAGTTAGAAAACTCGGACATTATATTATATTGGAAGTCGACGGATTGAATAAACCGCCAGTTGGATGTCCAAACAATACATTACGCGGTGAAGTCGTTAGTGTAGAGCACCTTATCAGACTAGGACGCTCAAAAGATAAGATAACGAATAACTCACCGACCCCCAAGGTTCAGTTAATGGGTTGCGAGATAAAGCAAATACAGCGTATATTAAACAAATTCAAATCTACATTTCCAAGTAAACGTGTGCGTTTCAAAACTGAGAAAAATTTATACAAAAAACTCAGAAATAAATGTCAGGATATAGGGGTAAGAATGTGTAGTGATTTAAATATGTCAATTCAGGTTTAAATGTTGTATGTAAGATGACTCTGTGAATGAACAATAATCTAGTTTTGATAAGGAATGTTGTCTGTGTACTCTGTGACCCTGCATAAGATTTCGTTATCTGTGTGTCAAGAACATGTGTGTTTGTTTTGGTTAGAAGGTTACCACGTGTCTTTTGATTTGGTGCTTCTGTCAAAGTGACAGTTAGGAAATGTTAATATTAATTGAGGATGTTTATTTGATTTTAGTTCGTGGGTATTATTATTATTTCAGGATTAGGAAATTGTTTGGTTTTATATAAAAAAAAAAATTTTTATTTTTTGTGAATTAAAAAAAAAAAAAAAATTTTTTATGCGGGAAGGGGTTAATCCTGCAACGAATCACAGGATCATGATAGGCGGGGCAAGTTCACATATATTACACAGACAATGGACATTCATATTATATTGGTAGATGATTAAGTTTGGTTATGTTATCAATTGTATTTAGTAAGGTTAAGGGTTTAGTTTAGTAAAACTGTGCATTATTATTTATGGTTATTCATGTACTGTGTTAGTGGAAATGTGCGCGCGTGCGTGAGTGGTAAACGTTTCCCGGGCGGTGCGTGAAGTATTATCGTTGTGTTGACATTAACTGAACTTAGACATGTGTATCGCTACAATCCCTATACCCGTCGGACTATTGTTTACGTTCATGTATATTATTAGTATGTAGGCAGTTATGCATGAGATACGGGTAGTCTGATTACCGCTATGCATGCTGTTACAAAGTAAATGCACTCTACTGCATGAAAAGTGCATTGTCACTTTATACTGACCATGTGACTTCCATCCACCAATAGAATGCTGACTGGTGGTTGGAAATTTTCTTAAGCCTGTCGTTACACAGGCAGTTCTTCTACGCCATCTACCGCGAACGGGACGTGCACTCCTTGTACAAGAATTCTACCGCTTGCAAGGTGTTGTAAAAACTATTCGTCGTTAGTGAAACGGGAAGACTCAGAACTGTGTGTGTAGTACATTTGCACACACCAGTGTTTTAACACATTGTGCGTAAAATTACAAGCAGTTCTTCACTGCTGCTACCGCGAACGGTACATACAATTCCTTGTACAAGATTCTACCGCTTGCAAGGATCTGTTAAGACTTTTCGGGGATAGTAACGCGTGTGACGCATAACAGTTGATATTATCTGTTTACACACGGTATTATTAATATTGTAGTACTACGTGTGTACGAAGTGAGTGTAACTGTATCACTGTGCGAGATTTTCCGCAGTGACAGTATCATTAATTGTTACGCAATAGTTTCATCAAGACGTTTCCGTGCTAGTGCAAGATTTCCTCATAGGGTGGTCTGCCGATCGCGGTAGACCTTTGTATTCGCGAGAACACTTGAAGAAGCCGGAGAGGTATAAGCTCAATATACCGTTATTAGATTAAACTCACTGTCACCTGAGATATTACTTGGTCTTAAACTCTATATTAAGTTTTGCGAGTAATAAAATCCGTAGTACCGTTGTGTGTGCGAAGTGTCGGATTCATCGTGGGAATTGCAGGACATCAGCCCAGCTGTTACAGGACATCAGCCCAGCTGTTATAGGACATCAGCCCAGCTGTTATAGGACATCAGCCCAGCTGTTATAGGACCAGCCCAGCTGTTACTGGACATCAGCCAAGCTGTTACAGGACGCCAGCCCAGCTGTAAACATTTCTGGAAACGTCTGTCATTTGTAAGCCACACCTGACGAACCAACTACACCGCACAGACCGGCCCTTCTCTTCCACAACATCATCGTGGGAGTCTTCTTATGTAACGTATCACGTCTTGCGTATGAACATTATTTAACATTTTAAAAGAAAGACTCTATATCAAACATTACATTCTGTACATTTCAAATATACCATATAAACTATAACTTGTGTTTGTACAATAAATAATCTTAAACCCTCCAATATAGACTTGTAATTTGAAATACACATACTATCATATCCTATGCGCCAATAGTTTAGTAATTTGTGTTGTCGCATAGAGA
Organism: Magicicada septendecula; assembly: GCA_034769895.1. Lineage (NCBI taxonomy): Eukaryota > Metazoa > Arthropoda > Insecta > Hemiptera > Cicadidae > Magicicada > Magicicada septendecula. The sequence continues at coordinate 434,441,449 of CM068375.1, forward strand.
TATTTTGGCGCTTAGCAACGTAGGGCTCGTTAAATAGCGATAAATTTACGCTATTACATATTTGTCTATGAATATAAAATTGTTGGAAAAATCCGACGTATAAATATAATTAACGTAATAATTGTATGTGTATTGTTCATATGAAAATCTGAGGATATAATTTTTCAAGTGTGCATATTCTCTTGTATATCATATATGAACAGAGTTTATCAGTATATTGGAGGTAGATTATTAGTTGTTGTATGTTAGATAAGGTATTTACATGTTGATATTTTGAACTGCTTTTTCTGTGTGCATATAAACTGGTTACCATATGTTCTAATCTTGTTGTGATAATAATAACTTGCTTTGCGTATAAATCAATAAATTTAAATTTACTCAATTTTAATCATTATGGCGGATACTGCAGAAATCAAGAATCTTTTAGCTGCCGTATTAGCGAAGTGGGAAACCATGTCCAAAGAAATGAAAGCCTGGCGTGAGGAGATGAAAGCCGTGGGGGAAGAAATGGACGCCGATAGAGAGAAGAGGATGGCGAAACTACAGGAAATGTCAGCTGATATTGAAGTAGATTTAACTGTTGGGAATAGTGTACCTTGTGATAATTTTGAAGTACCAAATGTCCTTGTGGAACATACTCTCAACGAAAGTAATATGGAAGTTAACCAAGATGTGACATCTGAAGGATTAACGGAGAACAGTAGCGTAGCAGGTGAACTTGAAAGTGATTATACAGAAACCACCTTATTAGGGCCTAGTAGTTCATATCTCGGTAAAGTCGAGTATTTAGATTCTGCATCGGATTGTAGTGAAGATAACAGAAATGAAATTAGTAGTAACAACACTATTAATCTGGAACATACTTCAGGTAAGTGCTGTGAGGAGGTGATATTTTATAGTGTAACAGATATAGCATGCGAGAACCGTAACGTATGATAGGATCTGAAGCTATCATGGATGCGGACAGTGTATGCATAACACATAAAAATTCCGAACCAGTAGTAGAGCCTGGAACTAGTATGGATACTAACGGTGCAGGTATTTATGACACATGGCCTGATGATGAGGTACTAGATGAATCTATATCAGGTACTGGGGTGTTTACGGAGGACGGAGAGGTGAAGGATACTGGTGACAATAAGGTGACAACAATTATGGTAAATAATAATGAACCGCCGCGTAATCAGTTTCATGTTCAAACACCACAAAATCAGCCGCAATCACAACAACATAAAAATACAACTCAGCAATTTAATACCAAATTATTAGCAACAGTTATTGAAAATGATTTAGTTGAAAAGCAGTTCAATCAATCAAGTATGAAAAATGTTAGTTATAAGAATGAAACTGTTATGTATGGCCTATATCCTGTCGAAATTAGGGATAATTTAATGTGTAATAATGATAATAGTAATAAACATGAAGAAAATATTAGTATGGAAAATTGCACCGACCTTATTGTCGAAGCAAAAATCAGTGGTTATGTTGACGAGATGTTGGTCGACAGCGGCACAGAAATATCGCTGTTGGACGAGCAGTTACGAAAGAGGTGTAAAAACCACTTTGTACAAATGCCGATTCTGCAGGTAAGTCACACAAGGATAAAATCAGCAACGTGTGAGTCGCAGGTAATTGAAAAACAGGCAATTAAAACAACATACGAACAGGGTACGGAAATAGATGCAACCGTGCTTGGAGTTAGAAAACTCGGACATTATATTATATTGGAAGTCGACGGATTGAATAAACCGCCAGTTGGATGTCCAAACAATACATTACGCGGTGAAGTCGTTAGTGTAGAGCACCTTATCAGACTAGGACGCTCAAAAGATAAGATAACGAATAACTCACCGACCCCCAAGGTTCAGTTAATGGGTTGCGAGATAAAGCAAATACAGCGTATATTAAACAAATTCAAATCTACATTTCCAAGTAAACGTGTGCGTTTCAAAACTGAGAAAAATTTATACAAAAAACTCAGAAATAAATGTCAGGATATAGGGGTAAGAATGTGTAGTGATTTAAATATGTCAATTCAGGTTTAAATGTTGTATGTAAGATGACTCTGTGAATGAACAATAATCTAGTTTTTATAAGGAATGTTGTCTGTGTACTCTGTGACCCTGCATAAGATTTCGTTATCTGTGTGTCAAGAACATGTGTGTTTGTTTTGGTTTGAAGGTTACCACGTGTCTTTTGATTTGGTGCTTCTGTCAAAGTGGCAGTTAGGAAATGTTAATATTAATTGAGGATGTTTATTTGATTTTAGTTCGTGGGTATTATTATTATTTCAGGATTAGGAAATTGTTTGGTTTTATATAAAAAAAAAATTTTTATTTTTTGTGAATTAAATAAAAAAAAAAAAAAAATTTTTATGCGGGAAGGGGTTAATCCTGCAACGAATCACAGGATCATGATAGGCGGGGCAAGTTCACATATATTACACAGACAATGGACATTCATATTATATTGGTAGATGATTAAGTTTGGTTATGTTATCAATTGTATTTAGTAAGGTTAAGGGTTTAGTTTAGTAAAACTGTGCATTATTATTTATGGTTATTCATGTACTGTGTTAGTGGAAATGTGCGCGCGTGCGTGAGTGGTAAACGTTTCCCGGGCGGTGCGTGAAGTATTATCGTTGTGTTGACATTAACTGAACTTAGACATGTGTATCGCTACAATCCCTATACCCGTCGGACTATTGTTTACGTTCATGTATATTATTAGTATGTAGGCAGTTATGCATGAGATACGGGTAGTCTGATTACCGCTATGCATGCTGTTACAAAGTAAATGCACTCTACTGCATGAAAAGTGCATTGTCACTTTATACTGACCATGTGACTTCCATCCACCAATAGAATGCTGACTGGTGGTTGGAAATTTTCTTAAGCCTGTCGTTACACAGGCAGTTCTTCTACGCCATCTACCGCGAACGGGACGTGCACTCCTTGTACAAGAATTCTACCGCTTGCAAGGTGTTGTAAAAACTATTCGTCGTTAGTGAAACGGGAAGACTCAGAAATGTGTGTGTAGTACATTTGCACACACCAGTGTTTTAACACATTGTGCGTAAAATTACAAGCAGTTCTTCACTGCTGCTACCGCGAACGGTACATACAATTCCTTGTACAAGATTCTACCGCTTGCAAGGATCTGTTAAGACTTTTCGGGGATAGTAACGCGTGTGACGCATAACAGTTGATATTATCTGTTTACACACGGTATTATTAATATTGTAGTACTACGTGTGTACGAAGTGAGTGTAACTGTATCACTGTGCGAGATTTTCCGCAGTGACAGTATCATTAATTGTTACGCAATAGTTTCATCAAGACGTTTCCGTGCTAGTGCAAGATTTCCTCATAGGGTGGTCTGCCGATCGCGGTAGACCTTTGTATTCGCGAGAACACTTGAAGAAGCCGGAGAGGTATAAGCTCAATATACCGTTATTAGATTAAACTCACTGTCACCTGAGATATTACTTGGTCTTAAACTCTATATTAAGTTTTGCGAGTAATAAAATCCGTAGTACCGTTGTGTGTGCGAAGTGTCGGATTCATCGTGGGAATTGCAGGACATCAGCCCAGCTGTTACAGGACATCAGCCCAGCTGTTATAGGACATCAGCCCAGCTGTTATAGGACATCAGCCCAGCTGTTATAGGACCAGCCCAGCTGTTACTGGACATCAGCCAAGCTGTTACAGGACGCCAGCCCAGCTGTAAACATTTCTGGAAACGTCTGTCATTGTAAGCCACACCTGACGAACCAACTACACCGCAAAGACCGGCCCTTCTCTTCCACAACATCATCGTGGGAGTCTTCTTATGTAACGTATCACGTCTTGCGTATGAACATTATTTAACATTTTAAAAGAAAGACTCTATATCAAACATTACATTCTGTACATTTCAAATATACTATATAAACTATAACTTGTGTTTGTACAATAAATAATCTTAAACCCTCCAATATAGACTTGTAATTTGAAATACACATACTATCATATCCTATGCGCCAATAGTTTAGTAATTTGTGTTGTCGCATAGAGATATTTTGGCGCTTAGCAACGTAGGGCTCGTTAAATAGCGATAAATTTACGCTATTACATATTTGTCTATGAATATAAAATTGTTGGAAAAATCCGACGTATAAATATAATTAACGTAATAATTGTATGTGTATTGTTCATATGAAAATCTGAGGATATAATTTTTCAAGTGTGCATATTCTCTTGTATATCATATATGAACAGAGTTTATCAGTATATTGGAGGTAGATTATTAGTTGTTGTATGTTAGATAAGGTATTTACATGTTGATATTTTGAACTGCTTTTTCTGTGTGCATATAAACTGGTTACCATATGTTCTAATCTTGTTGTGATAATAATAACTTGCTTTGCGTATAAATCAATAAATTTAAATTTACTAAATTTTAATCATTATGGCGGATACTGCAGAAATCAAGAATCTTTTAGCTGCCGTATTAGCGAAGTGGGAAACCATGTCCAAAGAAATGAAAGCCTGGCGTGAGGAGATGAAAGCCGTGGGGGAAGAAATGGACGCCGATAGAGAGGAGAGGATGGCGAAACTACAGGAAATGTCAGCTGATATTGAAGTAGATTTAACTGTTGGGAATAGTGTACCTTGTGATAATTTTGAAGTACCAAATGTCCTTATGGAACATACTCTCAACGAAAGTAATATGGAAGTTAACCAAGATGTGACATCTGAAGGATTAACGGAGAACAGTAGCGTAGCAGGTGAACTTGAAAGTGATTATACAGAAACCACCTTATTAGGGCCTAGTAGTTCATATCTCGGTAAAGTCGAGTATTTAGATTCTGCATCGGATTGTAGTGAAGATAACAGAAATGAAATTAGTAGTAACAACACTATTAATCTGGAACATACTTCAGGTAAGTGCTGTGAGGAGGTGATATTTTATAGTGTAACAGATATAGCATGCAAGAACCGTGAACGTATGATAGGATCTGAAGCTATCATGGATGCGGACAGTGTATGCATAACACATAAAAATTCCGAACCAGTAGTAGAGCCTGGAACTAGTATGGATACTAACGGTGCAGGTATTTATGACACATGGCCTGATGATGAGGTACTAGATGAATCTATATCAGGTACTGGGGTGTTTACGGAGGACGGAGAGGTGAAGGATACTGGTGACAATAAGGTGACAACAATTATGGTAAATAATAATGAACCGCCGCGTAATCAGTTTCATGTTCAAACACCACAAAATCAGCCGCAATCACAACAACATAAAAATACAACTCAGCAATTTAATACCAACTTATTAGCAACAGTTATTGAAAATGATTTAGTTGAAAAGCAGTTCAATCAATCAAGTATGAAAAATGTTAGTTATAAGAATGAAACTGTTATGTATGGCCTATATCCTGTCGAAATTAGGGATAATTTAATGTGTAATAATGATAATAGTAATAAACATGAAGAAAATATTAGTATGGAAAATTGCACCGACCTTATTGTCGAAGCAAAAATCAGTGGTTATGTTGACGAGATGTTGGTCGACAGCGGCACAGAAATATCGCTGTTGGACGAGCAGTTACGAAAGAGGTGTAAAAACCACTTTGTACAAATGCCGATTCTGCAGGTAAGTCACACAAGGATAAAATCAGCAACGTGTGAGTCGCAGGTAATTGAAAAACAGGCAATTAAAACAACATACGAACAGGGTACGGAAATAGATGCGACCGTGCTTGGAGTTAGAAAACTCGGACATTATATTATATTGGAAGTCGACGGATTGAATAAACCGCCAGTTGGATGTCCAAACAATACATTACGCGGTGAAGTCGTTAGTGTAGAGCACCTTATCAGACTAGGACGCTCAAAAGATAAGATAACGAATAACTCACCGACCCCCAAGGTTCAGTTAATGGGTTGCGAGATAAAGCAAATACAGCGTATATTAAACAAATTCAAATCTACATTTCCAAGTAAACGTGTGCGTTTCAAAACTGAGAAAAATTTATACAAAAAACTCAGAAATAAATGTCAGGATATAGGGGTAAGAATGTGTAGTGATTTAAATATGTCAATTCAGGTTTAAATGTTGTATGTAAGATGACTCTGTGAATGAACAATAATCTAGTTTTGATAAGGAATGTTGTCTGTGTACTCTGTGACCCTGCATAAGATTTCGTTATCTGTGTGTCAAGAACATGTGTGTTTGTTTTGGTTAGAAGGTTACCACGTGTCTTTTGATTTGGTGCTTCTGTCAAAGTGACAGTTAGGAAATGTTAATATTAATTGAGGATGTTTATTTGATTTTAGTTCGTGGGTATTATTATTATTTCAGGATTAGGAAATTGTTTGGTTTTATATAAAAAAAAAAATTTTTATTTTTTGTGAATTAAAAAAAAAAAAAAAATTTTTTATGCGGGAAGGGGTTAATCCTGCAACGAATCACAGGATCATGATAGGCGGGGCAAGTTCACATATATTACACAGACAATGGACATTCATATTATATTGGTAGATGATTAAGTTTGGTTATGTTATCAATTGTATTTAGTAAGGTTAAGGGTTTAGTTTAGTAAAACTGTGCATTATTATTTATGGTTATTCATGTACTGTGTTAGTGGAAATGTGCGCGCGTGCGTGAGTGGTAAACGTTTCCCGGGCGGTGCGTGAAGTATTATCGTTGTGTTGACATTAACTGAACTTAGACATGTGTATCGCTACAATCCCTATACCCGTCGGACTATTGTTTACGTTCATGTATATTATTAGTATGTAGGCAGTTATGCATGAGATACGGGTAGTCTGATTACCGCTATGCATGCTGTTACAAAGTAAATGCACTCTACTGCATGAAAAGTGCATTGTCACTTTATACTGACCATGTGACTTCCATCCACCAATAGAATGCTGACTGGTGGTTGGAAATTTTCTTAAGCCTGTCGTTACACAGGCAGTTCTTCTACGCCATCTACCGCGAACGGGACGTGCACTCCTTGTACAAGAATTCTACCGCTTGCAAGGTGTTGTAAAAACTATTCGTCGTTAGTGAAACGGGAAGACTCAGAACTGTGTGTGTAGTACATTTGCACACACCAGTGTTTTAACACATTGTGCGTAAAATTACAAGCAGTTCTTCACTGCTGCTACCGCGAACGGTACATACAATTCCTTGTACAAGATTCTACCGCTTGCAAGGATCTGTTAAGACTTTTCGGGGATAGTAACGCGTGTGACGCATAACAGTTGATATTATCTGTTTACACACGGTATTATTAATATTGTAGTACTACGTGTGTACGAAGTGAGTGTAACTGTATCACTGTGCGAGATTTTCCGCAGTGACAGTATCATTAATTGTTACGCAATAGTTTCATCAAGACGTTTCCGTGCTAGTGCAAGATTTCCTCATAGGGTGGTCTGCCGATCGCGGTAGACCTTTGTATTCGCGAGAACACTTGAAGAAGCCGGAGAGGTATAAGCTCAATATACCGTTATTAGATTAAACTCACTGTCACCTGAGATATTACTTGGTCTTAAACTCTATATTAAGTTTTGCGAGTAATAAAATCCGTAGTACCGTTGTGTGTGCGAAGTGTCGGATTCATCGTGGGAATTGCAGGACATCAGCCCAGCTGTTACAGGACATCAGCCCAGCTGTTATAGGACATCAGCCCAGCTGTTATAGGACATCAGCCCAGCTGTTATAGGACCAGCCCAGCTGTTACTGGACATCAGCCAAGCTGTTACAGGACGCCAGCCCAGCTGTAAACATTTCTGGAAACGTCTGTCATTTGTAAGCCACACCTGACGAACCAACTACACCGCACAGACCGGCCCTTCTCTTCCACAACATCATCGTGGGAGTCTTCTTATGTAACGTATCACGTCTTGCGTATGAACATTATTTAACATTTTAAAAGAAAGACTCTATATCAAACATTACATTCTGTACATTTCAAATATACCATATAAACTATAACTTGTGTTTGTACAATAAATAATCTTAAACCCTCCAATATAGACTTGTAATTTGAAATACACATACTATCATATCCTATGCGCCAATAGTTTAGTAATTTGTGTTGTCGCATAGAGATATTTTGGCGCTTAGCAACGTAGGGCTCGTTAAATAGCGATAAATTTACGCTATTACATATTTGTCTATGAATATAAAATTGTTGGAAAAATCCGACGTATAAATATAATTAACGTAATAATTGTATGTGTATTGTTCATATGAAAATCTGAGGATATAATTTTTCAAGTGTGCATATTCTCTTGTATATCATATATGAACAGAGTTTATCAGTATATTGGAGGTAGATTATTAGTTGTTGTATGTTAGATAAGGTATTTACATGTTGATATTTTGAACTGCTTTTTCTGTGTGCATATAAACTGGTTACCATATGTTCTAATCTTGTTGTGATAATAATAACTTGCTTTGCGTATAAATCAATAAATTTAAATTTACTCAATTTTAATCATTATGGCGGATACTGCAGAAATCAAGAATCTTTTAGCTGCCGTATTAGCGAAGTGGGAAACCATGTCCAAAGAAATGAAAGCCTGGCGTGAGGAGATGAAAGCCGTGGGGGAAGAAATGGACGCCGATAGAGAGAAGAGGATGGCGAAACTACAGGAAATGTCAGCTGATATTGAAGTAGATTTAACTGTTGGGAATAGTGTACCTTGTGATAATTTTGAAGTACCAAATGTCCTTGTGGAACATACTCTCAACGAAAGTAATATGGAAGTTAACCAAGATGTGACATCTGAAGGATTAACGGAGAACAGTAGCGTAGCAGGTGAACTTGAAAGTGATTATACAGAAACCACCTTATTAGGGCCTAGTAGTTCATATCTCGGTAAAGTCGAGTATTTAGATTCTGCATCGGATTGTAGTGAAGATAACAGAAATGAAATTAGTAGTAACAACACTATTAATCTGGAACATACTTCAGGTAAGTGCTGTGAGGAGGTGATATTTTATAGTGTAACAGATATAGCATGCGAGAACCGTAACGTATGATAGGATCTGAAGCTATCATGGATGCGGACAGTGTATGCATAACACATAAAAATTCCGAACCAGTAGTAGAGCCTGGAACTAGTATGGATACTAACGGTGCAGGTATTTATGACACATGGCCTGATGATGAGGTACTAGATGAATCTATATCAGGTACTGGGGTGTTTACGGAGGACGGAGAGGTGAAGGATACTGGTGACAATAAGGTGACAACAATTATGGTAAATAATAATGAACCGCCGCGTAATCAGTTTCATGTTCAAACACCACAAAATCAGCCGCAATCACAACAACATAAAAATACAACTCAGCAATTTAATACCAAATTATTAGCAACAGTTATTGAAAATGATTTAGTTGAAAAGCAGTTCAATCAATCAAGTATGAAAAATGTTAGTTATAAGAATGAAACTGTTATGTATGGCCTATATCCTGTCGAAATTAGGGATAATTTAATGTGTAATAATGATAATAGTAATAAACATGAAGAAAATATTAGTATGGAAAATTGCACCGACCTTATTGTCGAAGCAAAAATCAGTGGTTATGTTGACGAGATGTTGGTCGACAGCGGCACAGAAATATCGCTGTTGGACGAGCAGTTACGAAAGAGGTGTAAAAACCACTTTGTACAAATGCCGATTCTGCAGGTAAGTCACACAAGGATAAAATCAGCAACGTGTGAGTCGCAGGTAATTGAAAAACAGGCAATTAAAACAACATACGAACAGGGTACGGAAATAGATGCAACCGTGCTTGGAGTTAGAAAACTCGGACATTATATTATATTGGAAGTCGACGGATTGAATAAACCGCCAGTTGGATGTCCAAACAATACATTACGCGGTGAAGTCGTTAGTGTAGAGCACCTTATCAGACTAGGACGCTCAAAAGATAAGATAACGAATAACTCACCGACCCCCAAGGTTCAGTTAATGGGTTGCGAGATAAAGCAAATACAGCGTATATTAAACAAATTCAAATCTACATTTCCAAGTAAACGTGTGCGTTTCAAAACTGAGAAAAATTTATACAAAAAACTCAGAAATAAATGTCAGGATATAGGGGTAAGAATGTGTAGTGATTTAAATATGTCAATTCAGGTTTAAATGTTGTATGTAAGATGACTCTGTGAATGAACAATAATCTAGTTTTTATAAGGAATGTTGTCTGTGTACTCTGTGACCCTGCATAAGATTTCGTTATCTGTGTGTCAAGAACATGTGTGTTTGTTTTGGTTTGAAGGTTACCACGTGTCTTTTGATTTGGTGCTTCTGTCAAAGTGACAGTTAGGAAATGTTAATATTAATTGAGGATGTTTATTTGATTTTAGTTCGTGGGTATTATTATTATTTCAGGATTAGGAAATTGTTTGGTTTTATATAAAAAAAAATTTTTTATTTTTTGTGAATTAAATAAAAAAAAAAAAAAAATTTTTTATGCGGGAAGGGGTTAATCCTGCAACGAATCACAGGATCATGATAGGCGGGGCAAGTTCACATATATTACACAGACAATGGACATTCATATTATATTGGTAGATGATTAAGTTTGGTTATGTTATCAATTGTATTTAGTAAGGTTAAGGGTTTAGTTTCGTAAAACTGTGCATTATTATTTATGGTTATTCATGTACTGTGTTAGTGGAAATGTGCGCGCGTGCGTGAGTGGTAAACGTTTCCCGGGCGGTGCGTGAAGTATTATCGTTGTGTTGACATTAACTGAACTTAGACATGTGTATCGCTACAATCCCTATACCCGTCGGACTATTGTTTACGTTCATGTATATTATTAGTATGTAGGCAGTTATGCATGAGATACGGGTAGTCTGATTACCGCTATGCATGCTGTTACAAAGTAAATGCACTCTACTGCATGAAAAGTGCATTGTCACTTTATACTGACCATGTGACTTCCATCCACCAATAGAATGCTGACTGGTGGTTGGAAATTTTCTTAAGCCTGTCGTTACACAGGCAGTTCTTCTACGCCATCTACCGCGAACGGGACGTGCACTCCTTGTACAAGAATTCTACCGCTTGCAAGGTGTTGTAAAAACTATTCGTCGTTAGTGAAACGGGAAGACTCAGAACTGTGTGTGTAGTACATTTGCACACACCAGTGTTTTAACACATTGTGCGTAAAATTACAAGCAGTTCTTCACTGCTGCTACCGCGAACGGTACATACAATTCCTTGTACAAGATTCTACCGCTTGCAAGGATCTGTTAAGACTTTTCGGGGATAGTAACGCGTGTGACGCATAACAGTTGATATTATCTGTTTACACACGGTATTATTAATATTGTAGTACTACGTGTGTACGAAGTGAGTGTAACTGTATCACTGTGCGAGATTTTCCGCAGTGACAGTATCATTAATTGTTACGCAATAGTTTCATCAAGACGTTTCCGTGCTAGTGCAAGATTTCCTCATAGGGTGGTCTGCCGATCGCGGTAGACCTTTGTATTCGCGAGAACACTTGAAGAAGCCGGAGAGGTATAAGCTCAATATACCGTTATTAGATTAAACTCACTGTCACCTGAGATATTACTTGGTCTTAAACTCTATATTAAGTTTTGCGAGTAATAAAATCCGTAGTACCGTTGTGTGTGCGAAGTGTCGGATTCATCGTGGGAATTGCAGGACATCAGCCCAGCTGTTACAGGACATCAGCCCAGCTGTTATAGGACATCAGCCCAGCTGTTATAGGACATCAGCCCAGCTGTTATAGGACCAGCCCAGCTGTTACTGGACATCAGCCAAGCTGTTACAGGACGCCAGCCCAGCTGTAAACATTTCTGGAAACGTCTGTCATTTGTAAGCCACACCTGACGAACCAACTACACCGCAAAGACCGGCCCTTCTCTTCCACAACATCATCGTGGGAGTCTTCTTATGTAACGTATCACGTCTTGCGTATGAACATTATTTAACATTTTAAAAGAAAGACTCTATATCAAACATTACATTCTGTACATTTCAAATATACTATATAAACTATAACTTGTGTTTGTACAATAAATAATCTTAAACCCTCCAATATAGACTTGTAATTTGAAATACACATACTATCATATCCTATGCGCCAATAGTTTAGTAATTTGTGTTGTCGCATAGAGATATTTTGGCGCTTAGCAACGTAGGGCTCGTTAAATAGCGATAAATTTACGCTATTACATATTTGTCTATGAATATAAAATTGTTGGAAAAATCCGACGTATAAATATAATTAACGTAATAATTGTATGTGTATTGTTCATATGAAAATCTGAGGATATAATTTTTCAAGTGTGCATATTCTCTTGTATATCATATATGAACAGAGTTTATCAGTATATTGGAGGTAGATTATTAGTTGTTGTATGTTAGATAAGGTATTTACATGTTGATATTTTGAACTGCTTTTTCTGTGTGCATATAAACTGGTTACCATATGTTCTAATCTTGTTGTGATAATAATAACTTGCTTTGCGTATAAATCAATAAATTTAAATTTACTAAATTTTAATCATTATGGCGGATACTGCAGAAATCAAGAATCTTTTAGCTGCCGTATTAGCGAAGTGGGAAACCATGTCCAAAGAAATGAAAGCCTGGCGTGAGGAGATGAAAGCCGTGGGGGAAGAAATGGACGCCGATAGAGAGGAGAGGATGGCGAAACTACAGGAAATGTCAGCTGATATTGAAGTAGATTTAACTGTTGGGAATAGTGTACCTTGTGATAATTTTGAAGTACCAAATGTCCTTGTGGAACATACTCTCAACGAAAGTAATATGGAAGTTAACCAAGATGTGACATCTGAAGGATTAACGGAGAACAGTAGCGTAGCAGGTGAACTTGAAAGTGATTATACAGAAACCACCTTATTAGGGCCTAGTAGTTCATATCTCGGTAAAGTCGAGTATTTAGATTCTGCATCGGATTGTAGTGAAGATAACAGAAATGAAATTAGTAGTAACAACACTATTAATCTGGAACATACTTCAGGTAAGTGCTGTGAGGAGGTGATATTTTATAGTGTAACAGATATAGCATGCGAGAACCGTGAACGTATGATAGGATCTGAAGCTATCATGGATGCGGACAGTGTATGCATAACACATAAAAATTCCGAACCAGTAGTAGAGCCTGGAACTAGTATGGATACTAACGGTGCAGGTATTTATGACACATGGCCTGATGATGAGGTACTAGATGAATCTATATCAGGTACTGGGGTGTTTACGGAGGACGGAGAGGTGAAGGATACTGGTGACAATAAGGTGACAACAATTATGGTAAATAATAATGAACCGCCGCGTAATCAGTTTCATGTTCAAACACCACAAAATCAGCCGCAATCACAACAACATAAAAATACAACTCAGCAATTTAATACCAACTTATTAGCAACAGTTATTGAAAATGATTTAGTTGAAAAGCAGTTCAATCAATCAAGTATGAAAAATGTTAGTTATAAGAATGAAACTGTTATGTATGGCCTATATCCTGTCGAAATTAGGGATAATTTAATGTGTAATAATGATAATAGTAATAAACATGAAGAAAATATTAGTATGGAAAATTGCACCGACCTTATTGTCGAAGCAAAAATCAGTGGTTATGTTGACGAGATGTTGGTCGACAGCGGCACAGAAATATCGCTGTTGGACGAGCAGTTACGAAAGAGGTGTAAAAACCACTTTGTCAAATGCCGATTCTGCAGGTAAGTCACACAAGGATAAAATCAGCAACGTGTGAGTCGCAGGTAATTGAAAAACAGGCAATTAAAACAACATACGAACAGGGTACGGAAATAGATGCGACCGTGCTTGGAGTTAGAAAACTCGGACATAATATTATATTGGAAGTCGACGGATTTAATAAACCGCCAGTTGGATGTCCAAACAATACATTACGCGGTGAAGTCGTTAGTGTAGAGCACCTTATCAGACTAGGACGCTCAAAAGATAAGATAACGAATAACTCACCGACCCCCAAGGTTCAGTTAATGGGTTGCGAGATAAAGCAAATACAGCGTATATTAAACAAATTCAAATCTACATTTCCAAGTAAACGTGTGCGTTTCAAAACTGAGAAAAATTTATACAAAAAACTCAGAAATAAATGTCAGGATATAGGGGTAAGAATGTGTAGTGATTTAAATATGTCAATTCAGGTTTAAATGTTGTATGTAAGATGACTCTGTGAATGAACAATAATCTAGTTTTGATAAGGAATGTTGTCTGTGTACTCTGTGACCCTGCATAAGATTTCGTTATCTGTGTGTCAAGAACATGTGTGTTTGTTTTGGTTAGAAGGTTACCACGTGTCTTTTGATTTGGTGCTTCTGTCAAAGTGACAGTTAGGAAATGTTAATATTAATTGAGGATGTTTATTTGATTTTAGTTCGTGGGTATTATTATTATTTCAGGATTAGGAAATTGTTTGGTTTTATATAAAAAAAAAAATTTTTATTTTTTGTGAATTAAAAAAAAAAAAAAAAATTTTTTATGCGGGAAGGGGTTAATCCTGCAACGAATCACAGGATCATGATAGGCGGGGCAAGTTCACATATATTACACAGACAATGGACATTCATATTATATTGGTAGATGATTAAGTTTGGTTATGTTATCAATTGTATTTAGTAAGGTTAAGGGTTTAGTTTAGTAAAACTGTGCATTATTATTTATGGTTATTCATGTACTGTGTTAGTGGAAATGTGCGCGCGTGCGTGAGTGGTAAACGTTTCCCGGGCGGTGCGTGAAGTATTATCGTTGTGTTGACATTAACTGAACTTAGACATGTGTATCGCTACAATCCCTATACCCGTCGGACTATTGTTTACGTTCATGTATATTATTAGTATGTAGGCAGTTATGCATGAGATACGGGTAGTCTGATTACCGCTATGCATGCTGTTACAAAGTAAATGCACTCTACTGCATGAAAAGTGCATTGTCACTTTATACTGACCATGTGACTTCCATCCACCAATAGAATGCTGACTGGTGGTTGGAAATTTTCTTAAGCCTGTCGTTACACAGGCAGTTCTTCTACGCCATCTACCGCGAACGGGACGTGCACTCCTTGTACAAGAATTCTACCGCTTGCAAGGTGTTGTAAAAACTATTCGTCGTTAGTGAAACGGGAAGACTCAGAACTGTGTGTGTAGTACATTTGCACACACCAGTGTTTTAACACATTGTGCGTAAAATTACAAGCAGTTCTTCACTGCTGCTACCGCGAACGGTACATACAATTCCTTGTACAAGATTCTACCGCTTGCAAGGATCTGTTAAGACTTTTCGGGGATAGTAACGCGTGTGACGCATAACAGTTGATATTATCTGTTTACACACGGTATTATTAATATTGTAGTACTACGTGTGTACGAAGTGAGTGTAACTGTATCACTGTGCGAGATTTTCCGCAGTGACAGTATCATTAATTGTTACGCAATAGTTTCATCAAGACGTTTCCGTGCTAGTGCAAGATTTCCTCATAGGGTGGTCTGCCGATCGCGGTAGACCTTTGTATTCGCGAGAACACTTGAAGAAGCCGGAGAGGTATAAGCTCAATATACCGTTATTAGATTAAACTCACTGTCACCTGAGATATTACTTGGTCTTAAACTCTATATTAAGTTTTGCGAGTAATAAAATCCGTAGTACCGTTGTGTGTGCGAAGTGTCGGATTCATCGTGGGAATTGCAGGACATCAGCCCAGCTGTTACAGGACATCAGCCCAGCTGTTATAGGACATCAGCCCAGCTGTTACTGGACATCAGCCCAGCTGTTACAGGACGCCAGCCCAGCTGTAAACATTTCTGGAAACGTCTGTCATTTGTAAGCCACACCTGACGAACCAACTACACCGCAAAGACCGGCCCTTCTCTTCCACAACATCATCGTGGGAGTCTTCTTATGTAACGTATCACGTCTTGCGTACGAACATTATTTAACATTTTAAAAGAAAGACTCTATATCAAACATTACATTCTGTACATTTCAAATATACCATATAAACTATAACTTGTGTTTGTACAATAAATAATCTTAAACCCTCCAATATAGACTTGTAATTTGAAATACACATACTATCATATCCTATGCGCCAATAGTTTAGTAATTTGTGTTGTCGCATAGAGATATTTTGGCGCTTAGCAACGTAGGGCTCGTTAAATAGCGATAAATTTACGCTATTACATATTTGTCTATGAATATAAAATTGTTGGAAAAATCCGACGTATAAATATAATTAACGTAATAATTGTATGTGTATTGTTCATATGAAAATCTGAGGATATAATTTTTCAAGTGTGCATATTCTCTTGTATATCATATATGAACAGAGTTTATCAGTATATTGGAGGTAGATTATTAGTTGTTGTATGTTAGATAAGGTATTTACATGTTGATATTTTGAACTGCTTTTTCTGTGTGCATATAAACTGGTTACCATATGTTCTAATCTTGTTGTGATAATAATAACTTGCTTTGCGTATAAATCAATAAATTTAAATTTACTAAATTTTAATCATTATGGCGGATACTGCAGAAATCAAGAATCTTTTAGCTGCCGTATTAGCGAAGTGGGAAACCATGTCCAAAGAAATGAAAGCCTGGCGTGAGGAGATGAAAGCCGTGGGGGAAGAAATGGACGCCGATAGAGAGGAGAGGATGGCGAAACTACAGGAAATGTCAGCTGATATTGAAGTAGATTTAACTGTTGGGAATAGTGTACCTTGTGATAATTTTGAAGTACCAAATGTCCTTGTGGAACATACTCTCAACGAAAGTAATATGGAAGTTAACCAAGATGTGACATCTGAAGGATTAACGGAGAACAGTAGCGTAGCAGGTGAACTTGAAAGTGATTATACAGAAACCACCTTATTAGGGCCTAGTAGTTCATATCTCGGTAAAGTCGAGTATTTAGATTCTGCATCGGATTGTAGTGAAGATAACAGAAATGAAATTAGTAGTAACAACACTATTAATCTGGAACATACTTCAGGTAAGTGCTGTGAGGAGGTGATATTTTATAGTGTAACAGATATAGCATGCGAGAACCGTGAACGTATGATAGGATCTGAAGCTATCATGGATGCGGACAGTGTATGCATAACACATAAAAATTCCGAACCAGTAGTAGAGCCTGGAACTAGTATGGATACTAACGGTGCAGGTATTTATGACACATGGCCTGATGATGAGGTACTAGATGAATCTATATCAGGTACTGGGGTGTTTACGGAGGACGGAGAGGTGAAGGATACTGGTGACAATAAGGTGACAACAATTATGGTAAATAATAATGAACCGCCGCGTAATCAGTTTCATGTTCAAACACCACAAAATCAGCCGCAATCACAACAACATAAAAATACAACTCAGCAATTTAATACCAAATTATTAGCAACAGTTATTGAAAATGATTTAGTTGAAAAGCAGTTCAATCAATCAAGTATGAAAAATGTTAGTTATAAGAATGAAACTGTTATGTATGGCCTATATCCTGTCGAAATTAGGGATAATTTAATGTGTAATAATGATAATAGTAATAAACATGAAGAAAATATTAGTATGGAAAATTGCACCGACCTTATTGTCGAAGCAAAAATCAGTGGTTATGTTGACGAGATGTTGGTCGACAGCGGCACAGAAATATCGCTGTTGGACGAGCAGTTATGAAAGAGGTGTAAAAACCACTTTGTACAAATGCCGATTCTGCAGGTAAGTCACACAAGGATAAAATCAGCAACGTGTGAGTCGCAGGTAATTGAAAAACAGGCAATTAAAACAACATACGAACAGGGTACGGAAATAGATGCAACCGTGCTTGGAGTTAGAAAACTCGGACATTATATTATATTGGAAGTCGACGGATTGAATAAACCGCCAGTTGGATGTCCAAACAATACATTACGCGGTGAAGTCGTTAGTGTAGAGCACCTTATCAGACTAGGACGCTCAAAAGATAAGATAACGAATAACTCACCGACCCCCAAGGTTCAGTTAATGGGTTGCGAGATAAAGCAAATACAGCGTATATTAAACAAATTCAAATCTACATTTCCAAGTAAACGTGTGCGTTTCAAAACTGAGAAAAATTTATACAAAAAACTCAGAAATAAATGTCAGGATATAGGGGTAAGAATGTGTAGTGATTTAAATATGTCAATTCAGGTTTAAATGTTGTATGTAAGATGACTCTGTGAATGAACAATAATCTAGTTTTTATAAGGAATGTTGTCTGTGTACTCTGTGACCCTGCATAAGATTTCGTTATCTGTGTGTCAAGAACATGTGTGTTTGTTTTGGTTTGAAGGTTACCACGTTTCTTTTGATTTGGTGCTTCTGTCAAAGTGACAGTTAGGAAATGTTAATATTAATTGAGGATGTTTATTTGATTTTAGTTCGTGGGTATTATTATTATTTCAGGATTAGGAAATTGTTTGGTTTTATATAAAAAAAAATTTTTTATTTTTTGTGAATTAAATAAAAAAAAAAAAAAAAATTTTTTATGCGGGAAGGGGTTAATCCTGCAACGAATCACAGGATCATGATAGGCGGGGCAAGTTCACATATATTACACAGACAATGGACATTCATATTATATTGGTAGATGATTAAGTTTGGTTATGTTATCAATTGTATTTAGTAAGGTTAAGGGTTTAGTTTCGTAAAACTGTGCATTATTATTTATGGTTATTCATGTACTGTGTTAGTGGAAATGTGCGCGCGTGCGTGAGTGGTAAACGTTTCCCGGGCGGTGCGTGAAGTATTATCGTTGTGTTGACATTAACTGAACTTAGACATGTGTATCGCTACAATCCCTATACCCGTCGGACTATTGTTTACGTTCATGTATATTATTAGTATGTAGGCAGTTATGCATGAGATACGGGTAGTCTGATTACCGCTATGCATGCTGTTACAAAGTAAATGCACTCTACTCCATGAAAAGTGCATTGTCACTTTATACTGACCATGTGACTTCCATCCACCAATAGAATGCTGACTGGTGGTTGGAAATTTTCTTAAGCCTGTCGTTACACAGGCAGTTCTTCTACGCCATCTACCGCGAACGGGACGTGCACTCCTTGTACAAGAATTCTACCGCTTGCAAGGTGTTGTAAAAACTATTCGTCGTTAGTGAAACGGGAAGACTCAGAACTGTGTGTGTAGTACATTTGCACACACCAGTGTTTTAACACATTGTGCGTAAAATTACAAGCAGTTCTTCACTGCTGCTACCGCGAACGGTACATACAATTCCTTGTACAAGATTCTACCGCTTGCAAGGATCTGTTAAGACTTTTCGGGGATAGTAACGCGTGTGACGCATAACAGTTGATATTATCTGTTTACACACGGTATTATTAATATTGTAGTACTACGTGTGTACGAAGTGAGTGTAACTGTATCACTGTGCGAGATTTTCCGCAGTGACAGTATCATTAATTGTTACGCAATAGTTTCATCAAGACGTTTCCGTGCTAGTGCAAGATTTCCTCATAGGGTGGTCTGCCGATCGCGGTAGACCTTTGTATTCGCGAGAACACTTGAAGAAGCCGGAGAGGTATAAGCTCAATATACCGTTATTAGATTAAACTCACTGTCACCTGAGATATTACTTGGTCTTAAACTCTATATTAAGTTTTGCGAGTAATAAAATCCGTAGTACCGTTGTGTGTGCGAAGTGTCGGATTCATCGTGGGAATTGCAGGACATCAGCCCAGCTGTTACAGGACATCAGCCCAGCTGTTATAGGACATCAGCCCAGCTGTTATAGGACCAGCCCAGCTGTTACTGGACATCAGCCCAGCTGTTACAGGACGCCAGCCCAGCTGTAAACATTTCTGGAAACGTCTGTCATTTGTAAGCCACACCTGACGAACCAACTACACCGCAAAGACCGGCCCTTCTCTTCCACAACATCATCGTGGGAGTCTTCTTATGTAACGTATCACGTCTTGCGTACGAACATTATTTAACATTTTAAAAGAAAGACTCTATATCAAACATTACATTCTGTACATTTCAAATATACCATATAAACTATAACTTGTGTTTGTACAATAAATAATCTTAAACCCTCCAATATAGACTTGTAATTTGAAATACACATACTATCATATCCTATGCGCCAATAGTTTAGTAATTTGTGTTGTCGCATAGAGATATTTTGGCGCTTAGCAACGTAGGGCTCGTTAAATAGCGATAAATTTACGCTATTACATATTTGTCTATGAATATAAAATTGTTGGAAAAATCCGACGTATAAATATAATTAACGTAATAATTGTATGTGTATTGTTCATATGAAAATCTGAGGATATAATTTTTCAAGTGTGCATATTCTCTTGTATATCATATATGAACAGAGTTTATCAGTATATTGGAGGTAGATTATTAGTTGTTGTATGTTAGATAAGGTATTTACATGTTGATATTTTGAACTGCTTTTTCTGTGTGCATATAAACTGGTTACCATATGTTCTAATCTTGTTGTGATAATAATAACTTGCTTTGCGTATAAATCAATAAATTTAAATTTACTAAATTTTAATCATTATGGCGGATACTGCAGAAATCAAGAATCTTTTAGCTGCCGTATTAGCGAAGTGGGAAACCATGTCCAAAGAAATGAAAGCCTGGCGTGAGGAGATGAAAGCCGTGGGGGAAGAAATGGACGCCGATAGAGAGGAGAGGATGGCGAAACTACAGGAAATGTCAGCTGATATTGAAGTAGATTTAACTGTTGGGAATAGTGTACCTTGTGATAATTTTGAAGTACCAAATGTCCTTGTGGAACATACTCTCAACGAAAGTAATATGGAAGTTAACCAAGATGTGACATCTGAAGGATTAACGGAGAACAGTAGCGTAGCAGGTGAACTTGAAAGTGATTATACAGAAACCACCTTATTAGGGCCTAGTAGTTCATATCTCGGTAAAGTCGAGTATTTAGATTCTGCATCGGATTGTAGTGAAGATAACAGAAATGAAATTAGTAGTAACAACACTATTAATCTGGAACATACTTCAGGTAAGTGCTGTGAGGAGGTGATATTTTATAGTGTAACAGATATAGCATGCGAGAACCGTGAACGTATGATAGGATCTGAAGCTATCATGGATGCGGACAGTGTATGCATAACACATAAAAATTCCGAACCAGTAGTAGAGCCTGGAACTAGTATGGATACTAACGGTGCAGGTATTTATGACACATGGCCTGATGATGAGGTACTAGATGAATCTATATCAGGTACTGGGGTGTTTACGGAGGACGGAGAGGTGAAGGATACTGGTGACAATAAGGTGACAACAATTATGGTAAATAATAATGAACCGCCGCGTAATCAGTTTCATGTTCAAACACCACAAAATCAGCCGCAATCACAACAACATAAAAATACAACTCAGCAATTTAATACCAAATTATTAGCAACAGTTATTGAAAATGATTTAGTTGAAAAGCAGTTCAATCAATCAAGTATGAAAAATGTTAGTTATAAGAATGAAACTGTTATGTATGGCCTATATCCTGTCGAAATTAGGGATAATTTAATGTGTAATAATGATAATAGTAATAAACATGAAGAAAATATTAGTATGGAAAATTGCACCGACCTTATTGTCGAAGCAAAAATCAGTGGTTATGTTGACGAGATGTTGGTCGACAGCGGCACAGAAATATCGCTGTTGGACGAGCAGTTATGAAAGAGGTGTAAAAACCACTTTGTACAAATGCCGATTCTGCAGGTAAGTCACACAAGGATAAAATCAGCAACGTGTGAGTCGCAGGTAATTGAAAAACAGGCAATTAAAACAACATACGAACAGGGTACGGAAATAGATGCAACCGTGCTTGGAGTTAGAAAACTCGGACATTATATTATATTGGAAGTCGACGGATTGAATAAACCGCCAGTTGGATGTCCAAACAATACATTACGCGGTGAAGTCGTTAGTGTAGAGCACCTTATCAGACTAGGACGCTCAAAAGATAAGATAACGAATAACTCACCGACCCCCAAGGTTCAGTTAATGGGTTGCGAGATAAAGCAAATACAGCGTATATTAAACAAATTCAAATCTACATTTCCAAGTAAACGTGTGCGTTTCAAAACTGAGAAAAATTTATACAAAAAACTCAGAAATAAATGTCAGGATATAGGGGTAAGAATGTGTAGTGATTTAAATATGTCAATTCAGGTTTAAATGTTGTATGTAAGATGACTCTGTGAATGAACAATAATCTAGTTTTTATAAGGAATGTTGTCTGTGTACTCTGTGACCCTGCATAAGATTTCGTTATCTGTGTGTCAAGAACATGTGTGTTTGTTTTGGTTTGAAGGTTACCACGTGTCTTTTGATTTGGTGCTTCTGTCAAAGTGACAGTTAGGAAATGTTAATATTAATTGAGGATGTTTATTTGATTTTAGTTCGTGGGTATTATTATTATTTCAGGATTAGGAAATTGTTTGGTTTTATATAAAAAAAAATTTTTTATTTTTTGTGAATTAAATAAAAAAAAAAAAAAAATTTTTTATGCGGGAAGGGGTTAATCCTGCAACGAATCACAGGATCATGATAGGCGGGGCAAGTTCACATATATTACACAGACAATGGACATTCATATTATATTGGTAGATGATTAAGTTTGGTTATGTTATCAATTGTATTTAGTAAGGTTAAGGGTTTAGTTTCGTAAAACTGTGCATTATTATTTATGGTTATTCATGTACTGTGTTAGTGGAAATGTGCGCGCGTGCGTGAGTGGTAAACGTTTCCCGGGCGGTGCGTGAAGTATTATCGTTGTGTTGACATTAACTGAACTTAGACATGTGTATCGCTACAATCCCTATACCCGTCGGACTATTGTTTACGTTCATGTATATTATTAGTATGTAGGCAGTTATGCATGAGATACGGGTAGTCTGATTACCGCTATGCATGCTGTTACAAAGTAAATGCACTCTACTCCATGAAAAGTGCATTGTCACTTTATACTGACCATGTGACTTCCATCCACCAATAGAATGCTGACTGGTGGTTGGAAATTTTCTTAAGCCTGTCGTTACACAGGCAGTTCTTCTACGCCATCTACCGCGAACGGGACGTGCACTCCTTGTACAAGAATTCTACCGCTTGCAAGGTGTTGTAAAAACTATTCGTCGTTAGTGAAACGGGAAGACTCAGAACTGTGTGTGTAGTACATTTGCACACACCAGTGTTTTAACACATTGTGCGTAAAATTACAAGCAGTTCTTCACTGCTGCTACCGCGAACGGTACATACAATTCCTTGTACAAGATTCTACCGCTTGCAAGGATCTGTTAAGACTTTTCGGGGATAGTAACGCGTGTGACGCATAACAGTTGATATTATCTGTTTACACACGGTATTATTAATATTGTAGTACTACGTGTGTACGAAGTGAGTGTAACTGTATCACTGTGCGAGATTTTCCGCAGTGACAGTATCATTAATTGTTACGCAATAGTTTCATCAAGACGTTTCCGTGCTAGTGCAAGATTTCCTCATAGGGTGGTCTGCCGATCGCGGTAGACCTTTGTATTCGCGAGAACACTTGAAGAAGCCGGAGAGGTATAAGCTCAATATACCGTTATTAGATTAAACTCACTGTCACCTGAGATATTACTTGGTCTTAAACTCTATATTAAGTTTTGCGAGTAATAAAATCCGTAGTACCGTTGTGTGTGCGAAGTGTCGGATTCATCGTGGGAATTGCAGGACATCAGCCCAGCTGTTACAGGACATCAGCCCAGCTGTTATAGGACATCAGCCCAGCTGTTATAGGACATCAGCCCAGCTGTTATAGGACCAGCCCAGCTGTTACTGGACATCAGCCAAGCTGTTACAGGACGCCAGCCCAGCTGTAAACATTTCTGGAAACGTCTGTCATTTGTAAGCCACACCTGACGAACCAACTACACCGCAAAGACCGGCCCTTCTCTTCCACAACATCATCGTGGGAGTCTTCTTATGTAACGTATCACGTCTTGCGTATGAACATTATTTAACATTTTAAAAGAAAGACTCTATATCAAACATTACATTCTGTACATTTCAAATATACCATATAAACTATAACTTGTGTTTGTACAATAAATAATCTTAAACCCTCCAATATAGACTTGTAATTTGAAATACACATACTATCATATCCTATGCGCCAATAGTTTAGTAATTTGTGTTGTCGCATAGAGATATTTTGGCGCTTAGCAACGTAGGGCTCGTTAAATAGCGATAAATTTACGCTATTACATATTTGTCTATGAATATAAAATTGTTGGAAAAATCCGACGTATAAATATAATTAACGTAATAATTGTATGTGTATTGTTCATATGAAAATCTGAGGATATAATTTTTCAAGTGTGCATATTCTCTTGTATATCATATATGAACAGAGTTTATCAGTATATTGGAGGTAGATTATTAGTTGTTGTATGTTAGATAAGGTATTTACATGTTGATATTTTGAACTGCTTTTTCTGTGTGCATATAAACTGGTTACCATATGTTCTAATCTTGTTGTGATAATAATAACTTGCTTTGCGTATAA
The DNA here is from genome assembly GCA_034769895.1 of Magicicada septendecula. Lineage (NCBI taxonomy): Eukaryota > Metazoa > Arthropoda > Insecta > Hemiptera > Cicadidae > Magicicada > Magicicada septendecula. The sequence goes on from CM068375.1 coordinate 434,466,088, forward strand.
ATCAATAAATTTAAATTTACTAAATTTTAATCATTATGGCGGATACTGCAGAAATCAAGAATCTTTTAGCTGCCGTATTAGCGAAGTGGGAAACCATGTCCAAAGAAATGAAAGCCTGGCGTGAGGAGATGAAAGCCGTGGGGGAAGAAATGGACGCCGATAGAGAGGAGAGGATGGCGAAACTACAGGAAATGTCAGCTGATATTGAAGTAGATTTAACTGTTGGGAATAGTGTACCTTGTGATAATTTTGAAGTACCAAATGTCCTTGTGGAACATACTCTCAACGAAAGTAATATGGAAGTTAACCAAGATGTGACATCTGAAGGATTAACGGAGAACAGTAGCGTAGCAGGTGAACTTGAAAGTGATTATACAGAAACCACCTTATTAGGGCCTAGTAGTTCATATCTCGGTAAAGTCGAGTATTTAGATTCTGCATCGGATTGTAGTGAAGATAACAGAAATGAAATTAGTAGTAACAACACTATTAATCTGGAACATACTTCAGGTAAGTGCTGTGAGGAGGTGATATTTTATAGTGTAACAGATATAGCATGCGAGAACCGTGAACGTATGATAGGATCTGAAGCTATCATGGATGCGGACAGTGTATGCATAACACATAAAAATTCCGAACCAGTAGTAGAGCCTGGAACTAGTATGGATACTAACGGTGCAGGTATTTATGACACATGGCCTGATGATGAGGTACTAGATGAATCTATATCAGGTACTGGGGTGTTTACGGAGGACGGAGAGGTGAAGGATACTGGTGACAATAAGGTGACAACAATTATGGTAAATAATAATGAACCGCCGCGTAATCAGTTTCATGTTCAAACACCACAAAATCAGCCGCAATCACAACAACATAAAAATACAACTCAGCAATTTAATACCAAATTATTAGCAACAGTTATTGAAAATGATTTAGTTGAAAAGCAGTTCAATCAATCAAGTATGAAAAATGTTAGTTATAAGAATGAAACTGTTATGTATGGCCTATATCCTGTCGAAATTAGGGATAATTTAATGTGTAATAATGATAATAGTAATAAACATGAAGAAAATATTAGTATGGAAAATTGCACCGACCTTATTGTCGAAGCAAAAATCAGTGGTTATGTTGACGAGATGTTGGTCGACAGCGGCACAGAAATATCGCTGTTGGACGAGCAGTTACGAAAGAGGTGTAAAAACCACTTTGTACAAATGCCGATTCTGCAGGTAAGTCACACAAGGATAAAATCAGCAACGTGTGAGTCGCAGGTAATTGAAAAACAGGCAATTAAAACAACATACGAACAGGGTACGGAAATAGATGCAACCGTGCTTGGAGTTAGAAAACTCGGACATTATATTATATTGGAAGTCGACGGATTGAATAAACCGCCAGTTGGATGTCCAAACAATACATTACGCGGTGAAGTCGTTAGTGTAGAGCACCTTATCAGACTAGGACGCTCAAAAGATAAGATAACGAATAACTCACCGACCCCCAAGGTTCAGTTAATGGGTTGCGAGATAAAGCAAATACAGCGTATATTAAACAAATTCAAATCTACATTTCCAAGTAAACGTGTGCGTTTCAAAACTGAGAAAAATTTATACAAAAAACTCAGAAATAAATGTCAGGATATAGGGGTAAGAATGTGTAGTGATTTAAATATGTCAATTCAGGTTTAAATGTTGTATGTAAGATGACTCTGTGAATGAACAATAATCTAGTTTTTATAAGGAATGTTGTCTGTGTACTCTGTGACCCTGCATAAGATTTCGTTATCTGTGTGTCAAGAACATGTGTGTTTGTTTTGGTTTGAAGGTTACCACGTGTCTTTTGATTTGGTGCTTCTGTCAAAGTGACAGTTAGGAAATGTTAATATTAATTGAGGATGTTTATTTGATTTTAGTTCGTGGGTATTATTATTATTTCAGGATTAGGAAATTGTTTGGTTTTATATAAAAAAAAATTTTTTATTTTTTGTGAATTAAATAAAAAAAAAAAAAAAAAATTTTTTATGCGGGAAGGGGTTAATCCTGCAACGAATCACAGGATCATGATAGGCGGGGCAAGTTCACATATATTACACAGACAATGGACATTCATATTATATTGGTAGATGATTAAGTTTGGTTATGTTATCAATTGTATTTAGTAAGGTTAAGGGTTTAGTTTCGTAAAACTGTGCATTATTATTTATGGTTATTCATGTACTGTGTTAGTGGAAATGTGCGCGCGTGCGTGAGTGGTAAACGTTTCCCGGGCGGTGCGTGAAGTATTATCGTTGTGTTGACATTAACTGAACTTAGACATGTGTATCGCTACAATCCCTATACCCGTCGGACTATTGTTTACGTTCATGTATATTATTAGTATGTAGGCAGTCATGCATGAGATACGGGTAGTCTGATTACCGCTATGCATGCTGTTACAAAGTAAATGCACTCTACTGCATGAAAAGTGCATTGTCACTTTATACTGACCATGTGACTTCCATCCACCAATAGAATGCTGACTGGTGGTTGGAAATTTTCTTAAGCCTGTCGTTACACAGGCAGTTCTTCTACGCCATCTACCGCGAACGGGACGTGCACTCCTTGTACAAGAATTCTACCGCTTGCAAGGTGTTGTAAAAACTATTCGTCGTTAGTGAAACGGGAAGACTCAGAACTGTGTGTGTAGTACATTTGCACACACCAGTGTTTTAACGCATTGTGCGTAAAATTACAAGCAGTTCTTCACTGCTGCTACCGCGAACGGTACATACAATTCCTTGTACAAGATTCTACCGCTTGCAAGGATCTGTTAAGACTTTTCGGGGGATAGTAACGCGTGTGACGCATAACAGTTGATATTATCTGTTTACACACGGTATTATTAATATTGTAGTACTACGTGTGTACGAAGTGAGTGTAACTGTATCACTGTGCGAGATTTTCCGCAGTGACAGTATCAATAATTGTTACGCAATAGTTTCATCAAGACGTTTCCGTGCTAGTGCAAGATTTCCTCATAGGGTGGTCTGCCGATCGCGGTAGACCTTTGTATTCGCGAGAACACTTGAAGAAGCCGGAGAGGTATAAGCTCAATATACCGTTATCAGATTAAACTCACTGTCACCTGAGATATTACTTGGTCTTAAACTCTATATTAAGTTTTGCGAGTAATAAAATCCGTAGTACCGTTGTGTGTGCGAAGTGTCGGATTCATCGTGGGAATTGCAGGACATCAGCCCAGCTGTTACAGGACATCAGCCCAGCTGTTATAGGACATCAGCCCAGCTGTTATAGGACCAGCCCAGCTGTTACTGGACATCAGCCAAGCTGTTACAGGACGCCAGCCCAGCTGTAAACATTTCTGGAAACGTCTGTCATTTGTAAGCCACACCTGACGAACCAACTACACCGCAAAGACCGGCCCTTCTCTTCCACAACATCATCGTGGGAGTCTTCTTATGTAACGTATCACGTCTTGCGTATGAACATTATTTAACATTTTAAAAGAAAGACTCTATATCAAACATTACATTCTGTACATTTCAAATATACCATATAAACTATAACTTGTGTTTGTACAATAAATAATCTTAAACCCTCCAATATAGACTTGTAATTTGAAATACACATACTATCATATCCTATGCGCCAATAGTTTAGTAATTTGTGTTGTCGCATAGAGATATTTTGGCGCTTAGCAACGTAGGGCTCGTTAAATAGCGATAAATTTACGCTATTACATATTTGTCTATGAATATAAAATTGTTGGAAAAATCCGACGTATAAATATAATTAACGTAATAATTGTATGTGTATTGTTCATATGAAAATCTGAGGATATAATTTTTCAAGTGTGCATATTCTCTTGTATATCATATATGAACAGAGTTTATCAGTATATTGGAGGTAGATTATTAGCTGTTGTATGTTAGATAAGGTATTTACATGTTGATATTTTGAACTGCTTTTTCTGTGTGCATATAAACTGGTTACCATATGTTCTAATCTTGTTGTGATAATAATAACTTGCTTTGCGTATAAATCAATAAATTTAAATTTACTAAATTTTAATCATTATGGCGGATACTGCAGAAATCAAGAATCTTTTAGCTGCCGTATTAGCGAAGTGGGAAACCATGTCCAAAGAAATGAAAGCCTGGCGTGAGGAGATGAAAGCCGTGGGGGAAGAAATGGACGCCGATAGAGAGGAGAGGATGGCGAAACTACAGGAAATGTCAGCTGATATTGAAGTAGATTTAACTGTTGGGAATAGTGTACCTTGTGATAATTTTGAAGTACCAAATGTCCTTGTGGAACATACTCTCAACGAAAGTAATATGGAAGTTAACCAAGATGTGACATCTGAAGGATTAACGGAGAACAGTAGCGTAGCAGGTGAACTTGAAAGTGATTATACAGAAACCACCTTATTAGGGCCTAGTATTTCATATCTCGGTAAAGTCGAGTATTTAGATTCTGCATCGGATTGTAGTGAAGATAACAGAAATGAAATTAGTAGTAACAACACTATTAATCTGGAACATACTTCAGGTAAGTGCTGTGAGGAGGTGATATTTTATAGTGTAACAGATATAGCATGCGAGAACCGTGAACGTATGATAGGATCTGAAGCTATCATGGATGCGGACAGTGTATGCATAACACATAAAAATTCCGAACCAGTAGTAGAGCCTGGAACTAGTATGGATACTAACGGTGCAGGTATTTATGACACATGGCCTGATGATGAGGTACTAGATGAATCTATATCAGGTACTGGGGTGTTTACGGAGGACGGAGAGGTGAAGGATACTGGTGACAATAAGGTGACAACAATTATGGTAAATAATAATGAACCGCCGCGTAATCAGTTTCATGTTCAAACACCACAAAATCAGCCGCAATCACAACAACATAAAAATACAACTCAGCAATTTAATACCAAATTATTAGCAACAGTTATTGAAAATGATTTAGTTGAAAAGCAGTTCAATCAATCAAGTATGAAAAATGTTAGTTATAAGAATGAAACTGTTATGTATGGCCTATATCCTGTCGAAATTAGGGATAATTTAATGTGTAATAATGATAATAGTAATAAACATGAAGAAAATATTAGTATGGAAAATTGCACCGACCTTATTGTCGAAGCAAAAATCAGTGGTTATGTTGACGAGATGTTGGTCGACAGCGGCACAGAAATATCGCTGTTGGACGAGCAGTTACGAAAGAGGTGTAAAAACCACTTTGTACAAATGCCGATTCTGCAGGTAAGTCACACAAGGATAAAATCAGCAACGTGTGAGTCGCAGGTAATTGAAAAACAGGCAATTAAAACAACATACGAACAGGGTACGGAAATAGATGCGACCGTGCTTGGAGTTAGAAAACTCGGACATAATATTATATTGGAAGTCGACGGATTGAATAAAACGCCAGTTGGATGTCCAAACAATACATTACGCGGTGAAGTCGTTAGTGTAGAGCACCTTATCAGACTAGGACGCTCAAAAGATAAGATAACGAATAACTCACCGACCCCCAAGGTTCAGTTAATGGGTTGCGAGATAAATCAAATACAGCGTATATTAAACAAATTCAAATCTACATTTCCAAGTAAATGTGTGCGTTTCAAAACTGAGAAAAATTTATACAAAAAACTCAGAAATAAATGTCAGGATATAGGGGTAAGAATGTGTAGTGATTTAAATATGTCAATTCAGGTTTAAATGTTGTATGTAAGATGACTCTGTGAATGAACAATAATCTAGTTTTGATAAGGAATGTTGTCTGTGTACTCTGTGACCCTGCATAAGATTTCGTTATCTGTGTGTCAAGAACATGTGTGTTTGTTTTGGTTTGAAGGTTACCACATGTCTTTTGATTTGGTGCTTCTGTCAAAGTGACAGTTAGGAAATGTTAATATTAATTGAGGATGTTTATTTGATTTTAGTTCGTGGGTATTATTATTATTTCAGGATTAGGAAATTGTTTGGTTTTATATAAAAAAAAAAATTTTATTTTTTGTGAATTAAATAAAAAAAAAAAAAAAAAAAAATTTTTATGCGGGAAGGGGTTAATCCTGCAACGAATCACAGGATCATGATAGGCGGGGCAAGTTCACATATATTACACAGACAATGGACATTCATATTATATTGGTAGATGATTAAGTTTGGTTATGTTATCAATTGTATTTAGTAAGGTTAAGGGTTTAGTTTAGTAAAACTGTGCATTATTATTTATGGTTATTCATGTACTGTGTTAGTGGAAATGTGCGCGCGTGCGTGAGTGGTAAACATTTCCCGGGCGGTGCGTGAAGTATTATCGTTGTGTTGACATTAACTGAACTTAGACATGTGTATCGCTACAATCCCTATACCCGTCGGACTATTGTTTACGTTCATGTATATTATTAGTATGTAGGCAGTTATGCATGAGATACGGGTAGTCTGATTACCGCTATGCATGCTGTTACAAAGTAAATGCACTCTACTGCATGAAAAGTGCATTGTCACTTTATACTGACCATGTGACTTCCATCCACCAATAGAATGCTGACTGGTGGTTGGAAATTTTCTTAAGCCTGTCGTTACACAGGCAGTTCTTCTACGCCATCTACCGCGAACGGGACGTGCACTCCTTGTACAAGAATTCTACCGCTTGCAAGGTGTTGTAAAAACTATTCGTCGTTAGTGAAACGGGAAGACTCAGAACTGTGTGTGTAGTACATTTGTACACACCAGTGTTTTAACGCATTGTGCGTAAAATTACAAGCAGTTCTTCACTGCTGCTACCGCGAACGGTACATACAATTCCTTGTACAAGATTCTACCGCTTGCAAGGATCTGTTAAGACTTTTCGGGGATAGTAACGCGTGTGACGCATAACAGTTGATATTATCTGTTTACACACGGTATTATTAATATTGTAGTACTACGTGTGTACGAAGTGAGTGTAACTGTATCACTGTGCGAGATTTTCCGCAGTGACAGTATCATTAATTGTTACGCAATAGTTTCATCAAGACGTTTCCGTGTTAGTGCAAGATTTCCTCATAGGGTGGTCTGCCGATCGCGGTAGACCTTTGTATTCGCGAGAACACTTGAAGAAGCCGGAGAGGTATAAGCTCAATATACCGTTATTAGATTAAACTCACTGTCACCTGAGATATTACTTGGTCTTAAACTCTATATTAAGTTTTGCGAGTAATAAAATCCGTAGTACCGTTGTGTGTGCGAAGTGTCGGATTCATCGTGGGAATTGCAGGACATCAGCCCAGCTGTTACAGGACATCAGCCCAGCTGTTACAGGACACCAGCCCAGCTGTTATAGGACATCAGCCCAGCGGTTATAGGACCAGCCCAGCTGTTACTGGACATCAGCCAAGCTGTTACAGGACGCCAGCCCAGCTGTAAACATTTCTGGAAATGTCTGTCATTTGTAAGCCACACCTGACGAACCAACTACACCGCAAAGACCGGCCCTTCTCTTCCACAACATCATCGTGGGAGTCTTCTTATGTAACGTATCACGTCTTGCGTATGAACATTATTTAACATTTTAAAAGAAAGACTCTATATCAAACATTACATTCTGTACATTTCAAATATACCATATAAACTATAACTTGTGTTTGTACAATAAATAATCTTAAACCCTCCAATATAGACTTGTAATTTGAAATACACATACTATCATATCCTATGCGCCAATAGTTTAGTAATTTGTGTTGTCGCATAGAGATATTTTGGCGCTTAGCAACGTAGGGCTCGTTAAATAGCGATAAATTTACGCTATTACATATTTGTCTATGAATATAAAATTGTTGGAAAAATCCGACGTATAAATATAATTAACGTAATAATTGTATGTGTATTGTTCATATGAAAATCTGAGGATATAATTTTTCAAGTGTGCATGTTCTCTTGTATATCATATATGAACAGAGTTTATCAGTATATTGGAGGTAGATTATTAGTTGTTGTATGTTAGATAAGGTATTTACATGTTGATATTTTGAACTGCTTTTTCTGTGTGCATATAAACTGGTTACCATATGTTCTAATCTTGTTGTGATAATAATAACTTGCTTTGCGTATAAATCAATAAATTTAAATTTACTAAATTTTAAATTAAATTTTAATCATTATGGCGGATACTGCAGAAATCAAGAATCTTTTAGCTGCCGTATTAGCGAAGTGGGAAACCATGTCCAAAGAAATGAAAGCCTGGCGTGAGGAGATGAAAGCCGTGGGGGAAGAAATGGACGCCGATAGAGAGGAGAGGATGGCGAAACTACAGGAAATGTCAGCTGATATTGAAGTAGATTTAACTGTTGGGAATAGTGTACCTTGTGATAATTTTGAAGTACCAAATGTCCTTGTGGAACATACTCTCAACGAAAGTAATATGGAAGTTAACCAAGATGTGACATCTGAAGGATTAACGGAGAACAGTAGCGTAGCAGGTGAACTTGAAAGTGATTATACAGAAACCACCTTATTAGGGCCTAGTAGTTCATATCTCGGTAAAGTCGAGTATTTAGATTCTGCATCGGATTGTAGTGAAGATAACAGAAATGAAATTAGTAGTAACAACACTATTAATCTGGAACATACTTCAGGTAAGTGCTGTGAGGAGGTGATATTTTATAGTGTAACAGATATAGCATGCGAGAACCGTGAACGTATGATAGGATCTGAAGCTATCATGGATGCGGACAGTGTATGCATAACACATAAAAATTCCGAACCAGTAGTAGAGCCTGGAACTAGTATGGATACTAACGGTGCAGGTATTTATGACACATGGCCTGATGATGAGGTACTAGATGAATCTATATCAGGTACTGGGGTGTTTACGGAGGACGGAGAGGTGAAGGATACTGGTGACAATAAGGTGACAACAATTATGGTAAATAATAATGAACCGCCGCGTAATCAGTTTCATGTTCAAACACCACAAAATCAGCCGCAATCACAACAACATAAAAATACAACTCAGCAATTTAATACCAACTTATTAGCAACAGTTATTGAAAATGATTTAGTTGAAAAGCAGTTCAATCAATCAAGTATGAAAAATGTTAGTTATAAGAATGAAACTGTTATGTATGGCCTATATCCTGTCGAAATTAGGGATAATTTAATGTGTAATAATGATAATAGTAATAAACATGAAGAAAATATTAGTATGGAAAATTGCACCGACCTTATTGTCGAAGCAAAAATCAGTGGTTATGTTGACGAGATGTTGGTCGACAGCGGCACAGAAATATCGCTGTTGGACGAGGAGTTATGAAAGAGGTGTAAAAACCACTTTGTACAAATGCCGATTCTGCAGGTAAGTCACACAAGGATAAAATCAGCAACGTGTGAGTCACAGGTAATTGAAAAACAGGCAATTAAAACAACATACGAACAGGGTACGGAAATAGATGCGACCATGCTTGGAGTTAGAAAACTCGGACATAATATTATATTGGAAGTCGACGGATTGAATAAACCGCCAGTTGGATGTCCAAACAATACATTACGCGGTGAAGTCGTTAGTGTAGAGCACCTTATCAGACTAGGATGCTCAAAAGATAAGATAACGAATAACTCACCGACCCCCAAGGTTCAGTTAATGGGTTGCGAGATAAAGCAAATACAGCGTATATTAAACAAATTCAAATCTACATTTCCAAGTAAACGTGTGCGTTTCAAAACTGAGAAAAATTTATACAAAAAACTCAGAAATAAATGTCAGGATATAGGGGTAAGAATGTGTAGTGATTTAAATATGTCAATTCAGGTTTAAATGTTGTATGTAAGATGACTCTGTGAATGAACAATAATCTAGTTTTGATAAGGAATGTTGTCTGTGTACTCTGTGACCCTGCATAAGATTTCGTTATCTGTGTGTCAAGAACATGTGTGTTTGTTTTGGTTTGAAGGTTACCACGTGTCTTTTGATTTGGTGCTTCTGTCAAAGTGACAGTTAGGAAATGTTAATATTAATTGAGGATGTTTATCTGATTTTAGTTCGTGGGTATTATTATTATTTCAGGATTAGGAAATTGTTTGGTTTTATATATAAAAAAAAATTTTATTTTTTGTCAATTAAATAAAAATAAAAAAATTTTTTTTTATGCGGGAAGGGGTTAATCCTGCAACGAATCACAGGATCATGATAGGCGGGGCAAGTTCACATATATTACACAGACAATGGACATTCATATTATATTGGTAGAAGATTAAGTTTGGTTATGTTATCAATTGTATTTAGTAAGGTTAAGGGTTTAGTTTAGTAAAACTGTGCATTATTATTTATGGTTATTCATGTACTGTGTTAGTGGAAATGTGCGCGCGTGCGCGAGTGGTAAACGTTTCCCGGGCGGTGCGTGAAGTATTATCGTTGTGTTGACATTAACTGAACTTAGACATGTGTATCGCTACAATCCCTATACCCGTCGGACTATTGTTTACGTTCATGTATATTATTAGTATGTAGGCAGTTATGCATGAGATACGGGTAGTCTGATTACCGCTATGCATGCTGTTACAAAGTAAATGCACTCTACTGCATGAAAAGTGCATTGTCACTTTATACTGACCATGTGACTTCCATCCACCAATAGAATGCTGACTGGTGGTTGGAAATTTTCTTAAGCCTGTCGTTACACAGGCAGTTCTTCTACGCCATCTACCGCGAACGGGACGTGCACTCCTTGTACAAGAATTCTACCGCTTGCAAGGTGTTGTAAAAACTATTCGTCGTTAGTGAAACGGGAAGACTCAGAACTGTGTGTGTAGTACATTTGCACACACCAGTGTTTTAACGCATTGTGCGTAAAATTACAAGCAGTTCTTCACTGCTGCTACCGCGAACGGTACATACAATTCCTTGTACAAGATTCTACCGCTTGCAAGGATCTGTTAAGACTTTTCGGGGATAGTAACGCGTGTGACGCATAACAGTTGATATTATCTGTTTACACACGGTATTATTAATATTGTAGTACTACGTGTGTACGAAGTGAGTGTAACTGTATCACTGTGCGAGATTTTCCGCAGTGACAGTATCATTAATTGTTACGCAATAGTTTCAAGACGTTTCCGTGCTAGTGCAAGATTTCCTCATAGGGTGGTCTGCCGATCGCGGTAGACCTTTGTATTCGCGAGAACACTTGAAGAAGCCGGAGAGGTATAAGCTCAATATACCGTTATTAGATTAAACTCACTGTCACCTGAGATATTACTTGGTCTTAAACTCTATATTAAGTTTTGCGAGTAATAAAATCCGTAGTACCGTTGTGTGTGCGAAGTGTCGGATTCATCGTGGGAATTGCAGGACATCAGCCCAGCTGTTACAGGACATCAGCCCAGCTGTTATAGGACATCAGCCCAGCTGTTATAGGACACCAGCCCAGCTGTTATAGGACATCAGCCCAGCTGTTATAGGACCAGCCCAGCTGTTACTGGACATCAGCCAAGCTGTTACAGGACGCCAGCCCAGCTGTAAACATTTCTGGAAACGTCTGTCATTTGTAAGCCACACCTGACGAACCAACTACACCGCAAAGGCCGGCCCTTCTCTTCCACAACATCATCGTGGGAGTCTTCTTATGTAACATATCACGTCTTGCGTATGAACATTATTTAACATTTTAAAAGAAAGACTCTATATCAAACATTACATTCTGTACATTTCAAATATACCATATAAACTATAACTTGTGTTTGTACAATAAATAATCTTAAACCCTCCAATATAGACTTGTAATTTGAAATACACATACTATCATATCCTATGCGCCAATAGTTTAGTAATTTGTGTTGTCGCAATATATATATATATATATATATATATACGAGGGCTATCCAGAAAGTAACAGACGTTTTGAAATAAAAAATTTACAAAATGAAAAAACAAAATTTTATTATATACATTTGAAAGGTACACTCTTAAGCTATTTTTCTACATAATCGCCATTCAAATTAAGGCACTTATCATACCGTGGCACAAGTTTTTCAATACCGTCTCTGTAGAAATCTGCCGCCTGCGATTTCAACCACTGGTTTACACCAGCATGCAGTTCGGCGTCAGTATCAAAGCGTTGTGTAGCGAGCCATGTCTTCATCGCTGGGAAGAGGTGATAGTCGCTCAGCGCCAAATCCGGGCTGTATGGTGGATGATCGAACACCTCCCATCCAAAACCATCGAAGAGCTCTCTGGTACGATTGGCCGTGCGTGGACGTGCGTTGTCGTGAAAAAACAAAACCTTCGCACTAAGTTTTCCCCGACGTTTGTTTTGTATCGCGCGCCTTAACTTTCTCAGTGTTTCACAATACCTCTCTGAGTTAATTGTTGTGCCACGTTCAAGAAAATCAACGAGAATCACTCCTTCAGAGTCCCAAAACACAGTAGCCATGATCTTTCTTGCTGACAGCGTTTGCAAACACTTCCTTGGTTTCTTGGGAGAATTTGTGTGTCCCCATTCCATCGACTGCCTTTTTGTTTCACTATTGACATGCTTCACCCAAGTCTCGTCCCCAGTTACGATACGATCAATAACTTTGTTACCATTTTTGTCGTAATCTTCGAGGAAAGTTAGTGCTGCAGCCAGTCTCTGTTTTTTGTGGTCTTCCGTTAGGATTTTCGGAATCCACCTAGCACAAAATTTGTGGTAACCAAGCTTTTCCGCCACAATTTCATGCACCAAACTCCGTGAAATTTGGGGAAAATGTTTCGAAAGTTCCGTAATCGTGAAACGACGATCTTCACGAATTTTGTCGTTGATTTTCATCACCAGTTCATCAGTCACAAGGCTAGGTCTACCACTGCGGTCCTCATCGTGAACATTGGTACGGCCATTTTTAAAATCAATGCACCATTGCCTCACTCGGCTTTCATTCATTATTCCTTTTCCGTACACATCACAAAGTTGGCGATAAATTTCAATTGGTTTGTGATTTTTTGCCAACAAAAACCTAATCACAGAACGCACCTCACAAGTGGCGGGATTTTCTATTGCAGCGCACATTTTAACACGTCACAGAGAGCAAAGTAAGAGGGGCACAGACCGCATGCTACCACAGCTGGATGCGTACTGAGTGTAGGGGAACGTTCTGACACCAAGATGGCGGCTCTATCCCCGCCCACCGCCGCGGTCGGTCAAAACGTCTGTTACTTTCTGGATAGCCCTCGTATATGTAAACTTCAGTTCTTGGGGATGCAAATGGGTGCTACAGTCCAACACCAGGAAACAACAGAGTGTGTGGAAAAGGAGCTGGCCGTTACAAGCCGGGGGCATAAACAATAAAGTGTTTATGCAACCAGGCAAACGCTCAATCCGGTCTACCCGGCGGGTGGTTACCTAATTGTAACTGGGTATAAGGGGGGACTTTAAGAAAATGATGTAGTAGGAGGGTAACTGAAAATTCAGTGAGAGGGTGACGACATCTGTAAACAGCGGGCGATCAATTTCACTTCCTCTATAGAGAGAGTTGGTGGTTGACGACCCAGTTCCTGTTCAGTAACAGTTGCTATAACTATGACTCGATGATTAGTGATGTATTTCACGCATGAGAGCAAACGATTTTAAGTGATAGGTTTAATGGTAAGGATTCTAAATCCACCAATATTTTATGATGATAACTATATAATTTCGTGTATTTGTGTTAATTGTATGCAGTAGGTTAGGGGTAAGGATTATAAACAAGTGTACTTTGTATAAATTTTGAAATGTATCTAGAGAAAGGTCATTCACATGACAGTGAGACATCAGCTGACTGCTGGGGTTATATAGGTATTATGTCACTTATAAGTGATTTGCCGATTTTAGCAATATAATTAAATGTTTCAATAATAAATTTTCAATGTGTTTAAACTGTTTAAGTTAAGTGATGAAATAAATTTGAGATATCTTTGAATTTTCAGTGGTTAATGTAATGTAAAATGTGGTAAATGTTAGAATTTGGGTGATTATTATTTCAATAGGACATTTAGGTCAGTCCAAGGTAACGTTAAAGGGGGTTAAACAGAATAAGATTCTCGAGAATTAAAGTGGTATAGAAATTGAGTATTAATAGTGACACAGTAATGATAGTGGGTATATGTTGAATATGAAAGTGATGTAATGGGAGAGTAATTAGATGATGGGGAAATTTTGCAAAAGGGGTTGGTGTGATAAGGAGTCCTCAACGAAAAGCATTGTGGCGGGAGGTGAATAGTTTTAAATGGGGTTTGGCGGGGTTACCTACGGGAAGTCCAGGAACCAATAAGGGAATGAGTATGGGGAAGGGAACACACGTCCTAAGTACAAAGAGGGTAGAGAGTATTTTGTTATAAGGGTAGAATGATGTGAATGTGTTATCGTCTACTCTTTTTACTTACCTTTAACACACGCCACTCTGACTTACTGCACTCAGAAGATCTCACACTATTTTTCGGCCGCCACAATTTTTTATGGTTCAAAATCGAAACCTTTAAATTAACTTTTAGCCAGATTCGTTAAGCGAAATCTTTCATACTGGATAGGTGATGGTAATGTGGCGTAATAATTAACTTAAAACATTGTTACGCTACAAATTCATTTTATTAAATTTCATTTTTAAGTTACGTTCTCATTCAGTTCTAAATTTCAACCAACTATTTACTGCAAATTATTCCTTTAAAAACATTTTAATGAAATTACATGGATGTTAATTCTTGTTTATTCTAATCATGAAAAACTGAGATAATTTTAGCATTATTTTTCTAATTGCAAACATATACTGATACAACAACAAAAGATACATGTTCTAACATACTTACTCTACATTCTTTATTTTATCATTTTAAAGCGACCCAGCAATGCCCACGCACAACACACATACCATTCACCCCCCCATTTCATTTATTAATTTTTTGGCCCCATTAAACTGTTATGTAAAAATACGTTTACTTGGGTAACGGCGTCTCCTATCTCGCATCTAGTAGCGTGGCCCGCACCAAGTCCTCGTTCACATGTCCAAACAAAAAAACTATGAGTTCATCTTCTTAACTTCGAATCACTTATAACAGTTGTGATTTAGCTAGTGCACTTTTGACTAATACTCCGGTTTTTTACCGGTTAGGTCGGCCGACCTTGTTATTTGCCCGGGCGGAAAATTTAGTTCAACCACGCGTGGTCTATGTTACTAGTCGACTGCTGAAACGGCGGGTAATTAAATCCCCACATTGTCTGACTGTTTCCGGGCACATACACGGCCACTGCGATTACTAAGCTTTTCGTCACCGTTTAGGTAGCATGGTTTTGCATTGGGCACAGGTGTCGACGAGGCTGACTGGCGAAAATAGTGAGGCAGTGGAAGGCGTGGCCTCTAAGAGTATCCGTCAGCAACGAACCGCATGGAACAAAGTTTTCATCTCTCGCCATTTTTTGTGGCATCCCTTTGGAGTCTGATCTGCGTCGTCCACGCGCGCATGGTCATGTTGCACGTCTTTGTACGTGCCTCAATGCTTAATTACCGCCGTGTGTTTAGACTAGGCATCGCATTCCATTGCCAACTCGTCGTTCACAATCTCACTTCATTGTTCCTTTGACAACACTTTTACTTCACATAGGGACTGACCGTGCAGAGGGAAAATATAATATTATAATTTTTTAATAAACTGAAAACCCTTCCCTTCTGCCCCGTTACAAATGGAGTTGGAGAATTAGTGGAGATAAATATTTTGAGAGAGTGGTGTCAGACTAATTAAATCTGTTAGTGAGTGTTAGAGTCAGAAGGGAGATAAGGTTATATTTAAACACCCATATGTAAATCGAATTATTATGAATAACTAAGAGTCACCCAAACTAATTGAGAATGATAATGTTAAAGAGAGAATCATAGTTAAAATGTAATAATAATTGAAACAAGTGAACAATTTTAATAGAATTTGAAATTAAAACAAAGCTGTAAGGTGTGTAAATTTTGATTAAAATTAAATGTGAATGGTTTATTGTAAAGTAATAACACAAGGTTAATGATGAGTGTTCTATATTTTATTATGTTGTATTATGTTTGAATGTAAAAATTATAAACATGTGATGTATTTTACCTTATATAATTTTGATATGTATCTTAGGGTAAGGTCATTCACTTGACCCAGAGAGATCAGCTGATGACTGATGTTTGATATATAGTGTTTTTTACAATGGATTCATAGATTTTATTTGTGTATTTACACTGAAATGATTAAAAAATAAATTTTGCTGATAAAATAATTCTTTTGGGAATCAAAAATTGTTTTGAAAAAAAAAAAATAATTAAATAAATAAATTATTTTTGCCTGTCGTATAGATGGTGTTTTGATGTTCAGAATATTTTGTGGATTGTATGTATTGTTAATGTGTTAACTGATTTATGTTATTCATATTATGTGTTATAAACAAATATTAGGATAAGTGAATTTATGATTTAAGGAGATGTTCAGTTTATTTGTTTTTATGATTGTTAGTAGTTAGTGAAGAAGAATGGTAGTCATGTAAAAAAAATTTTTTGGGGGGTTTTGATGAAATTAATGATAACATTTTGATATTGGAATTAGCTTAATTTCTTTGAGTTAACAGAATTTAAATGGTTTAAGTGGATTGGTTTAATTTATTTTGAGTTGAAACCATAATGTCTAATCGATAAAATATTAAGAGAAGTAATTAAAATTCAAGTATGATATATATTTTATAAATTTCAAAGCAACAAAGTAGTGTAGAGATGTTATGATCAGTAATAATGAGTATGTGTACGCACCCAGTACTTGCTAAAGGCAACCCAGTATGCATGTAAGGGGGAACATATCGGTTGAGGATCTGGTATGGTAAAGGCCAGTGTTTTGCTTTTTGGGTGGAATGATAGAAGGTTAGGGGTACTATGGTGAGTATCTGTCCGATTTTATGGTGTTGGGATCTCGAACAGAGAAGTCCAGTAATCTCGTTCAGGTGCAGCCATAGTCGCCAAACTAGGGGGGTAGTTTACCCATGATGTGTTAAGAATTAACGGGGGGTTGTTGGCACCATATCCTCACCGATCCTCTTAGGTTAGCAATGAGAGTTTTTATGCTTTAGGGCACAAAACCTCTCATTGGGGGGGGGGTATTGTAATGGGGCAAAAAGGGGGAGTTTATTTTTTACTAAATGTATTTTAATGTGTATGTGATCAACGCAGCAAGTCCCATGCGAAATACGGTTCTATTCGGACAATGAACAATGACATAGCTTTGTGAGCGAGGTGTGGCAATAGAACGCAATATTATTCTGAGAAATCAAGTGTTTTGTTACGAACTAGTACGCTCAAACACCAGCATGTGCGCGGATGCGACGTTTACAGCCTCGACCCACGCCAAGTAAAATGGCTAAGCTGTAAAATTTTCTTGCCATGTGGTTTTGAGATGGTGGAAGTCCAGTGAATGCTCCACCTACAAAAGCCTCCTGTATCGTCTCCGTGTAACAACAGTAGCCACGTGGCCTATAGAGAATCCACACAATATGAGCAAATACGAAAATTTGTCGTTGGAAGGCAGTGACTTCCGTCCCATGAACAAGGCAGTCGACTTACAGCCGCGGCGGCGGCCAGACGCATGCTAAGACTCGTGGGCCCCCAAATAAATTATTTCAAATATAAAAGTGTTAAACATTCATAAAATATAGTGAACAATATATCAGAATGAAGCAAGTGATGTGAATAAAGCAAAATTAACAATATAGTGAATTAAAAGGAAAACGATCGGACTTGCACTCGGTGCTGCACGTGGTAATGGAAGAGTACGAGAGCTAAGTAGATAACAACCAAATTCAACATTCAAATAACTCAACTAAAGTTAAATTAAAGAGCCTTTTGGGGAAAACTTAAATATAGTATGAATGAGTGAATGAGCAAAATGCTGGGTCACCTTACTTAGAATAAGTATATCATATTAAAATAAATGTTTTGTTACTAATAATTAAAAATACAGCTATATGCTGTTGTAGAGAGAAAAGATGAATAGGAAAGAATTTTAAAGAATTATAAAAAATGAAATAAAATGTGAGTTCTATTGCATAAGTGAGAGTAGTGTACGTTACTGATAAAACCTTGAAATCACGTTTGCATTCACAGTTCGTGTGAAGAATCCTGGGCTAAATCAAGGTAAGTGGGATAAAATATTATTTTATAAATGTGTTAAAATCATAATATCACAGTGGAAGACGAGGTGTATTCAAATAGTCCCTTATTTTGTTGTAGTGTTCTTAGAAGAGCCAAGAAATATAGTGATTTTGTGTGGCCCTTTGCATGGAATGAGATAGTTCAGGGGGGTTGTGAGAGGTATTGCGATGAGAACGAGAGAAAGAGAGAGATAGAGATTTTTGAAATTAATACAGGTTATGAAATGTTAGTGCAGAGTTTAGATATTGAGAGAGGAGAGAAAATTGATTTACCTTGTGAAATAGAGATGGAGGATTATTTTGATGATACTGTTGTAGATGATAAACACTTACCTAATGATGTAATTGATATAGTGGAGGAATATGCTGATAGAATGTACCTTATGTTAACAAAAAATCCTGATGGAGACAGAACTAAAATCACCAATGTAGACGGGCTTTATGAAATAATGGGAGACAAATATGTAGTTAATTACTGTGTTAATGTAATTAACGAAAATAGTCATTACAATAATAATTATAAAGTAATGTGTGTCAATAAGAATGAGTTGTGTTATAAATACTTGGATTTCGTTGTCCATGACGTGTCCGTTACTTAACTAAATATCACTATAATATTGACGACTCGGAACACAAAGTTTTTTATAAGTAAAAACGTAAAGTTTTACCTTACAGCCTAAACCGGCTTTCACCTATAGAAGGCTTCATCAGAGGCTGTCGTTAGTAGCGCTGCTCGTCTTGTTGTTGGCGACGAGAAAGTGTTTCGAAAGATTGAAGCTGTGTGTGTGTGGTGAGATGTGTTCGAATAATGCGTGCGATTTGAATTGTGTCTGTTCGTTTAGGATGTCGTTTTTATTTGTTTTTGTGTGTTTGTATATTTCTAATTGTTCTAGAGTGTCTAGTTTTCGGCCTTTTGTGTGTACGTGTAGTATGTTCATGTTATCATCATGAATCAAAACATCGACAATAACATGAACATACTACACGTACACACAAAAGGCCGAAAACTAGACACTCTAGAACAATTAGAAATATACAAACACACAAAAACAAATAAAAACGACATCCTAAACGAACAGACACAATTCAAATCGCACGCATTATTCGAACACATCTCACCACACACACACAGCTTCAATCTTTCGAAACACTTTCTCGTCGCCAACAACAAGACGAGCAGCGCTACTAACGACAGCCTCTGATGAAGCCTTCTATAGGTGAAAGCCGGTTTAGGCTGTAAGGTAAAACTTTACGTTTTTACTTATAAAAAACTTTGTGTTCCGAGTCGTCAATATTATAGTGATATTTAGTTATAAATACATCAGGTTAATATACGATGATGGGGGTTAAATAAAAATCAGTGAATGGAGATTTTAAATATTTTAGTTTATGGTTATGACCTTGCTAACTTATGAAATGAGGTGTGGTAAACGGAAAAATAATGACAAAGAATTGTAAATAAATTTATAGTCAAATTAATTATGTTGTGTTGTAAAATGTATTTGATGTAAACAATGTGTGTATATACTAGAAATTGATGTAATAATAATAATAATATTTTGGCAGACTAAATACATAATGAGAATAATTATGAAGGTGATAATAAATGAATTGTAATTGTTTTGGAAGAAGGTAATTAAAATAATTTGCGTTTCAAACAATTGATCGAATTAAAGAATTTGAGATTAATGTAGAGGATAACTGAAAGGTTTAAGTGGGTTTTTTCTAAAGGTAGATGCTGTGGGGTGGAGGAACGGATCTGAGCACCAGTTAACACAGTTAATTAATTAATGTATAGATAAATTTTGATAATGAATTTAAATGATTTAAACTTGATAATAAATAGTAAATGAATAAATGTAAAATGTAATTAGTTGTGGAGTCATATGATTGTTAAAATGTTTCAGAAGATACATGGAGTTGTGTACATGATTTGGAGGTGATGAATTGTTTATAATTTTGTGTCAATAACAGGAATCATGTGTTTTGAGTGATGTATTGTAAGTATGAAGTTTATAATGCAATTTAAATAAAGTAAAATGTTCAATGTTTGAATAATAAATTTTAAATGAGTTTTAAAGGTTCAAATTAAATGATGAAACTAATTTGAGGTAGTTAGGAGTTTTCTAATGTAATTTTTCAATGGGTAACTTAATGTAAAATGTTTGGGTGATAATAATTATTTCAATAAGGCATTTGAATCAGTCAGAGTTAACTTTAATGGGTGTTAGAGAGAATAAGAATTTTGGGAGTAAAAGTAACACAGAAACAGGGTAGTAGTGATTATACACACACACAGTGGAGAGAGTGATTATATGTAGAGTAATGGGAGTAATGTAATTGGAGAGTAAATAAATGATGGTGAAATTTTGTAAAGAGGGTGGTGTGGTAAGGAGTCCTTAACGACAGGCGTTATGGCAGGAGTTGAACCGTATGTGTGTTGGCGGAGTTACCTGGGGGAGGCCAGGAACTAATAAGGGAATGAGTATAGAGAGGGAACACACATCCTAAGTACAAAGAGAGTATCGGGTATTTTGTTATAAGTGGAGAATGATTTAAGTGGAGTTAGAGAATTATTGGTAAATATTTTGGAGAGATTGGTGTCATACTGTATAAGTCCGTAAATGGTTGTTAGAAGGAAGAAGGGGGTAATAAGGTTATATTTAAATACCCATTTTAATAAACCGAATCATTATGAATAACTGAGAATCACCCAAACCAGTTAATGATGAAAATGTTAAACAGAAAATCATAGTTGAGATGCAATAATAAATGAAACAAGTGAAAGATTTAATAGAATTTGAAAATAAATTAAAGCTGTAAGGTGTGTAATTTCTGATCAAACTTAAATGCGAATTGTTTATTTTAAGGTAATATCAACAATGTTAATTATGAGTGTACTATGTTTTATTATGTTTGTTAGGGTGTAGGAAAATTAAATGATAATATATCCAAACATATAATGGTTTACCTTCTGTGAACTGTAGTAGCAGTGTCAGTGTAAGCGAATTGTATGTCTTTTAGTAGTTTCCCCAATTTTCGGGCGGTCATGGCGTCACCGAACCCTGACCGTGGATTTGGCTTAATATTCTAAATTGGTGAACTTAGAAATTAACCGGGGGGGTAATTCAGGGTAATCCACATAACTATGGAAGAGCGGCTATCATTGAAGGTGGTGATAGTGCCGTACTAAGGGTGTGTGAATCATTATAGTGGGATTACTGGTGTCCTCGGACATCAGTAATGCCGAATTTTTATATAACGCTGAAGCAAAAACGGGGTAAGCAGCGTCTACCCCTAAAAAACTTCCTAAAAAACTTCAGTTCTTGTGGAAGCAACTGGGCGCCACAGTCCAGTGGGGGATCATAGTGTGTGTGGTAAGGAGGTTACTCAGGGGAGTAACAAATTAAAATCTTAAAATGACATAAACTAAATGAGCTAATAAGCTAAATAAATGATTTTATTTTGATTCATGAGATGATTACAGTAGACAATTTGTATGAAAGTAATTGATTTACATGTGTTTTGCTCCATATGATAATTTTATAGATGAATGTACTGATTTTGAAACGATTAATGCTAAGGAATTTATTATGTTTTATTATGTTATTATATTACTATGTTAGAGTGTAAGAATTGTAGACATGTGTTATGCGTTGTACCTTGTATAATTTTGTGTAGTGTATCTAAGGTAAGGTCATTCACCTGACCCTGAGAGATCAGCTGATGACTGATGTTAGAGACATGACATGTTTCTCTTAGTGACATATGGATTCTTTTGTTAATGAATCTAATTAAATAATTTTGTTTCTGGGAAAACTGTTAAAACAGATATTGTGGGAATTAAATTTTCTGTAAAAAAAAATTTTTTGTTTCATTTTTTGCTTGAAGTACAGATTGTATATTAATGTTCAATATATATTGTGATTTTGTGTATTGCTAATATATTAAATGAGTTATATGGTTCATATAAAATAAAATAAAGTGTTCATTTTATTTTGTTTATTATGATTGTTAGCAGCTAATTAAGAAGAGTTGTAAATTCATTTAAAGGATTTGGAAATTTTGAAAGTAAATGGAAAGAGATGATCAAATTAATGGTAATATGAATCTTTGATATTGGACTTAGATTAATTTCTCTAGGTGAACAAAATTTAAATGATTTAGTTTGAGTTGTTGATTATTTTTTGTGACAGAAATTGCCATTTACGTCAAACCGATAAAAATATTGAGAAAAGGAATTGAAGTTAAAATCTAAAATATTTTATGAATTTAAGATCAACAAAGTAGTATACAGATACTGTATTCAATAAAATCATGAGTAAGTGTACGCACCCAGTATTTGCTAAAGGCAACCCAGTACTTATGTAAGGGGGAACATATCGGTTGAGGATCCGGTATGGTATAAGACCAGTTTCTGATTTGTTGGTGGAATGATAAAAGGTTAGGTGGTATTATGGTGAGTACCTGTCCGATTTTATGGTGTTGGGATCTCGAACAGAGAAGTCCACTAATCTCATTCAGGTGCAGCTATAATCGCCGAGCTAGGGGGTTAGTTTACCCATGATGTGTTAAGGATTAAAGGGGGGTTGTTGGCGCCATATCCTCACCGATCCTCTTAGGGTTAGCAATGAGAGTTTTTCTGTTTCAGCAGAAAACATCTCATTGGGGGGGTATTGTAACAGGACAAATCTGAGGGGTTTTATATTTTTATTGCAATTATAAATGTAACACAAGGTCTACCCAAACAGGGCCTCAGTTTTGAACCATAAGCATTCTGTGTCGGGGCACCAAGACGCACATTTTGTCAGCGCCCTGCAATAAGCACTGTTTCTTAAGGCATTGGAATGCGAACCTGTGCACAGATGAGTGCGCCTCCGTTGGTGAAAAGCACGAATTTTTTAGCGAGCCTCTGGACTGTGATACCTCACCCAGACTCACTCCCAGAAAGGAAACTGCAATTTCACTAATGAACATGTCATGTGATTTTATCCACGAATCAGAGCGCAAGCTGGTGACCATGTAGCGGATGTAGCCGGAGTGACGCTTAGGGTAGCATCAGTTAGTCGACTTACAGTTTCAGACCGCTCGCGGTCATCTAAAACATTGCTCGAGCAAATTAGGGTCGGCCAACCAGCAAATTGTGTGTTTAAGATGTGTAAAACAATGTAAAAAGTTTAAATCAACAGTGCACCGAGTTAAGCTCAAGTGAACCTTTTTCAAAATTAAAACAATAATCTTTTTTGGGACATAGTGTGATGAAAATGCAGGACGCAGCACGTGGTCAACAGCGTCTACGCTTACAAACGTAATTGTATCACGTTGAATCTATTATCCAAATTTCACAATATAGATTTCTTCTTTTAAATCCAAATCACTGGGGTAGAAACTCTGAATGACTGTGTGTGTGCGCGTGTGCAGATACTGGGCTGTCTATACAGATATGTATAATATACGTAAATGTTACGTTAAGGTAGAATATTTACCATATTAAATAGCCTAAATGATTGTTTTGTACTGTTTTAAAAAAGAAGACTAATTAAGATCAACAGTATCTATTTGAGAAGAAAATGAATATTAATTAAGTATAAAAGAAAATGAAAACGTTCAAGTGGCCTAAAGGTTTATTTTGTAAAATTTTCTAATAAAAGATGATTCACATGAACAGTAATAAATTTGAGATATAAAATATCGGTATGGAGAACCATACATGACTTCCATATTCTAAGATTTATATTTAAAATCATTTTCGAAATGAAATATTACCATAGAAACTACTTCTTTCTACTTACTGCTTCAGCCTTAACCACAGTACTGTGGTCACTAACGTATACCACCTCACGTTATCGCACTCGATTTTCACTGATGATGGAAGTCGATGGCATTGCCGAAACGTCTGGTTTTGTAGAAAACATTGGACTACGGCCAAATATCCTGGGAAGGAATTTTAACAAAAACTACTTCTTTTTTGCCGATAATGTTGTACACATATGTATAAAAAATATGCATAAAATTAATGGCTTGTATAAGTTAATGATTGATCTCCATTAAGTAGTGCTCAAGTTTCCAAAGTTTTAATATTATGATGTCCGTAATTAAAACATCAGAGCAGGTTTAGTGTGTATGAGGGTACACCATGGACAAAAATTTTCAACATTTCCTATTTAGCGTTGCTTAGAATAAAGCTGTGAATCTATAGTGTACGTTTCACAGAACAAACACGCGGAAAAGAAGGAGCGCTCCGAAGTCACTCATGGACCCTCAGCATCTTGCAGAGGGTTCATTCCCTAAAGACGAAAAGTCTGTCTATGAATCGTTCCTCTGTAAACACGTGCAGTTACACTGCCCAGTGATCCACAGGAAGCAAATCGCTATCCACACTGGACACTTTTTCGGCTTGCACGCGTTATGTTGGTATGGGTTCGGCACTTTCCATTTAAAAAGCGTGCAAATGTAAGAAAATAAACATGAATGAGGCCAGAAATAACGCGAATTTTGTGTGTGTGTGTGTGTGTGTGTGTGTGTGTGTGTGTGTGTGTGTGTGTGTGTGTGTGTGTGTGTGTGTGTGTGTGTGTGTGTGTGTGTGTGTGTGTGTGTGTGTGTGTGTGTGTGTGTGTGTTTGTGTCTTCCCTGCCTTTTTATTGCGGTAATCATAATAATAAAATGGACATGTAAACAGTACATAACTGAGATATGCTTGCCTGCCACGCACGATATATTTTCTCTTAAATACATGATTTACATTAAAATGAAAAAATTATAATTTTATTGCCTGGCAACAAAATTATTTTATTTTTAACAATTACCATTGTTTGAAAAAGTTTAAATGAATTTTCAAGTACTTTACTCTTGTTAAAACGTAAAAGGTTGCAGGCAAACTACCCCTTCCCCTTAACCGATCTTCACCAAAATCAAAAGGCTTTGAGTCCTCTACAATTCAGTGAAGTATGCAAAACATTATTTGATTCTGTTTGAATTTGCGGCTGTTATCGTTTGCCATAGAAAATACACTTGATAAAAAACGTTGCTGGTAAACTACCCCTTCCCCTTAACCGATCTTCACCAAAAACAATAGGTGTTGAGTACTCTACAAATCAGGGCTAAATGCAAAAAATTATATGATTCTGTTTGAATTTGCGGCTGTTATCGTTTGCCATAGAAAATACCCTTGTTAAAAAAACGTTGCAGGTAAACTACCCCTTTCCCTTAACCGATCTTCACCAAAAACAATAGGTCTTGAGAACTCTACAATTTAGAACTGTATGCAAATAATCTTTTGATTCTGTTTGAATTTGCGGCTGTTATCGTTTGCCATAGAAAATACCCTTGTTAAAACATAAAACGTTGCAGGTAAACTACCCCTCCCCTTAACCGATCTTCACCAAAAACAATAGGTATTGAGAACTCTACAATTCAGGGCTGTATGCGAAACATTATTTGATTCTGTTTGAATTTGCGGCTGTTATCGTTTGCCAAAAAAAAAAAATTTCCCTTAATAAAAAAAAACTGTTCCAGGTAAACTACCCCTTTCCCTCAACCGATCTTCACCAAAAACAATAGGTCGTGAGTACTCTACAAATCAGGACTGTATGCAAAAAATTATTTGATTCTGTTTAAATTTGCGGCAGTTATCGTTTGCCATAGAAAAAAAATCTACAGACACAGACAGACAGACACACAGACACTTTTCGAAAAACGACTTTTTTTCATGTTTTGAGTGTAGTACAATCAGAATCTGCAATAATCTCGAACACGATTTTTTTTGCCATCACCATACTTCCATTTCCTTAAGGAATATGGAAGTAAAAAAAAGAGTAAAAAGTAAATTTAAACCAAATATTGCAATTGATTAATAAACAACTAATTAATATGGTCAATGAGTGTAATTATTGCTATACACAACCTTGAATCACGTTTGTACTTCACAGTTCGTGCGACGGACCTGGCCCTGTAAGGTAAGTTATCATGGCTCATTAATAATTTAAATGTGTAAGGGAGATAGATAAGTGTACAGTATTAATCACGCACTGTAATAATATATGTGTTATGTATTTTATGTCTGTGTAAATATTCCTTATTTTTGTGTATAATGTGTCTTATACTATAAGAGATAAGATTTTGCCACGTTATAATTATACGATATTCGTATAAGTGAATATAAGGGTTTCAATATTAGTTAACCCACACACTAATTAATAACATGACAATTTGCAGTTTTTAATTAATAAACAAAATGAATATAAGTTTATTAACAAAGTCGTACTAATTTCACAACCAGTACTAAATCCTCTGTACTCTTTACTTGTAACGATATTCACGTGCTTATCCACCCTCAATTAACTACCAAAGCCTGAGACCTAGCTGGGAAACATCAAGGTAAATACTGCAGAAGAGTATACCTTCGAGACGTGGGTAAGTGCGCACAAATGAGTAATAGCATATGTGCAAAAGTGAGTTGTTAAGAGTATCGTTGCAATATATATGTCTACTATATATAACATATATATATATATATATATATATTATTACACACCGAGTACGTACGTCTCTTTCGAGCCCCGCGATGGAAGCCAATTTATTACTAACCACTGTGTTCGTGTTATAACCCCACGGTTGTTTTCACCAATTTATTATGGATCTTAATTTAATAGATGTTGTGATATAGTTAATTATATCTATCTTATCTCTCTATTTAATATAAGGGTGTTGATGTAAGTGAAAATTATGTAGGTAGGGTGTTATTCGAAAATTCCGCTCAAGCCTATTCTGCTCTGAAGAGAATGAGAGAAATTTTGTATGGAATTCTCCTCTCTTTAATACCTGAGAAGTCCGCGAATAGCGCTGTGGTTCCCAGACAATGGAATTTTGTAGGTTAACCCACCGCGTACGGTGATTATTGGTTATACTCTCTATCTATCTTATTTCTTATTCGCATTCCATTAAATCATACATAAATGAGAAGATATTGAAATTCTGAAATGATTCTTTATTAGTTTTTAATATTTAATATCCAACAAGATTGTTCTCTTACTTTAGATACGAAAAGGCTATAAGTCAGAATTAATCGATTATCGATCAGTACAAGGTTTTATATTAAATTCACTTATGGGTTTATAATTCTTTTAAATACAGGGTGTGAAGGTTCTTTGAACTGTTGGGAAGATCAGAAAATACATAAATATGAATACAAGGTATTACAATATAGAGTTATATTTTATTAACTAATATTTAAATAATTGTTGCTTTACCGTCCGCTGGACATCACAGCTCGATGAGGCTGTGTACGGCTAACATCTCTTAGTGTTTGGTCAGTAGCGAAAGCAGATGAAATGATCTTCGTCCGTCTTGTCTCCAAAGTTGTAATAAATGTGGAATTCTTGGTCCTTGGTTGATGCAGAAATACCGCTCCTTTTGGTCACCAATGTCCGAGTTTGTGGTTACGTGCTTCGACGAACTTCGAATCCAAATACGTTTTTCTATTGGATTGTGTAAACCGCCAGTTCCAATGTAATTTGGTGGTTATTTTAGTTTCGTTTGTTTTAGAGGATTATATCTTTATGCAGGTAGTTATTTCTCTGGTTTTATTACTTCGTTAATTTAACATTCTGTTCATGATCCGGAATTGGGCAATCCAAGTTCTTCCCTTAATTTTAGTTACTTATTATATCGTTTTATATTATCCAATTATACAATATGGTTAACGGTTATTTGTCCAAAATATTGCAATTTATTATTCATTTATTGTAGCTTTTTTTTTTTTTTTGTACTCGGTATTTTAAATTAAATTAGTTTTCTATTGAGCATCTCTCTCTTAGTTAAACTCTCCTCGTTCAGGTAAAAAAATTCAATAATCAAAATCAACAAATTCTATCTATTTTGTCGTCCATAGCAACCCTCTTTTTTATTCTTATTCGATATTGTGCTATATTATAATCATTTCATACAATATTCTTCCACTCATCAAAATAATTCCTTTCTAAACTTTCATTATATCCGAATATAATCTTATTTATAGCCTGTTTACTAATTCTTATATATTTTGCCGTTTTTTACTCTTAGTCTGTTTATTTTAATAAATATTATTTTTCCGTTACCAAACATTATCTATCGGTATCAATGCACTATGGCATTACCATAATTTGTTTAGTTTGAGTTTGTTTATTCTTTATTATTAATTATTATTAATTTCTACTAACTTATTAGATTATATTTAGTATTTGTTACTAATTTCTTTACCTAACCTTTCTGATCTGTTTTATTATATAATGTTATTGGCTGTTAGGCCTATTATTATACCTTGATCTACTCCTGAATTTAACTTGTTACTATTTATAATATTATAGAACCTTTTATCTATTTATAGTATGGTGGTATTACACTCCTTTGGTACCTTGTTAACAATTATAGCCTTTTTATCCAAGTTTACACTTATTATCATCTTATTATCTACGTACATGTA
The DNA here is from genome assembly GCA_034769895.1 of Magicicada septendecula. Taxonomy (NCBI): domain Eukaryota; kingdom Metazoa; phylum Arthropoda; class Insecta; order Hemiptera; family Cicadidae; genus Magicicada; species Magicicada septendecula. The sequence goes on from CM068375.1 coordinate 434,494,700, forward strand.
TACAAATAATTATTTTTATAATATCTAACAACAACTTTATCTTGACCTATAGATAACACATAACACTGACATTAATTAATACTCAATAACTGAGTTCACTCACAGTTCTACAACGTTAAACGAATAATACATATTACTTAATTACCTGATATTCTATCAACAGGAAATCTTTCACATGATAACACAAAATATAAAATCACGGTCATGATAACAACATAACATCATACAATTCATAACAAGTATTTTTGAGTAACTTAGGTCGTACACTGTTTACTCATTCTTATCTATTTTAAAAACATCAATTATTCTGAAATAGTCACATTAGTTTTTCTTTTTACAATATTTGTCAATGTCTGTTATTTACCTCTCACTGAACCTTGAGGTTTATTACTATTAACATTATTACATGCTTATCTTTTATTATTATTATTATTACCTTGCATTCTTATTACTTTTAAACAATTATGGGTTTATTTTCTGACCTTTTTATAAGTGTGGAAAATGAAAATATTTTCTTCCCTATTCTAATTTTAATATTTTATTTATCTAAAAATGAACTTTTTTCATGTGAAAAACTTACAATTTTATTGTACGCGTTTCGGCTTAGTATCCGCCTTCTTCAGCTTTGGTAACAGACTGCCAGCATTTTGTAACGGTTGTGTGGAAGGTGAAGTGGGGGTGGTGTGTGGAGGAAGGGGATTGGCGCGGGGATTCAACTTACTGTTTGTTTTCTGTATAATTGTGTCAAAAAGTGTATACAGAAAACAAACAGTAAGTTGAATCCCCGCGCCAATCCCCTTCCTCCACACACCACCCCCACTTCACCTTCCACACAACCGTTACAAAATGCTGGCAGTCTGTTACCAAAGCTGAAGAAGGCGGATACTAAGCCGAAACGCGTACAATAAAATAGTAAGTTTTTCACATGAAAAAAGTTCATTTTTAGTTAAGTGTTAGTGCTGTGAAAGAAGAGATGAATAATCAAGACAACTATTTTATTTATGTAACGTCGAGGACCGCATTTCTGTTACGTTACATATGCTTCCCCTCCTAAAGAAGTTTAATTTACCTGAATTTAATTTGGGTCAAGTAAACTTATATTTTTTCCATGCCCTTGAATATCCTCCTTACCTTCATATTAATTTCAATGGTCAATGATGGAATTCTCAATGTGACATTTTGGACTTGTATTTACCTTTTTCTATTTAATGACAATTCATTAATCATATTAACATTCTTGGCTTGTTTCCTTTTAACATTACTTGTCAATGATTGGTCACAATAATCAGTACAACTTAGTTTGACTTTTCTCCTATTTCTAGTTACTGCTATCAATGCGTTTCTCCATTATTCTTCTGTCAGCTATCTTCCTTCTGTTTTCTTCCTTCATACTTTTGGAATCTGATGTCATTCTTCGCAGCGATTCTAATATCCCTTAAATATTCAATTTCCCTAACATTCCCTAACATGTGAGCTGGTACAGTTCAGAGAGGCACTGTTTGGCTTCATACTCTGCTGCCCACACTACACTTCAATATAGTACTGCTGGAATTCATCTACAGTCAGCTATAAAAATATAATAATATCATAATAATCTTTTTATTTAATTAATAATAAACATCTTGGGGATTCGTTACGCTGTCATGTTTTATATTTAATTATTCATATATTCCATCCTTCGTGATTCCATCTTATTTTCATTAACTATTTTCAGATAATATTTTTGACAGTCATTATTTGTAACTATCTTTATCTTCTTTTTTGTGACAGCAATTCTAAGTATTATCTCTTCACTGGTTATTCTCACTTCCAAGACTTTCTAAATTGTAATTGATTTAATTATCATCATTACTTGGTTTCAGTGTATTTATAGTCATTAAATTATCCATTGTTCTTCTTATTTTACCATTTTGCCTGGTCACATTACCACTAATTATGTTGACATATGTTTTTTCTTTTTCCATTTAAAATTATCTGGTCATAAACAATTATTTATTTTGTTTTTCGATTCGCTTGGCATTTTGGCCTGTATCTTAGATCATATTGGTTTTTTAATTATTTTGCATAAGTCCTTCTTGATATGAAATTTTTTAATCTTGGGGTTTTATTCTTAAATATTTAGAATAATTTCTTTGTAAACATATAGTAATATTTTCTTACTTCCTTTTCTAATCTTGGGGGTTTTATGAAATCTTCATAATAATTTCTTTATAACCATATAGTAAGACGTTCTCTTACTTCCTTTTGAATTTTGTGGTTTTTTATTAAATAATATTGTTCAAAATATTTAGTACGTTGTACTTACATACTTTTTTGGATTTTGTGGTTTTTTATTTCATATATTTTCGTCCGTCTTGTCAGTCCTTTATGATTGGTGATGGTGTTTCTTCATGATATTTTTTTATAGATTCTTGATTGTATGTTCCCTTAATTTTTTTCGTGATAGAGTTCATTATTTCATAAGTATTATTGTTATTATTTTTTGTTATTACATAGGGTCCTGTATATAATAACAATAATTTTTTCGTTATTCCTTCTAGAGTACTGGGTAACTCTCTATTTCTTATTAATATTTTTTCACCAACCTGGTAATTTATTGGTTTTGGATGATTCTTTTTATACTTCCTTTTCTGTTGTTCTGCCTTCTCCATTATTCGGTTATAAAATTTAATGTTTTCAAATTGATACTCTGGGTTAATTGGAAAATTGATGATATCCTGGATTTCCCTAGGTGGAAGCTTTTCAAACATTACCGTATACGGGGTATTTTCAATGGATTGATGGTAAGATATATTGAGAAATTCTTCAGTAAGTAACAAGTATTCGTGCCACCTCCTCTTTGGTCATGACAGTAACTTCGGAGTATCCTGCCAACCTCCCTCAATACTCGCTCCGCAGGATTGCTGCTGGGGTGGTAGACTGAAGTCTTATATGTTCTAATACCATGTTTTAGAAGACTATGTAACGTGTCAAAATTGGGGAATTTTATTTATTGAATTTCTGGGGTATTTGTATTGTATTTTTAAATTTTAGTTTCGGGGTTTCGTAAAAATTATTGTGCAAACATCAATTCCATTGTAACAGACCACGTGGCAAGATAACAGTTAGAACAAAGCAAGACGCAGTTTCCCGTTGTGAAATTAGTACTGAGGTATGCACCACCCTCTATTTCTCAGAACTGTGCGTGAATGTGACAGTGCGCCCGTACGCAACGACTCAAGTATGCGCGCTGTAGGGACGCCAAGAAACTCAAACGGCGCTGTAAAAAATGGCGCAGGAGCGAACAATTGGTGAAAACCAACAAGCGACCTACAGGAAATGTGGCTAAGGACCGCCTACTTTTAGTGATGTCAGAATAGCAATGCCTAATATCGTTGTTACACACTATGAAAAAAAACCACTATGCTTCATGAATAAAGTTGATAGAACACAGCAAATCAACTTTTAACGGCGACAAAATCCTTTGGCAGTGGATACGAACTTCCTACCGCTCAACAAAGGACGCTTCCCAGTCTTACTCTATACGTGTCGGCCGACACACAGAGCCAAGTTAGGCTCCTTATAAAATTTTATGTTTTACCGGTAATAGAGTGCAACAACAGTAAAAAGTTATGTGACCGCGGTCAATCAAAAAGGTAAAACCGATTCAGATACTTTTCGGACATTAAGAAAACAAGAAATTTAAAAGAACAATGGGTGTGCGCGAAGACCACGTTGCCGGGGCTTATTCATTCTAATAAAAGTGTAAGGGCTGTGGGGATTAAAATGGTATGGGGTTTTTAATAAATTAAAATTAATATATGTGAGAAAGGCAGGCTGGGCTGTTTATATTTATGTATGTGTGTGTTATATAGAGAAGGTAAGGTAATTATGTTTTTGTATTAATAATCATCTAGGTATAAGTCTGTCATGCCAAGTTTAAAAAACAGAGTAGAGAATAACAAATTTTTTTGATTTTATACATGTAAGATGCTCAACAACAGTAAAAATTAAAAACTACTATTTTTCAAATGGTAACTATTGAGAGTTAAATTCTTTCAAAAACCTTATTTCGTTTTATGTACTGTCAAGTTCGTCGAACGAATTGGGTTCGTCCCCACTATGCGATCCGGCCAGATCGAAGATTAAAGGTAAGTGGAAGTTTCAATATAGTTAATAATTAAATACCAAAAAGCAATAAAGTTACAATTGTTGCCGTGACGCCAGGATGTAATATAACAAAAAAGGTTGTATTACACCGGCCTACATTTGACAGTACATTGAATGAAGTACGGTTGCGAAAGCAAAATTGTATTGAGGTAGATGTTGAAATATCAGTTTTGAAAAAAGACTAATCATTGGCAGTTGTTACGTAAGAAAAAATAGATCAAATAAAAATGTCTGAGAACACAGAAAAAAGCAGTGTAGTAGATTCAGTTATGAGTGAGAGTGGCCTTGGTTCAATGAACCCGTCACCAAGTGTGAGCGAAGTAAGTCAGTCAAGGCCAACAGCTGAGTTGAGCGTGCAATCAATAGTTAACGATGACCTAACTGGGTCAATTATAGTCGATCACGCAGAAGCAAAATCTACCCCGGTATTAATCAAATCAAATAAAGCGAAAGAATTATCAATGAATGATATATTCAATCTAATACAAACTATGTCTGAAAACATGGTAAAAAATAGTGATTTCAAAGAATTAAATAAACGTTTTGATAGAACTGACGAAAAATTTGAGAGTCGTTTTAATACTAATGACGAGAAATTTGAGATTTTAAGTAACGAATTCAAAGAACAGAAAATAAAATGCGAACAGCAGAATATTAAAAATGATATTATTTTTAATGAAATTAAAGAACAGAATATTCAGTTTCAGCAGAATATAAATATAAAATTTGATAATTTGAGTCGTGTACTAGAGAAACATATTGATGAACGTTGTGAAAGTATGAAATCACAATTGTCAGAGTCTATAAATGAGCAATTAGAGTGCCGTGTTTCTGATATAACCAATGATATAACTAATAAAGTAGAGAAACAGATCACGGAACAATATAGAGTAATAAATACAATTGTTGAGAAACAAGTCAGTGAATGCAACACCAATACTGAATGTAAGGTTGGTTATGCTATGAGTCAGATTGAAAATAATAATAGTAAAATAAGAGAAATAGAAAATAATTGTAAGATTGAATTTAAGACCATACACGATACAATAAGTGACCTTGAATCTGATAGTAACCTTAAGTTAATGAATGTTAAAAATGAATTGAGCATGGCCATCAGCCAACAAGTAAACACTGTTACCGAACGAGTAATTATGACTCGTGACGTAAGCAGTGAAGTTGATTTAGAGACATTCAGTTGTGACAACAAAAGAGTACATCCTATGCAGTTCATAAATAGAGTGAGAGAGTTCAATAAGTTTAGTACTAATAACTGGGAAGTTCAATTATTAAAAATTTTAAAATGCTTCAAGGGTAGTTCGGAGATATGGGCCGAGGTACACAAAACGGAATGGGGGTGTTTTGAAAGTTTTGAGTCCGCATTCAGAAATAAATACTGGTCTGAAGAAGACCAAGAAGTATTACGAAGCAGAATTATGGGAACCGGGAATTTTGGGGGGCCCAATAATAATATAACAAGGTATGTGATGAGAATATTTAATGAGGCGAAGTACTTAGAACCGCCATTGCCATTTAGATCCTTCGTGAGGCATATCAGTAAGCATTTGCCAAGAGAAGTACAAATAACACTAATGACGCGGGAGGTAGCTAATATCAGCGAACTAGAAAACATTTTAGATGTGTTTCAGAATATCCGGGACCAAGAATTGAGTCGTCGTCAGAACCAGCAGAATGTAAATAATGGAGGTAATCAGGGACTGCCGAGAGGACCTACAAATGGACCGGCATACCCCAGACGAGAACAAAATAATCGAGGACCAAAATGGACTTGTCCGGCATGCTCACAGGAGAATTATGCGACACAAAATTTTTGTTTTAGATGCAGGAGGGAGAGACCGGGTCAGCGACAGGGACAACAACCCACGCAGAACCACCAGGCATACCAACAAAGGGGAGAGGACCAAGGAGGAGCGCCGAGAGGCAACGCTCATGAACAGCGGGGAAGAGGATACAACACACCAGTGGCGAGCACGTCTGCGGGAAACTAAGAGAGACAATGGAACACCGGACCCGACCGTTGTCGCCGGAAGTTTCTGGGGTCCAAATGGATGACAGATATCGAAACAACGTTGTTATAACGGATTTATCTGAGGAATTATTGGAGGAGGAAGATTTCGAAGCAGGGAGACGGGAGAATGGACTGACCGAGGTGAAAATCAACATAGAAGGTAAGGAGATTAAAACTTTAATAGATACAGATAGCGAAATCTCTGTTATTTCTGAACACGTACTAGATGAGTTAAAAGAAATAAATAATAATATTCTATCTTTGCCAGTAGCGGGGGTGACGATTGTAGGTATTACGGGAGTTCGGAGTAAAAGAGTCACCAAACAAGTACATTTAAATATGATAATTAATGGGGCAGGATACGACAATACATTTCTAGTCGTACGGGGATTAAATCTTGAGGTTATATTGGGAAATGATTTTCTGATTAAACATAAAGCGGTGATTGATTTTCATAAATGGGTGTTAGAATTAAATAGTGAAGGGGAACCAGTCCGTATTAATTTTGAGAGGGTGGTAGATGCGTTAAGAATTTCGGGGGTCAGGGTGATACATAATCGGGGTAATAAACAAGAAATGGGAGTTAGTGTGAATGTATGTAGTGAGAGTAAAATAGAATGTGAGGAGAATGTAGATCACTTATGGAATGAGAGAGCACTTAAATTTTGTAGTGAGGGTGGCGTAATAGGGAGTTCTCAACGTGAATCGTTGTGGCGGGTAGTAGAGAATTTTAGAGAAGTGTTTGCCGATATACCAGGGAGGGCAAGAAACTATGAATGGGAGCTGAAGGTAAGGGAACACGCACCCTATGTGCAAAGAAGTTATCCGGTGCCATATGCGAAGAGGAGAGCGGTTCAGATTGAATTAGAGAAAATGTTAGAGGGAGATATAATTGAGCGATCCGTATCACCATATTCTAACCCCTTAGTAGTAGTGATTAAAAAAGATGGTAGAGTTAGGTTGTGTTTAGATGCCCGCAAAATCAATCAAATTATCATTCCAGACCGGGAGTCACCCGAAGCTATAGAAGAAAGTTTTCAGAAGTTCAGTGGTGTGAAATATATGACCTCTTTAGACCTACCCGCCGGGTATTGGCAAGTTCCGTTGGCAGCGAATAGTAGAAAATATACAGCCTTCTTATTCAATGGATAAAATTATCAATTCAAAAGACTACCGTTTGGATTGAACACCAGTGTAGCTAGTTTTATCAAGTGTCTTGACGAAATTTTGCAACCCGATAACTTAGATTTTTTAACCATATACGTTGATGATATTCTGATAGCTTCTAGAACATTTGAAGAGCATGTAGAACATTTAGAATATGTATTGGAGAAGTTATACCAGGGAGGTTTGACAGTGAATTGGGACAAATCAAAATTTTTGCAAACTGAGATACATTTTTTAGGTTTCATCATAACACCCACAGGAATGTGCGCTAATCCAGACAAAATAGAATCCATCCTGATGTTCCCGGAGCCTAAAAATATAAAACAATTGCAAAGTTTTCTTGGTCTCTGTAATTTTTACAGGAAATTCCAGCGGAACTACGCCCAGACGACGGCCCGACTCAGCGCAGTGCTGCAAAAGAACAAACAATGGAGATGGGGAGATAACGAAAGAGCAGCGTTCAACGAAATCAAAAATAAGTTCGCTGATATGATTTTAATGAACCACCCGAATTTTAATGATAAATTTTACTTACAGACAGACGCCAGCAATATAGCACTTGGAGCGGAACTGTACCAAGAGGACGAGGCGAAAGAACACAAAACCATTGCCTTCGCCAGCCGGATGTTGCTAGCCGCAGAGCGTAACTATACTACCACCGAGAAGGAGCTCCTCAGTATAGTGTTCGCCGTGAAGAAGTTCCAGACGTATCTGCTGGATAATAAAACCATCATCAGGACGGACCATAAAGCGCTGTCGTTCCTGAATACTTGTAAACTCACACACAGCCGAATAACCAGGTGGGTGTTAGCTCTTCAAGAGTATAATTTTTCTTGGGAATACATTAAGGGTGTAGAGAACAGGGTGCCAGACACACTATCACGAGTAGACACAGACAGAAATAGAACGGGTAGAGATATTAAAGAAATAGAGATTTATAGACTATCCCGGGAAGATAAACTTTTTGGGGAAGAATTGAAGGATATAAATGTAATGCAAAGAGCCGATAGTAAATTAAATAAGATAATTACTAGTATAGAATCAGATGTAGATGAATTTGGATATAAACAATATTTTCAAGTATTTCAGGGGAGTTTATTTAAAAAAGCAGAGGGGAGAGAGAGAGATTGGAGGTTAGTTATACCTGAAGGGTTGATAGAGAAAATAGTGTGGGACTGTCACCTTAGATACAGGCATTTTGGGGCACGGAAGTGTGTGAATGTGTTAAAGGAATCTTGTCTATTTAAAAATATGGAGAAACGCGTCCGAAAGATACTTAGAGTTTGCGAGCTATGTCAGAAATCTAAAGTTGTGAATTATAGGTTAGAAGGAGAACTAAATTACATTAAAGTAGAAAAACCATTTGATTTAGTAGCTGTAGATTTGTACGGCCCATTGCCAAAGGGTAGGGGCAGAGTGATGCATATTTTTGTTGTACTTGACACTTTTTCCAAGTATGTAAGGTTATATAGCGTGAAGCGAGCAACAAGTAAGGTGCTGAGTGAGAAGATAACACGCGATACATGATCAACGTGGGAAAGCCGAAGGTGATATTATCCGACCATGGGCCGCAGTTCATCAGCGGGAGATGGCGCCAGACTCTCGGATGGGAAGGTATCATCCCAAAGCACACCGCAGTGTATCATCCGCAGTCCAATCAGGCGGAGCGCGTCATGAGGGAGTTGGGCAGAATTTTCCGAACATACTGCCACGCCAAACACAGTGAGTGGCCACTCTATGTTCAGAAGATTGAAAATTGGCTTAACTGCACCACCCACGAGTCGACAGGGTTCACACCTTATGAGTTAGTAAGAGGGAAGCGTCCACAGAGAGTTTTGGAACAATTAATTGAATATCCACCGGAAACCAACACTATTGGTAACGATGTTAAATTGAGACTAGCCAATGAAAGTCTGTTGACGAAAGGGGAGAGGAGAAAACAGAAACATGACATGAAAGGTAAGTGGACGCAGTATGAGATTGGACAGCTGGTATTGGTACGACGACACGATTTATCAAGTGCACAAGATAAGATCAAGAAGTTTTTCTTATTGTACGAGGGGCCGTACGAGGTAGTGGAAATAAAAATGAAGAATTCATATGTGTTACAGAATAGAGAAACGAGGGAGATAGTTGGAACGCACAACGCTACAAATTTGAAATTATTTTGGTCAGCATGAGGATTTTTATCAATGATTAAGTGTATGAATGTAATTTAATTGTTTTTTCTATATGTTTTTAGAAAGGATCCTCCCCCATTTTCGGGCGGTCATGATCTTACCAGTCCTGACCGTGGAATTCGGAACTCGGAGGCGGGCGATGGTTGGCGGATCTTCCTTCGGGTGGTGAAAACGATGATGGTCCGGCTCCACCAAAATTGGTATAAAGTAGAAAACTAACTACATATTTGAACGGGGAGGGGGACCCCAAAAAGGTACGTGACACGCATTAATTTTTTAATACACTCCAGGTGCAGCGGTTTTGGTGTACCTGTCACGTGCCTGCACTGCCTTAGAGTGTTGTACATAATGGAGGCTGCACCTAAATACAAGGCAGTGCATACAAACTTAAAAATTTTCAGTGTCAATGGCAAAATTCAAGTTGAGCCATTGACAGCAGTATTCCTTAAGCCGAAATGAAGAGTTTTGCTGAGAGGCAGATTTGGCGATGGTTCAGATGGCGGGTCTGGAGAAATGAGAGCGGTAAGGGAGAAGAGTTGGGATTAAAGGGGGAGTAATTTCACAAAGCAGATCTGAATTTATCACCAAACTTGCCTCATAGCAAGAACACCCCCATTTCAGGCGGTCACGATCTTACTAGTTATGGTTAAGGATAGATAGAGTCAGCCTCCAATGTAAATAGAATTTGGAAAAAAAAAAAATATCCCAAAAATATTTTGGATGTTTATAATTTTAAATTTAAATAAATTTTAGAATTAAGTGACCAAATATAATTGTCAAGTTTTAGTATCAGTGAGCATGGGAACGTTTTAAAAGATGTGTAATAAAATAAAAACTTGTTATCAATACAAGATGTGGGGATAATTTTGGGGGGTAGATTGGTGCTCAATGAAGTGATAGAACAGTGGAGTGTGGAACTGCAATTGTCGAAAGTTTTAGTTTATCACTTTTAATTAGTTAGTTATTAAGCTGCTATTGCGGGGGTGGCCTGTGCTCTCGTAGATAGCGAAATGGGTTGGGGGTAACAGAGAGTGTTACCTCCATCGGAGGCCAAATGGCGAAAATGTGCGACACACCTTTTTCGTGCAAATTCAATTTGTACACTGATAGACGCTCGTGTCGCACATAGCAATGATGAATGTAACAGGCGTTGAAATGCAAGTTAGATTTCCACGACTTTTCGGGCGGTTACTGCCTTACCAGCACTAATCGTGGATTTGGCTAGCGGCCAGCTATGGTCATATCAAGTCCCTTGACCATAGCTGACTTGAAATTGGTATATATTAGAAATTAAATGGGGGGTTGAAATTTAGGGGAAATCCAGGTACTATGGAACAGTGGCTACCACTCTGCCCGCATGGGGGCAGCAAAGCCAGGTGGTAGACCCGTTTAAGGGCGTTTAATTATAGACAAGAATATGTTGATATTCAGAACATTAAAATGTAACTGCCAAAGCAAAGACACGGAGAGGTCAAACTACTCCACTATATGCCGTCTTTGTGGAAGCGAAAAGGCGCCACAGCCTTACATAACTTGCAATAGGGTGTGTGGATGGGAGGTGGCTCAGATGAGCCACGAATTTAAATTTTATAACATAAAATTTTTGACTCAAATTTTGATCCAACGAAAATGCTTGTGTTCTGTTTAAATAACTACATGCTCAGACATGCAATATAAGGTGTTCACTCTGTTTAAATGTAATATTTTATTGTAGTAGGATAGATATAAGAATTGATAGAAAGTATATGCTGTATATGATTTGTGTAGTTTGTAAACTAAGCAAATAATTAAACCGACTGGCAGGCAGTTAACATAATAGAAGTAAGTATTGATAAATATATATTTCATGTAATTTGTTCAATTTTGAGATGTGTCTTCATGTGTTAGGAGATCAGCGGATCAGTAATAAAATGTCACTGGTATATTGGTTGTAAAAGTTCCAAGTAATTAATATGCTACTTTAAAGTAATGAGAAAAGTAATTTGATAAAGTGAGAAGTAAAGTAATAATTTATGCAAGTTAATAAAAGATAGTTTTTGAGGGTGATAAATATTTGGTGGGACATGTAGATCTGTCCGAGTTAAAGTTAAAGTTGAAATAGTAGAGATGAAAATAATGTCATGTGGTTTTGAGTTAATGTAATGTTGTTTTGTTTTAAGAAGTATTAATGTTGACACAGTAGTTATGTGGAATATGTAGAGTTTTGAGTGATACATTAATGTTTATAATTGATGTTGTTATTTTGTTGAAGTTGAAGTGAGGTAATGAGATTGAGATTTTTGGGATGGCAATTTTGTAGTAGGGGGTAGTGTAATGTAGGAGTCCGCAACATAATGATAAGTTGAGACGGGATGGGACCGATTTAGTGGGAAAGGGGTCGCCTCAGGTAGAATCCAGGGACCAGATAATGGGAAATGAGTTTTTTTTTTGGGGGGGGGGAAACACGTATCCTAAGTACAAAGGGTTGGAGAGTTTTTCTTTATATATTGAGAGAAGGTGGCGATTTAAGTTTAATGATAAGTTGGGGTTAGACAGTGTTTGGTAGATGTTTTGATAGAGATGGGTGTCATGTTAGTAAAAGTTGATGAGTATTAGAGTCAGGGGGGTAGAGATTATATATGTATACAGATCAAGTAGTAAATTAAATGGAGATGAGTAATTCAATCACCCAAGGTAATGTAGAATAAGATTGTCAAATACAGAAAGAGATTTATAAGAATATAAAATTTTTTATTGCAACCAATGACAAAATTTTGATAGAATTTGAAAAGGTAAAGTTTATTTGAATAATTTAAATGTCAATTTGCTTAATATTTATAATGATAGTTTGTTAATTTTAAATGTTTTGTTTTATTATGTTTTGTGTTTCAAGTTAGGATGTTACAGATGTTAAATGTATTTTCAGATAAAACTTGTACATAACATGTAGTTCAAGGTTGTGGACTTGACCTAGTTTGGATCAGCTGATAGTGAGGTCATATAAGTTAATAGTGAGGAAGTTGATTCAACTTGTTTTTATTTTTTTTATCAATTTAAACAAATTTTAAATAATTTCTATATGTAAAGGAAACGTTTTAATAAATTTAAATTTTTCTTTGAATTTTAAAAAATTTTGAAAAATATTTTTTTTGAAGAAAAAAAAAATCTTGATTTTTCACCTGCCAGCTAATGAATATTTTTAAACTTTGATTATTTTATTGTTTGTGTACTAAACATGTTTATTTTTATTGATTTATTGTATTGACTTGTATTGTTAGACTCTAAGTATTCACATGTCAGGTTAAGGATGTTCTTAATTATAAGAAATGTTTAAATCAATTTATTTTAAATAAAAACAGAAACCAGTGAAGAGAATAATTTAAAATTTATACCAAATTTATGAATCGATTTTACCTGAAAAAACAACCAATGGGTTGTAATTTAAATAACTTTTGAAAAATTTTTCCATTTTATGATATGTAATGTCAGTAGGTAATGTGAGTGTGTGTGAGCCCAGTATCTGCTAAAGGCAGCCCAGCTTGCATATAAGGGAAAACATATCGGCTGAGGATCTGGCATAATCTAAGCCAGGGATTGAGGATTTTGGGGGGTAGCATGTTAGAAGGTGAGGTGGGCTGTGGTACTTGTCTGTTCGATTTTTCGGTGTTGGGATCTCTTACGGAGAAGTCCAGTGATCTCGTTCAGATGCGTCCATAGTCGCCGAGCCAGGGGGGTCGTGTACCCATGAAGAGTAAGAACAAAGAGGGGGTGGTTGGCACCAGTTCCTCACCGGTCCTCTTCGGGGTTTATCAATGAGATTTCTTCTGTTCTGGACAGAAGAATTCTCATTGGGGGGGGGGTATTGTAACGTGTCAAAATTGGGGAATTTTATTTATTGAATTTCTGGGGTATTTGTATTGTATTTTTAAATTTTGTTTTGGGGTTTCGTAAAAATTATTGTGCAAACATCAATTCCATTGTAACAGACCACGTGGCAAGATAACAGTTAGAACAAAGCAAGACGCAGTTTCCCGTTGTGAAATTACTACTGAGGTATGCACCACCCTCTATTTCTCAGAACTGTGCGTGAATGTGACAGTGCGCCCGTACGCAACGACTCAAGTATGCGCGCTGTAGGGACGCCAAGAAACTCAAACGGCGCTGTAAAAAATGGCGCAGGAGCGAACAATTGGTGAAAACCAACAAGCGACCTACAGGAAACATGGCTTAGGACTGCCTTCTTTTAGTGATGTCAGAATAGCAATGCCTAATATCGTCGTTACACACTATGAAAAAAAACCACTATGCTTCATGAATAAAGTCGATAGAACACAGCAAATCAACTTTTAACGGCGACGAAATCCTTTGGCAGTGGATACGAACTTCCTACCGCTCAACAAAGGACGCTTCCCAGTCTTACTCTATACGTGTCGGCCGACACACAGAGCCAAGTTAGGCTCCTTATAAAATTTTATGTTTTACCGGTAATAGAGTGCAACAACAGTAAAAAGTTATGTGACCGCGGTCAATCAAAAAGGTAAAACCGATTCAGATACTTTTCAGACATTAAGAAAACAAAAAATTTAAAAGAACAATGGGTGTGCGCGAAGACCACGTTGCCAGGGCTTATTCATTCTAATAAAAGTGTAAGGGCTGTGGGGATTAAAATGGTATGGGGTTTTTAATAAATTAAAATTAATATATGTGAGAAAGGCAGGCTGGGCTGTTTATATTTATGTATGTGTGTGTTATATAGAGAAGGTAAGGTAATTATGTTTTTGTATTAATAATCATCTAGGTATAAGTCTGTCATGCCAAGTTTAAAAAACAGAGTAGAGAATAACAAATTTTTTTGATTTTATACATGTAAGATGCTCAACAACAGTAAAAATTAAAAACTACTATTTTTCAAATGGTAACTATTGAGAGTTAAATTCTTTCAAAAACCTTATTTCGTTTTATGTACTGTCAAGTTCGTCGAACGAATTGGGTTCGTCCCCACTATGCGATCCGGCCAGATCGAAGATTAAAGGTAAGTGGAAGTTTCAATATAGTTAATAATTAAATACCAAAAAGCAATAAAGTTACAACTATTCCTCCATTTGTTTCCTTTGAACTGCGTACCATGATCTGTGATAATGGATGTAGGTTTACCAATCTCTAGTATGTAATGTCCAATGACTATCTCCAGAATTTTCTTGGTAGTGGCTCTGCTGATAGCGTAAAGTTTAGTATATTTAGTAAAATGGTCGAAAATAATAATGATAAATTTATATCTAAGCTTCCCTCCACTGCGTGGGAACGGTCCACATATGTCCAGGAATACTTTCTCCAGTTTATGTTTGGATGTAATGGGAATCATTACTCCCCCCTTCTTCTCACTATTACATTTACCCATTTGGCAGATGTGACAGGTTTGGATTGATTTTTGTACCTTTCTGTTTATATTCTTTATGTACACTTGTTCTTCCAGGGCTTTGACGATTTTTATGGCTCCCATGTGTCCATATCTTATATGGTAATCTAAGATTAATTTGTTTTCCACAGCTGTTGGAATTACTAATTTCCAATTTTCTTGATTAGGGGTAACTTTAATAAATAGTCTATCATCATGTATACAGTAATATTTTGTAATAATTTCATCAGCATTTTGCACCTTCTGGCGAATGTTCATTAATTTGGGATCCAGTTTTTGATGTTGATTAATTTCGTTTGTTATGGTTTCTAAATCCTTCCTACTCTTAATAATATTGTACACCTTAGCAATTAGTTCCTTTTCTCCATCGAAGATTGGTCTTGTATGTTTATTCGGGACAAGATATCGGCTGCTATGTTCTTCCTTCCAGGTATATATTCCCAATTAATGTGATATGCTTGCAGTGCAAGGACCCATCTAATTAATCGACCATGACTGAGCTTACATCGTTTTAGGAATGAGATGGATTTGTGATCACTCCTTACGGTCACTGGGTATCCAAGTATATAGGTTCTGAACTTATTGCAGGCGTATACTACACTTAGCAACTCCTTTTCAGTGACGTTATAGTTGTGTTCGCAGTTGTTCAACACTCTGCTGGCGAAACTAATTACCATGTGATGTCCTTCATCTTCTTGATACAAAGTGGCTCCTAAACTTACATTGCTTGCATCACAATTTAGATAGAAGGGTTTATTAAAGTCAAGGTGGTGCAACATAACAGTCTCTAGAACTTTATCTTGTTCTGGTCCCCATGCCCATTTGTCCTTGGATGATAGCTGTTTTTGGAATTTAGCAGTTATTTCTGAATAATTATCTTGGAATTTGCGGTAATAGTTACAAATTCCAAGGAAGGATTGTAACTGTTTTCTGTTTTTTGGAGTAGGGAACTGTTGAATTGCTTCTACTTTCTCTGTTGAAGGTGATATACCCATCTCGGTCAAATTAAAACCTAAAAACTTTACTTGATTAGCAATAAATTTAGATTTGTTCACTTTAAGTGTTATATTATTCTCAGACAGCTTTCTCAGTACTTGTTCTACCCTTTCGCAATGTTCATCCCAATGAGAAGATGTTATCAGTAAATCATCTACGTAGACTGTAGTGAATTGTAGAGTTCTTGTCCCAATATCTGGTCCATACATTTCACGAATATAGTGACAGAATTAATTAATCCGAAAGGTAACCTTTTAAATTGATAGTTCCTTCCATCAAAAAGGAACACCATATATTTTCTACTATTTGCGTGTAACTCAACCTGCCAGTATCCGCATACCGTATCCCAAGTACTAATGTATTTGGTGCCATGAAATTTTTTCAAGATTTCTTCGATCTCGCCAGGGGAAATCCTATCGTTTATAATCATTTTATTTATTTCCCTAGCATCCAGGCAAATTCTCACCTTTCCGTTCTTTTTTGGGATTGCCACTATGGGACTGGTATAGGGTGATTGACTATATTCTATTATGTCATCTTTGATCATACGATTTATTTCTTCCCTTTCCCTAGCATCCAGGCAAATTCTCACCTTTCCGTTCTTTTTTGGGATTGCCACTATGGGACTGGTATAGGGTGATTGACTATATTCTATTATGTCATCTTTGATCATACGATTTATTTCTTCCCGAACTTCGTTTTTTATTGAATATGCTATCGGGTAGTATTTTCTACGAAAGTCCACTGGTTCCTTAAAATTTATTTCACACTGGTAGCCTTTAACTTTACCTGGAGCGTTGGAGAATATGTGTTTGTATCTATTGTATATTTTAATTAAATTTTCGGCCTGTACCTTACTTATTTGTTGACAAGTTTTTTCTCTTTGGAACTCTCGTATCTCTTCCAACTTACTCTGCCATAGTTCTGGATCGTCATCCTCATATTGGATGGCTTCTTGCAGTTTATTGTTCTTACAAAAATAACTTTTTATGACCTGACATTTGTCGTTAACTGGAACGGTTCTATTAGCGTCTACCAATTCTGCTGTCCATAATCCTTCTTCGGATGTTAATGATACTATTCCTTTATTTAAGTCAATTACTGCTGAATGTTGTCGTAATATGTCACATCCAATCAGTACGTTGAACGGTAATCCCGTTGCGACTAAGAACCCTATTGGTACTGTTACATTATTATTGGTGAGGTCGAGCGATACTTGCTTTTTAATAGTTTTATTTTGCCGTCCAGTGGCTCCAATTATTATTACATTATTCACAGGTAAGGTGGGTATAGGTAACTGGCCTTCTCGCTGGATTTTTTCCAGTTCGGTACTATCTATTAACGAGATGTTGGATCCCGTATCCATCATAATTGTCGATTGTATTCCATTTAATTTAGCTATTACATATTTAATTTCATTATTATTATTACTGTGTACATGATTATCATCCTCTTCCAATAAGTCTTCCCTAATATTTTTCAAATAATGGTTGGTGATTATAGTTATGGTATTGTCATTTGTATGTCTAGTTATCGGTCGTTGGTCCCCAAGATTTTGGTTCAGTGATGGGTATTCTTCAGTTCTCACTGCCTCTATTAGTTTAAATGAGGGCTTCCCTCGTCCTCTCTATTTTCCGGTGAGTTCTGAGGTTCTTCTGTAATGGCTCATGCCTGTCCTCTGAGTTATGGTCCGTTGCCCTATAATTTCTTTCATTTTGGTATTCGTCCTCACGTCATGACTGATTATAGTAATTGCTATACTGGTGTCTCCTCAGGTAATACCGTCTCTGATTATTTTGAGGTCTGGAATATATATAATTTACATGGTGTCTATAGTTATTGGGTCGGTTGTCCCCATCTCCTCTATTATTACGACTGTCGCGGTAATTATAATGATTATTACCCCGATAATTATAATTCCTCTGATTATTATTTGGGTGGTTATTCTGTGTTCTATTCGGGTTAATATTCTGATTTGGTTGATTGTGATTATTACTATTGGAATTTGTTTGTTGGTCGTTGCAATTTATACCTATGGTATTTAGAATTTAGTACTCTGTTCCGTTGATAATGAGTTTCGTGTTCATAATTTTCCAGGAATTTTGCCATGGCTGGAATTGTTTTAATTTGGCTACACATACGTGCGTTCTTTATTCCTTCCTCATAATGGTAGGAGAGCTGTATTACTAAACACTCCTCTGGAATTCTGGGCTCTAAATTACGGGCTATGCATACTTTTGCAAGGAAGTATGATGTAGGAGACTGTCCCACGTTTGCTTCGTATTGACCGTTGCTCAAATTATTCCTGACCATATTCTGGGTCGACTCCGACCAATATTTTTCTCTGAATTGCTTTCTGAATTCTGTCATGTCCTGTATATCCGGACGCACCGCCGTCCACCAATTGTCGTACGTATCCTTAAACATATCATCAATCATACCCCGTATTATACTCCAACGGTTCTCTCTATTTCGTGTTATCAACTCTTCCAACCTTTTCAAAAATTCCATTGGGTTACGTTTATAATTTCGAAAATTAATTGACTCCCGGTTATCGTGGTTGGTTATATGATTATGCTGGCATGTTCTATCCCGCCATAAATCCACTTCTTCTTGGATCTGTAACTCGTGTCTACGGATTTCCTCGATTTTATTTTTATTCGTATTAATTTGGCTTTCCACATTGTTTAAATTACCATATACTCTTTCCAATCGCTCACCCATGTCCGTCTGTACTTGTGTAATCCCTTCCTTATTCTCCTCCCATATTTGATGTACTTCTTGTTTAATTTTCTCATACTTTTCTACAGTCTCCTGTTGGATTCCTTCGACCATTGTTTTATTTTCATTTTGTATGTCATTAATTTTATTTTGTATTTCCTCATGGACCTGTATTACTGTTTCGTTGGTTTTTTCTAACTTCTCATTTGTTTCGGCTATTTCTTGTTTCCTTTCCTCATTATTTTGGTCAACCTTTTGGTAAATTGTCACATGTATATTCTCAATTCTTTCGTTAATCTGCCTTAAATTCTCTTCATTTATTTGTAGGATTTCTTCATTCATTTGTTTTATACTCTCATCGTTTCTATCGAACCTTTCGTTAATTTGGATTAAGCTTTCATTGTTTTTATCGAACTTCTCGTTCATCAGTTTTGAGGTTTCCTCCTGTTTCCTAAAAATTTCCTTATTTTCCTCATTTATTTTGTCGAATTTTTCCTCCTGTCTCTTTGAATTTTCCTCCTGTTTCTTGGAGTTTTCCTCCTGTTTTCTAAATTGTTCTGCCATGAATTTCATCATCTCCTGCCAACTTGGTTCTTCTCTGGCTCCCGCTTTATCTATTTGGTCTCCTTGGGCGTCTTCTTCAACTGTTTCCCTTTCCATGTCCATAATTACTTCAGTTTCTTCTTTATCACCTGTCTGTTGTTCCATTTCACTATCTGTGACTACTTCTATTTCTTGTTCCGTTTCTCGTTCCTCCATCATCTTTTTAGACACTCTTCTGGTATGCATTTTTTGTCTCCAACAGTTGCCTGCTCTAGTTAAGTAATATTTATAATTATGGTTTTACTTAACTTAAGCTCTACATTAGTTATATCAAAGATTAAATAATTAACATCAAGGTAAAAGGAAAGGAAAAGGAGATACGATAAAGAATGAGACATGAATAATGAGATGGATTAATATATTAAAGGAGTAGTACAGGAATCTAATTATAAGATAAAAGGATGAAATATTAATGAAGCTAATAGAAGGTTAATATACAAATGATAATTTCATCAAAACTGAAGAAATGTTTTTCCCAAATTATCAATTTTAATGGAGAGGCATATGTAACGTCACAGAACGTTCCATAAAGGAAATTATTTGCATAGTAATGTATCATAAGAGGAAAGTGAGATGAACAGTATCGAACCCAAGTAATCCGAAAAATTTTGTAATATTGTCTGATAATTAATATCATTAACATGAAAAAACGACAAGACTATGACAAGACTCAAACCCCATATATATTATTTAAGTGAAGAACAGTGTAAAACTAATAATATACTATAAGAGAGACAGATAATCTCAGAAATAACCAAAATGAGATCATTACTTATTAAGAAATGTAACTTTGAATAGGGTATAAAAAACTATTTATTGTGAATTAATGGAAGAGATCCATTATTATACTTTGTAATATAAATAAAATAAATGTATTAAATGATTTGAATACATTATTAAAAAGGATGTAAGTTAAAATTAAAAAAATATATAAATGTTATGACAAAAAATCTATGTTTAGGAGCTGAGTCCAATCACTCAGATTTTATGTGAAAATTAATTATTATAGAATTAATATAAAAACTATATGTAAATGTCAATTAGACAAAGATGAACAAATTATCTTAAATAGAAAAAGCTGTAAAGTGATTAGAAATCAATTAAAATAGCCAAAAACAGTATTAACTGAAAACATGTGATGGACCTATAATATTGTAATATTTATGAATTTAATGTTGACAAAATGCAACCAAATTGTATTATAAAGTTGAAATACAATATAATGTGACTATACTTATATATTTGACCAACTAAAACACTTTAACAGTCGAGTTAGGAAACTATACTATATCAGGCTGAGGCCAAAAACAATCACAAAAAAACAGTCATATTTGACAGAATAATTGCAGAATATTAGCAAAAATAAAGGAAAAAGGTACAATCCTATAGTGTACTATAGAAACAAACTTACTCAGTTGAAAACAAGCTTAATTCTTAAAGGATTTGAAATATGAGAGTGAAATTTGTCACACCAAGAAAATGAATCACTTATGCAAACCAATATGATGCTAAGTAATCTTACAGTAAAAATAATATGTATCAGGATAAACCAGGTATTACCAAGGATAAACAATATAACAAACTCTCAGTGAATACCCAAAAAAATCCCATATATAATACCGAAAAAGACAAATTATTGTAAAGAACCACTGACAAAAAACCTAGGCCATATGTAAGGCCTATACAAAACTGAACTTATTTATATGTTATATGTGTTAATATTTGTTTATTTTGTTATAAAAAGATAATTATGTTATGCATTAATGTTCTAGCAAGAACCAAGCAACTTCACAACATTTTTATAAGTAGAAAACTGGAATTTTGTGAAAACATTCCAAGGTAAGAGTTGTATTTTATGTTATTTTATTAGAGTTAATTTGTTCAAACCCAATCGTAATTAGTATCATTAGATTCAGTTGAAAGCAGAGAATCCAAAAATAGTAATGGCATGCAGATTGTAAGTAGTTATGTAAAATTGTTTGACAAATACCAGAATAATTTCAGTAATATCCTTTAGTGTGAAGAATAAGAAGTTTTTGTTCTAAAGCATCTACGGAAGTCAAATTTGTTCCATGATGTTCCATTTGATTATTCTCGAACGTTCTAGAAGAAAATTTTACTCAAAAATACCGGAAGTTCATGTCAAAAAATTAAAACAATGCCCCTTACAGAGTATAAAAGGAAGACGAAATTTGACCAAAAAACACTTTATGCTTTGAATCCAGAAGAGACACATCACCCATGAAACTGATCATCACATCCAAGGCGAAATCAAAGAACGAGAAGTCGACACGAGAACACAGAAAGGCTTTTCCCGTACATGACAAAATACTGACTTAACCTCTACAAGGAGTATACGCCAACATGTTGTTGAATAGAGCAGCAACACGCCATATTTAATAGAACGCACGCAGCCAGAATACTAGCGGCCCTGAAAAGGACCAAATTTTAATAGAGAGAATCAATTCTGCTGATATCTGCTAAGACAAACTGACTTTGACAAAATTCCCAAACAATTTACTGACACAAGCCTTTCAACGTTGAATCTGGAACTAGCGCTGTGACGGCCGAATCGAGAAACCAAGCAGACAGCTGATCGCCGCCGCCGGAATTCAAAGCATAGATTCAGTGCGAAAGTTATTTCAATCGTGCGGAGTTTTAAAAACCGTATTTTGACTTATAAATAATTACCAGTGCACGAGGAACGTTAACACGAAGAGGCAAGATTGAAAATGTCCCCAAGAGAAGTGTCCAGTGCAGGAAATAATTACCCACCGGAACGTGAGTTGTTCAAAAGTTAAAGTCATTTTTACCTGGTATCATTTGTCACACAGTTGTATTACACATGTCACACACCTTCAAATCACACAATTTTTGTAAAGCATCTACTGATTTGTCTTGGTAGTTCAAAGGAGTCACGTCCTGAGTATAAAGATTTTTCATACACTAAACTCATGCTATTCAACTGAGTAAATAAATATATTAGCCGATACTTAATTAAAAAACTTGTCAATAAGAAAAATATTTTTTGTAACTCTGCAATTTTGTTAATTCGAGTGTTAGTACTTCAGACGATTTTTAAAGTTCATTAAACATACGTTATTTTCAGTTCAAACTGTCTTGTCCACATTTTTTTAATATAATTAATTTAAGAAATCAAAATTTAATTTCAATAATAATAATAATTTCTTGGAACAAAATATCCAAGTGGCGCCCACATACATATAGTAGATTAAGTTGTGCTTGCAGGACAACATCGTCGCACAGGAACCAGCCATCAGTAAGTATTGAAAGTGCGCGGAGTGTGACACCCGACATATCACAAAACGAACAACATAATACGTACACAAAGTTGTCTTTTATAAATTGGCAGCCCAACTAGTGAGGCTTGAAAGGAAAGGAACAAGCCCGGCAACTATCAACAAATCAAGATGCCGCTACCAAAAGGAAAAAAGGTGAAGAAAAATATAGAACCCGAATTAAGTGTGGAAGACGGAGAGGCAGTTCAAGTCGAGGAAATAGAAATAGAACCGCCCACACTAGAAATTGAAAGACCAATACAAAGGGGAGATGAACTGGAGGAACAAGCGGGAGAAAGTCCGATACAAATGGGAGACCAAACAGAGAAACCCGAACCGGAAAAAGCAACAGGGAGCGTCGACATGAACGCAATAATGATGATGTTCCAAAGAATAGAATCGTCCAATGAAAAAACAGAGACGTTAATAGGATCCCTAAGGGAGGATAATAATAAAAATAGACAGGAAGATAGGGCGGAAATAAAAGGAAGTATAGAATCCCTGAGAAAAGATAGACAGGAAGATAGGTAGGAAGAATAAGACAGAAAAATATAATCTTTAAGGGAGTATATAACCGATAAGATCAATGACAACGGAAAAAAGCTGGAGCTATTTCAGAAGGAAAATAAAAAATGTATAGAGTCCCTGAAAAAGGAAATTAGCGCAAATTACGAAACAGTAAACAAAAAGATCGATGATAGTAAAATCAACAGTGACAGGAAGGTCGAGTCAATGGAGAAACAGTTAGAAAGGTTGCAGGAAGGCAATAATACCCGTTTTGAAACAATAGAGGAAAGAACTGTAGAGACAAAACAGGACGTTCAAACTCTTGATAACAAAGAAAGACAAAACCGAGACGAAATCATGCAGGAGGTAGAAGTCCGGAAAGACGTTAGAGAGAGAATACAAAGAACGTATGACATAGCTAACAGGTTGGACGAGCAAATAAAAACCAATAGGAACAATATACAGGAAATAGATCAGAGGGAGAAAAACCTGCAGGAGAGATTAGAAGCGCTGAGGGACACACCGATAATGAATACCCATACGTGTCATAGCGAGAACAGGGAGGTAATTAACTTCCAAAATTATCGCCGGAACCCTATGGAATTCTTAGAGAGGATGGAAGAGTTCATTGAAACGAATAGGGAAACAAGATGGGATAGAATAAGGGAAATGTTAGACGAAACGTTCCGAAATACGAGGGATAATTGGTGGATAGCGGTACGACCTGAAATAACAAACTTAGTCGAATTCAAACGCCAATTCAAAGAAAAATATTGGTCAGAAACAGCGCAAAACAAAGTAAGAATGGACATATTATACGGGAAATACGACGCGTCCAAGGGACAATCCCCAACATCTTATTTCCTGGGAAAGATATGTTTGGCACGAAAGTTGATACCGCCAATCCCGGAAGAATGTTTGGTGAGACAGTTAGCTGGACATTATAGCTACGGTATTAAGGATGCCCAATTGTACCAGCAACTTAGTAAAATTACTGACCTAGCTAAACTATTAGAAAACCGCGAGTCTGCGGGAAAATTTCAAGACTACCAACCCCCCAGTCGTAAGGTAGACTATTATAATAGTAACAACGGACCAAACCGGAATGGAAGTGGAAATGGTAATAATTTTAACCCAAATAACCAGAACAATAGCACCCCACTAAATGGCCGAAATGATAATAATCAAGGTCCAAATAACTGTAACCATCCGGGACCAAACCGAAATAATTATCCCGAAAATAATTACAATAGAAATTACAATCAAGGAAATAGTTAGTGCGGCAATAATTATAGAGGGAATAATTATAGTCAGGGAAATAATTATCGGAATGGAGGTAATCAAGGAGGAGGTGATAGGAGGAATCAGGAGTATAGACCCCAGGTAAACTATACGATGGCCAATAGTCAACGACCATACCAACCCAATTTACCGACTTATGTGTATTACCCACAGCAGGCGCAAGGTAACCAGAGTAATACAACAAATAGCCGACCTATTAGTGGTAACCCCGAGGTTAGACAGGAACCACAAACAAGTCAGCAACCCAATGTTCCGGGAGACCGGGCAAATGAGACAGGTGCTCATTTAAACTAGACGCGGCAGTGAAAAAGGAAGACAGCCCTTCACTGATCCAATATTATGGGGTGACTGAACACAAAAATAGACAGGACAAACACTGAGAACAAATAATTATCTCAGAGATATTAGGGAGGAATTGTTAGAAGAGAGGGATAATATAGTTGAAAATCATAATAAAGGGAATAATGGTATAATACAAATCAAGGCAGATATCAATGGTACAGATGCAACATTACTCATTGATACAGGATCAAACGTATCATTGATAGACAGTGTGGAGTTAGAGAGAATTAAACAGAACAGTAATTTACCCGTACCCACTCTGCCTATAAATAACATTATACTAGTCAGAGCGACGGGAAGACAGAATAAATCTATAAAGAAACAGGTGTCATTAGAGATGACCAGTAATGGTGTAACGTTACCAATAGGACTATTAGTAGCGAATAATTTACCCATGAATATCCTAATAGGCTGTGATATACTGAGGCCATATAAAGCGATAATAAATTTAGATAGTAAGGTAATAATGTTAAAGACAAATGAGGGAATTTGGACCAATAATCTAATTGATACACAAGAGAATAGTACAAGCAACGAACATTATCAAGCTGTTGTCAATCATTATTATTGTGCCGATCGACCACTAAACATGCCCTTATATCAGGAGGATAACCCAGAATTATGGTTAGAAAAATTGGAAGAAATAAGGGAATTCCAAAGGACGAAAGCAAGGGGTCAGATTAGCGAAGCACAGGCGGAACGATTGATTACTGTATATAATAATTATAGACATATATTCTCAAACGCTCCAGGCAAAGTCAGAAATTATCAATGCACCATTAAATTTAAAACCCCTGTAGAATTTAACAAGAAATCATACCCGATTGCTTACTCACTAAAGAACGAAGTTAGGGAGGAATTGAACAGGATGATAGAGGACGACATAATTGAATATAGTCATTCGCCCTTTACTAGCCCAATCATAGCTGTGCCGAAAAAGAATGGACAGGTGCGTATATGTCTCGATGCTAGGGAGATTAACAAGATGATTGTTAACGACCGCACATCCCCTGGGGAGATAGAAGAAATACTAAAAAATTTTCACGGGACAAGGTATATAAGTTCATGGGATACAGTATGCGGCTACTGGCAGGTAGAACTCCACCCAGATAGTAGGAAATATATGGCATTCATATTTGAAGGCAGAAACTATCAGTTTAAACGATTACCCTTTGGTTTGATAAATTCAGTGGCGGTATTTGTAAAGATAATGGACAGAATATTGGGGCAGGAAGTGCTGAAATTTATGACAGTATACGTCGACGATTTACTGGTAACTTCAGCGAATTGGGATGACCATTGCAATAGGGTTGAACAGGTGTTAGAGAAGCTATCAGAGAATAATATTACCCTCAAGTTAGACAAGTCCCAATTTATTGCAACGAGGTGAAATTTTTAGGTTTTAATCTAACCGAGCAAGGGATTACTCCATCCAAAGAGAAGGTAGAGGCAATACAGAAGTTCCCCACCCCAAAAAACAGGAAACAGCTTCAATCATTTTTAGGAATCTGTAACTACTACAGGAAGTTTCGGTCCAATTATTCAGAACTAACTCCCAGGTTTCAAAAGCAGTTATCAGCTAAAGACAAATGGACTTGGGACCAGAGCAAGATGGAGTGCTCAATCTCATAAAGGAAAAATTTTTAGAAGCAGTTATGTTACACCACCCCGACTTTACGAAGCCATTTTATCTAAATTGCGATGCCAGTAATGTAAGTTTAGGTGCAGCCTTATATCAGGAAGATCAGGATGGAAACCATTTAGTGATTTGCTTCGCCAGCCGCGTGCTGAACAGTTGCGAACGAAACTACAATGTGATGGTACAATTCTGGTACAATACTAAATTTATAAAAACATGGTACAAAAGACCATAATTATTGTATTCATTTATTTTTAACAATTATTTGGTAATAATTATTTAAATATTTCATAATCCCTGTAAAGTTTTGGTGAGTGGACTATATAATTATTTTATAAAACGCAGATGAGAATTGACAGGATTTCGATCGTTTTCTTTGTGAAACGGCAAACACAGCAAAAAACGTATGTCACAGATAGAGATAAAGTGACTAGCCCTGATGACGTCAGTGGAAGGAATGCACATTTTCTGTAAACAACTCGAGACAGTAAACAACGAACAAAAGCCTGGTGATGTAGTTTTCGCCCCACCTACGCAATGCTTAACAAAGACTCTGTGTCATTTCCTTCTGGATTGTGAACGCAGCTGGCCAGCAAAAGTTTCACCAAGTGTGAATTTTAACTTTTACACCACCAAAAGTGGTTAAATAACTATTTCAAAATATCGGAAATGTTGGTGCGTTAACCGGATCACTGAGTAGGTGTCATCGGCCAAGGGATCGGCAATTTACGTGCGGCTTAATCGGCCAAAGTGTTATCCGAGGGGGGACACTACTGTGTGGGCCCGAAGACGATGTAAAACAACCGATTTTGGCACGGTGGACTGATCTAAGCAGTACGGTGAGACCTACCCAAAAAACCGGCAGCTGAGTATCAGCTGACCGATATTTATACCTTACAGTAAATTCATAATTACAAAATTTTAGAGAGAGAGAGAGAGAGAGAGAGAGAGAGAGAGAGAGAGAGAGAGAACAAAATCATTTAACAAGTGCTGGGTTGTGCAGATATTATTTATTGTATTGTTTATCATGTTCATTATACCATAGTGGTAACAACTGTTTATTTTGGAGGGTTAAAATGTTCTAAGGGTTTGATGTTTACTAAATGCCCCATGGCGTAATATGTACGTGTTTGGTACAGCTAGAGTCAGTTTTTCAATATGTATTTAGAGTCATCTTAAAAATAAAAGGTCACTGGTACATTTTATTTTGAGTACGATTATTTCAGGTAATATATTCCACAACCCTGGTTCGTGTTACCCGAATTCTGGCCCTAAATGTAAGCTTGTATGATGTTGCACAATCTGACAACATGGCGTCCGATTTTAAAAGTGAAAGTAATTATTAATAGTACACACAAAATAAATGTAACTAATTAAACAATAAAAGTAGAAAGTTACAAAAGTACCACTGAAAAAGAGTTGTTGAGTGTAGTTTTCGCATGCGGTAAATTTCGAACGTATATATTAGGATACCCCATCACGGTTAGGAGTGATCACAAATCAATATCATTTTTAAAACATTGTAAGCTAAATCATGGAAGGCTGACGAGATGGGTTTTGGCCCTACAGGAATATAATATCACGTGGGAATATACACCAGGCAAGCAAAATATAGCAGCCGATGTCCTATCCCGCATCAATTTACAAAACCAAACCTTTGACGGCGAAAAGGAACAAATAGCGAAGGTATATCATATCATGAAAAGCAGGGAGGATTTAAAAAATATGTTAAAAGATGTGAAGGCACAACAAGAGGCTGACCCAAAATTAGGAAATATTAGGAAAAGGGTACTGGAAGGCGTCGAGGTTATAGATGAATATTACTGTATACACGACGATACTTTGTTTATAAGGAATACCCCACACCAAGAGACTTGGAAGTTAGTAATTCCACCAGGGATAGAGAGGCCACTAATCATTGATTATCACGATAGATACGGACACATGGGTGCCCTCAAGGTAAGGAAAGCGTTGGAAGAACAGGTATACATCAAAGGGATGAATAAAAAAAGTACAACAGGCGATACAGTCATGCGATATTTGTCAGAAGGTAAAATGTAATAATGAGAGAAAGGAAGGGGTCATGATACCCATAATATCCACCGAAAAATTAGAAAAGGTATTTCTCGATATCTGTGGACCATTTCCACGCAGCGGTGGAAGGCACAGGTATAAATTCATCGTAATTATCTTTGACCATTTCAGCAAATATACTAAGCTTTATCCGATAACTAGGGCTACAACAAAGAAAATTATAGAAATCATAATAGAACGGTATATAACGGAGGTAGGCAGACCGTATTCTATAATTACAGACCACGGTACCCAGTTTAAGGGAAAATTATGGAAAGAGAATCTTAAAGAACACGGGATAAAGACGTATAAGACATCCGTGTATCACCCAAATAGTAACCCAGCCGAGAGAGTGTTGAGGGAAGTAGGACGGTTGTTGAGAACCTACTGCCATGAGGAACAGAAGAGATGGCACGAATACTTAGCGTCAACAGAGGATTTTCTCATTTTATCATATCATAATACCATAGAGGAGTCACCGTACACAGTTATGTTCGAAAGACCACCACCACGGGAAATAAAGGAGATTATTAGTTTTCCCAGCGAACCTGAATACCAATTTGAAGGAACCAAATTTTATAACAAAGTATTAGAAAAAACAGAACAACAACGGAAGAAATATATTCAATCCCAACCAAAGGCAATTAAGTATAAGGTAGGAAAAAAGGTGTTAGTCCGAAATAGAGAATTGCCCAGTACTATACAAGGCATAACGAAAAAATTGTTACTTTTATATAAAGGACCTTTTACAATTACGAAAGACAAGGAAAACAATACATACGAGGTAACAGGCACTGTTAGTAAAAAGTAAAGGGTACATATAATCAAGCATCGTTGAGAAGGTACCATGAATAAAAATACAAGTCAACGTATATTTATCAACTTACCCATACTTATAGAAGGAGAGATTATTAATATAAATAAAAATACGAGAAGGACACCTTCCACCAAAGGCAAAAATATATATGTAATATATAAATTTATTTCCAATAGCCAAGTCAATGTATATTTACCAACTTACCCGTACTTATAGAAGGAGAGATTATTAATATAAATAAAAAATACGAGAAGGACACCTTCCACCAAAGGCAAAAAGATATATATAAAATATAAATTTATTTCCAATAGCCAAGTCAATGTATATTTACCAACTTACCCGTACTTATAGAAGGAGAGATTATTAATATAAATAAAAATACGAGAAGGACACCTTCCACCAAAGGCAAAAAGATATATGTAAGATATAAATTTATTTCCAATAGCCAAGTCAACGTATATTTACCAACTTACCCGTACTTAGAGAAGGAGAAAAGGGAAAGAAGGAAAGGACATAATTAATTAAATAAATTATTGAACAATCAAATAACAATTGATATTACTAAGGAGGAGAAATACTGTCATATAATTGATACTAAAAGGAAATGATAAATGGAAAAAAAAAAGGAATGAAAAAAGGAAACAGAGTGTTACATAAGGAGGTAATGATGAATCTATAAATATAGCTATTAACATTGAATGATTTTAAAAGATAATTTTACCTGCGGAGAACGATATATTAATATAATTGAGAAATAATCAGAAGAGTTTAAGAAAGGGAATTTATGTGTAGGAGACTATGATCTTTGAATATTATATTTTGTTATTATTATTATTTGTTGCGAAAGTGCAATTATAAGTACGTCTTATATATTTTCTGGACAGAGATGTGTTGCCTCTGATTTCAGTAATTATAGTTAGGGAAGGGCGGAGAATGTATGCCACAGCGAGCCACTCTGACTTCGAACCCGCTATAAAAGTTAGGGAATTGTTAGGGAGTTATATCAAAGATTAAATAATTAACATCAAGGTAAAAGGAAAGGAAAAGGAGATACGATAAAGAATGAGACATGAATAATGAGATGGATTAATATATTAAAGGAGTAGTACAGGAATCTAATTATCAGATAAAAGGATGAAATATTAATGAAGCTAATAGAAGGTTAATATACAAATGATAATTTCATCAAAACTGAAGAAATGTTTTTCCCAAATTATCAATTTTTAACGGAGAGGCCTATGTAACGTCACAGAACGTTCCATAAAGGAAATTATTTGCATAGTAATTTATCATAAGAGGAAAGTGAGATGAACAGTATCGAACCCAAGTAATCCGAAAAATTTTGTAATATTGTCTGATAATTAATATCATTAACATGAAAAAACGACAAGACTCAAACCCCATATATATTATTTAAGTGAAGAACAGTGTAAAACTAATATAATATACTATAAGAGAGACAGATAATCTCAGAAATAACCAAAATGAGGTCATTACTTATTAAGAAATGTAACTCTGAATAGGGTATAAAAAACTATTTATTGTGAATTAATGGAAGAGATCCATTATTATACTTTGTAATATAAATAAAATAAATGTATTAAATGATTTGAATACATTATTAAAAAGGATGTAAGTTAAAATTAAAAAAGTATATACATGTTATGACAAAAAATCTATGTTTAGGAGCTGAGTCCAATCACTCAGATTTTATGTGAAAATTAATTATTATAGAATTAATATAAAAACTATATGTAAATGTCAATTAGACAAAGACGAACAAATTATCTTAAATAGAGAAAGCTGTAAAGTGACTAGAAATCAATTAAAATAGCCAAAAACAGTATTAACTGAAAACATGTGATGGACCTATAATATTGTAATATTTATGAATTTAATGTTGACAAAATGCAACCAAATTATATTATAAAGTTGAAATACAATATAATGTGACTATACTTATATATTTGACCAACTAAAACACTTTAACAGTCGAGTTAGGAAACTATTTACCTATACTATACCAGGCTGAGGCCAAAAACAATCACAAAAAAACAGTCATATTTGACAGAATAATTGCAGAATATTAGCAAAAATAAAGGAAAAAGGTACAATCCTACAGTGTACTATAGAAACAAACTTACTCAGTTGAAAACAAGCTTAATTCTTAAAGGATCTGAAATATGAGAGTGAAATTTGTCACACCAAGAAAATGAATCACTTATGCAAACCAATATGATGCTAAGTAATCTTACAGTAAAAATAATATGTATCAGGATAAACCAGGTATTACCAAGAATAAACAATATAACAAACTCTCAGTGAATACCCAAAAAAATCCCATATATAATACCGAAAAAGACAAATTATTGTAAAGAACCACTGACAAAAAACCTAGGCCATATGTAAGGCCTATACAAAACTGAACTTATTTATATGTTATATGTGTTAATATTTGTTTATTTTGTTATAAAAAGATAATTATGTTATGCATTAATGTTGTAGCAAGAACCAAGCAACTTCACAACATTTTTATAAGTAGAAAATTGGAATTTTGTGAAAACATTCCAAGGTAAGAGTTGTATTTTATGTTATTTTATTAGAGTTAATTTGTTCAAACCCAATCGTAATTAGTATCATTAGATTCAGTTGAAAGCAGAGAATCCAAAAATAGTAATGGCATGCAGATTGTAAGTAGTTATGTAAAATTGTTTGACAAATACCAGAATAATTTCAGTAATATCCTTTAGTGTGAAGAATAAGAAGTTTTTGTTCTAAAGCTTCTACGGAAGTCAAATTTGTTCCATGATGTTCCATTTGATTATTCTCGAACGTTCTAGAAGAAAATTTTACTCAAAAATACCGGAAGTTCATGTCAAAAAATTAAAACAATGCCCCTTACAGAGTATAAAAGGAAGACGAAATTTGACCAAAAAACACTTTATGCTTTGAATCCAGAAGAGACACATCACCCATGAAACTGATCATCACATCCAAGGCGAAATCAAAGAACGAGAAGTCGACACGAGAACACAGAAAGGCTTTTCCCGTACATGACAAAATACTGACTTAACCTCTACAAGGAGTATACGCCAACATGTTGTTGAATAGAGCAGCAACACGCCATATTTAATAGAACGCACGCAGCCAGAATACTAGCGGCCCTGAAAAGGACCAAATTTTAATAGAGAGAATCAATTCTGCTGGTATCTGCTAAGACAAACTGACTTTGACAAAATTCCCAAACAATTTACTGACACAAGCCTTTCAACGCTGAATCTGGAACTAGCGCTGTGACGGCCGAATCGAGAAACCACGCAGACAGCTGATCGCCGCCGCCGGAATTCAAAGCATAGATTCAGTGCGAAACTTATTTCAATCGTGCGGAGTTTTAAAAACCGTATTTTGACTTATAAATAATTACCAGTGCACGAGGAACGTTAACACGAAGAGGCAAGATTGAAAACGTCCCAAGAGAAGTGTCCAGTGCAGGAAATAATTACCCACCGGAACGTGAGTTGTTCAAAAGTTAAAGTCATTTTTACCTGGTATCATTTGTCACACAGTTGTATTACACATGTCACACACCTTCAAATCACACAATTTTTGTAAAGCATCCTACTGATTTGTCTTGGTAGTTCAAAGTAGTCACGTCCTGAGTATAAAGATTTTTCATACACTAAACTCATGCTATTCAACTGAGTAAATAAATATATTAGCTGATACTTAATTAAAAAACTTGTCAATAAGAAAAATATTTTTTGTAACTCTGCAATTTTGTTAATTCGAGTGTTAGTCCTTCAGACGATTTTTAAAGTTCATTAAACATACGTTATTTTCAGTTCAAACTGTCTTGTCCACATTTTTTTAATATAATTAATTTAAGAAATCAAAATTTAATTTCAATAATAATAATAATTTCTTGGAACAAAATATCCAAGTGGCGCCCACATACATATAGTAGATTAAGTTGTGCTTGCAGGACAACATCGTCGCAGAGGAACCAGCCATCAGTAAGTATTGAAAGTGCGCGGAGTGTGACACCTGACATATCACAAAACGAACAACATAACACGTACACAAAGTTGTCTTTTATAATATGAATACAAGGTATTACAATATAGAGTTATATTTTATTAACTAATATTTAAATAATTGTTGCTTTACCGTCCGCTGGACATCGCGCTCGATGAGGCTGTGTACGGCTAACCTCTATTAGTGTTTGGTCAGTAGCGAAAGCAGATGAAATGATCTTCGTCCGTCTTGTCTCCAAAGTTGTAATAAAAAAGTTTCACAAATTTTTTAATTAACTCTGACAGCTGTTTCGACTAACTTAAGCCATTGTCAAAGAGCGAGTGAATGAAATTACTGAACACAGGATGTTAGAGTAGTGTAGGTGGTAAACATCTGTTTAGGGCGTATCTGGAACATCTGTGTTGTGATGGCGAGGGGTGGGGAGTGTGTGCATGAGACAAGGGAAGGTCTGGTGTCTTTAAAAACTAAATACAATCATGAATGCAAAATATAAAATTAACTGAACTAAATATAAACTGAATGCAAAATTTAAAATAATGATGAACATTCAAAATAATATAAAATAAACTAAACTAAATAACAGATTTTAATAAAGGGGATACACAAAATTCAGTCTGTTCATTGGTTAAATTTTTGTTATTTTTTATTGCTTTTTTAATTTCTAAAATTTCTAACAAATCCATTTTTCTACCTTTTTGTATGTTGTGGAGTAGTGTTATGTTTTTTGTGTCTATAAAGTGATTGTGTTGTAAGCAATGATCTGCAAAACCTGTATTAGATGTATTGGTTAAAATCGCCTTCTTATGTTCAGAAATGCGATGTTTCAGAGCACGGCCACATTGTCCGATATAAATAGCATCGCATTCTGCACAGTGTATTTCATAAACTCCATTTTTCTCCAGTGTATTAGATTTTTCTTTATTATTGACTAGTAGTGAAAAAAGATTACGTTTGTTTACTGATACCATGTTAAGACCATGGTTTTTTAACCTATTATTAATCTTACCTGTTATACACGGAATGTAATTTGTTAAGTGAAATTTTTTGTTACCCTGATCTGGCTCTATGGAATAAAATTCTTTTAAAGTAATTTTCTTCTGTTTTTTTAAAATTAAAGAGTTAATTATTCTTTCATCATAACCGTTATTTTGTGCTATGGCTTTTATAATATCTACCTCTTTATTGAAATTTTCTTTGGATAAAGGAACTATAAGGAGACGATTAACCATTGCATGAAAACTGCTTAATTTTATGTGCCATGATGTTAGTGATTGTTTATGTATAACGGTATCTGTAAAAGTAGGTTTTCTATATATCTGAAAACTAAGATTATTTTGTGATCTAGTAATGGTAAGATCCAAAAAATTTAAACTTTTCATATTTTCTGTTTCAAGTGTAAATTGCACGCTACTATAAAAGGAATTAATATAATCTAAGAACATATGGAGCTGTCTATCTGTTCCCGTCCAGATACAAAATATATCATCAACATACTTGCCCAATGAAAAACATATTTTATGTTGGGGTTATCAGATGTAAAAATGTTTTCTTCCAAAAATGTCATAAAGATTTCACTTAATAAAGGTGATAAAGGAGAGCCCATAGGTAAGCCATTAAATTGTTTATAGATTTTATTATTAAACTGAAAATAATTTTGTCCTATGCAAATATCTAAGGCCGAGAATAATTCTTTTTTCTGATCACTATTTAAGGTTAAAGTATTTTGTATATGTGAGGAACAGATAGACAACAGAACATCTACAGGTATAGACGGAAATAAATTCTTAACATCAAATGAAACTAATTTTGCATTCAGTGGTAAATGTACATTTTTTATATTATTAACTAATTGTAAAGTGTTTTTAATAGCATACTTTGGGTTAAAGTTAATATATTTTGGCAATAATTCATTAAGTTTTTTACAGACTTTATATGCAGGTGCAGTTACATATGAAACAACTGGGCGCATGGGACAATTAGGTTTATGTATTTTTGGTAAACTATACAAAACAGGAGCTTTTGGGTTCATCATAGTTAGCATGAAACTTTTTGTGTCTGAAAATATATTAGGGCAATTTTTAATAAGTGATTTTATTTGTTTTTGAAACTTATTAGTGGGATCATTTAATGTCTTGAAATTGTCATTCAATTTCAAATTGTCATTCCTGAAGGAAATGACAATTTCAAGACATTAAATGATCCCACTAATAAGTTTCAAAAACAAATAAAATCACTTATTAAAAATTGCCCTAATATATTTTCAGACACAAAAAGTTTCATGCTAACTATGATGAACCCAAAAGCTCCTGTTTTGTATAGTTTACCAAAAATACATAAACCTAATTGTCCCATGCGCCCAGTTGTTTCGTATGTAACTGCACCTGCATATAAAGTCTGTAAAAAACTTAATGAATTATTGCCAAAATATATTAACTTTAACCCAAAGTATGCTATTAAAAACACTTTACAATTAGTTAATAATATAAAAAATGTACATTTACCACTGAATGCAAAATTAGTTTCATTTGATGTTAAGAATTTATTTCCGTCTATACCTGTAGATGTTCTGTTGTCTATCTGTTCCTCACATATACAAAATACTTTAACCTTAAATAGTGAACAGAAAAAAGAATTATTCTCGGCCTTAGATATTTGCATAGGACAAAATTATTTTCAGTTTAATAATAAAATCTATAAACAATTTAATGGCTTACCTATGGGCTCTCCTTTATCACCTTTATTAAGTGAAATCTTTATGACATTTTTGGAAGAAAACATTTTTACATCTGATAACCCCAACATAAAATATGTTTTTCATTGGGCAAGGTATGTTGATGATATATTTTGTATCTGGACGGGAACAGATAGACAGCTCCATATGTTCTTAGATTATATTAATTCCTTTTATAGTAGCGTGCAATTTACACTTGAAACAGAAAATATGAAAAGTTTAAATTTTTTGGATCTTACCATTACTAGATCACAAAATAATCTTAGTTTTCAGATATATAGAAAACCTACTTTTACAGATACCGTTATACATAAACAATCACTAACATCATGGCACATAAAATTAAGCAGTTTTCATGCAATGGTTAATCGTCTCCTTATAGTTCCTTTATCCAAAGAAAATTTCAATAAAGAGGTAGATATTATAAAAGCCACAGCACAAAATAACGGTTATGATGAAAGAATAATAAACTCTTTAATTTAAAAAAAAAAAAAAAGGAAATTACTTTAAAAGAATTTTATTCCATAGAGCCAGATCAGGGTAACAAAAAATTTCACTTAACAAATTACATTCCGTGTATAACAGATAAGATTAATAATAGGTTAAAAAACCATGGTCTTAACATGGTATCAGTAAACAAACGTAATCTTTTTTCACTACTAGTCAATAATAAAGAAAAATCTAATACACTGGAGAAAAATGGAGTTTATGAAATACACTGTGCAGAATGCGATGCTATTTATATCGGACAATGTGGCCGTGCTCTGAAACATCGCATTTCTGAACATAAGAAGGCGATTTTAACCAATACATCTAATACAGGTTTTGCAGATCATTGCTTACAACACAATCACTTTATAGACACAAAAAACATAACACTACTCCACAACATACAAAAAGGTAGAAAAATGGATTTGTTAGAAATTTTAGAAATTAAAAAAGCAATAAAAAATAACAAAAATTTAACCAATGAACAGACTGAATTTTGTGTATCCCCTTTATTAAAATCTGTTATTTAGTTTAGTTTATTTTATATTATTTTGAATGTTCATCATTATTTTAAATTTTGCATTCAGTTTATATTTAGTTCAGTTAATTTTATATTTTGCATTCATGATTGTATTTAGTTTTTAAAGACACCAGACCTTCCCTTGTCTCATGCACACACTCCCCACCCCTCGCCATCACAACACAGATGTTCCAGATACGCCCTAAACAGATGTTTACCACCTACACTACTCTAACATCCTGTGTTCAGTAATTTCATTCACTCGCTCTTTGACAATGGCTTAAGTTAGTCGAAACAGCTGTCAGAGTTAATTAAAAAATTTGTGAAACTTACCAAGTGTTTTTATATATTTTATAAAACCTTTGTATTAATATGTTTCACCAAGTGCCCAACGAGTCATCAATTAATATCGTTGTAATAAATGTGGAATTCTTGGTCCTTGTGTAAATAAACAAACTTTTCGAAATAAATAAATAAAAAAATACTACCAGGAACTTACCTGTGATCTTTTTCACTTACCTACCTTTTTAAATTTCGATCAGAAGCCCAGAGTAGCCACGATATTTTTTGGTTATAATATCGAAACCTTTACACTTTACCTTATTAAAAATATGGGACAATTTTGCAATCTGACTACCCCCCAATAATAATTCAGAAGAAATCCGGGAATGTTTAGACGAATCTTGCAGCACAGAAATGAGGAAGTGGTAATGACGAAATAACTAAACTAACACATTGTTTTACAGTGACTTAAATAGTTTTAATCAATATAAGACCGCCTCAAATCATTAGAACAAGAACACGAAAACAAATTTTGAAATATATATATGTATCCTATTTAAATATGATTCTTACATTATACAAGACAGCCCAATCTGCTCACACGCACATTCACACGATTTAAAAAACCTTTATTTTGAAGTCCCATTTTATTTTGAAATTTGTATATATCTCGAGACACCGACCGGACACGCGTTTCTCAGTTCGTCAGTTTCCTGCACTTTAAATACTTCACCAGCTGACCACGGCACTTCTCCCGTTATAAATCTGGTAAGTCCATTATTTCCTTGGGTCCCGGTCGGTATGAAAGCGGTATTGTATTTAGCTGTTCATATTTTATAGAGTTCAAGCCGACCGGGCCCATGCGGCACTATCTGCGTCCGTTAGCTGTTGTAGTTGTTCGTGGACTGCCTTTATGCATGATGCCGGACATCAATGCCCTGCCTGCGAAACAAATTTCGTCGCCGCACACAGCCTCAGTTGTCAAAGTCTAGTGGCTATGCACATGACACATAGGAGTTTTGTGTGCTGTACGTCGACGATATTTAGATGCTTACTGGTCGACGTCACCAAAGTAGGATGGGCTTAAACGTTATTTCCTCCAGCATAGATTATGTGCTCATAAAGTTTTCGTCTCTAAGTCATTTTGAGTTTTACCATTCCGCGTCGGTCTGCGCACATGCTTGTGTGGTGGGTACGGGCGTAACTGCCACACACCCGCAAAGTTCCTAGAATTGACGCCCTGGTACATTCTTTTGTAACGGTTACACAACTGATACTGCGTACTGTTCCTTTGTTAGCGCACCGTTGTAATTCAACACGTGGCCTGGTCACAGATGGAAATTATATTTATGAATATTTTTTAATAAACCCCAAAAATTTAATAAAATAAAATCCCTCCAAATTCGTCACATTACACTTGGTTGATGCAGAAATACCACTCCTTTTGTTCACCAATGTCCGATTTTGTGGTTACGTGCTTCGACGAACTTCGAATCCAAATACGTTTTTGTATTGGATTGTGTAAACCGCCAGTTCCAATGTAATTTGGTGGTTATTTTAGTTTCGTTGGTTTTAGAGGATTATATCTTTATGCAGGTAGTTGTTTCTCTGGTTTTATTACTTCGTTAATTTAACATTCTGTTCATGATCCGGAATTGGGCAATCCAAGTTCTTCCTTTAATTTTAGTTACTTATTATATCGTTACTAATTTCTTTACCTAACCTTTCTGATCTGTTTTATTATATAATGTTATTGGCTGTTAGGCCTATTATTATACCTTGATCTACTTCTGAATTTAACTTGTTACTATTTATAATATTATAGAACCTTTTATCTATTTATAGTATGGTGGTATTACACTCCTTTGGTACCTTGTTAACAATTATAGCCTTTTTATCCAAGTTTACACTTATTATCATCTTATTATCTACGTACATGTATACAAATAATTATTTTTATAATATCTAACAACAACTTTATCTTGACCTATAGATAACACATAACAATGACATTAATTAATACTCAATAACTGAGTTCACCCACAGTTCTACAACGTTAAACGAATAATACATATTACTTAATTACCTGATATTCTATCGACAGGAAATCTTTCACATGATAACACAAAATATAAAATCACGGTCATGATAACAACATAACATCATACAATTCATAACAAGTATTTTTGAGTAACTTAGGTCGTACACTGTTTACTCATTCTTATCTATTTTAAAAACATCAATTACTCTGAAATAGTCAACATTAGTTTTTCTTTTTACAATATTTGTCAATGTCTGTTATTTACCTCTCACTGAACCTTGAGGTTTATTACTATTAACATTATTACATGCTTATCTTTTATTATTATTATTATTATTACCTTGCATTCTTATTACTTTTAAACAATTATGGGTTTATTTTCTGACCTTTTTATAAGTGTGGAAAATTAAAATATTTTCTTCCCTATTCTAATTTTAATATTTTATTTATGTAACGTCGAGGACCACATTTCTGTTACATTACAATATATATATCTACTTATTATAATGGTTTCAACTACTTTCTTTAAATTCTGTACTTACTGAACAATTTGGTATATCGTCCATTTCCAATATATAATTCTTCAATTTTGCTAACCATGATTTCATTGACTTCCTTTCAGACTTCTTTGTTTTTACTTCTTTGATCATTTCTTCTATTTGCATCCGAAACAAATTCGAGTGAAAAAGATTTTCTGTTTCACGAAGGCGGCTCATTTCATCAGCTGTTGGTGGCTTAGTGCTAACAGTGATCTTTTTCTTCTTCTTCTTTGTTTTCCCACTGCCCATTTCATCAACATCATTATCTCCAGTCACCTACAAAACAAAAAAGATCTCTTCACATCTAAACACAACACTACAATCAAATTATATTTAAAGATATTAACAAACCATATGATAATAACAAGATAATCTATATGAAATATGTACAGTTGCTTGTAGGACACCATTGTAATGGGTCTAAATTTACCTAAATATTATTGTGTAATTTCATAAATTCTATAACATGTAAAGATGTGGCCCCTTTGAGGTGACGCGATAGCCAGTAAATATTTTCATGACCATGTATGGTTATGCAGCAAAAGACGAAAATCTATTTATAGCCAGTGATTAATTCCGCCAGTATGTTGTTGACGAGAAACAGTAAATTACGAGTTGAAAAGGTGATGCTAAGATTAGCGAAACTCTTCAATGCTGAGGACGAGATGAATAGCGGGGAGCGGAGAGAACCAGCTTAGAGATGAAACAAACGGAAATTTGTAACTCTGAACGCCAGTCGACCACCATCTTTTGCACAGTATAGCAGCAAGGAAGTTACGTAACGTAATCGCGGGCGCCCGCATACAACAAAAATGTGAATCTTTATATATATTTCAAAGTGAAAACAGTATTTGGCTAAATATTCATCAACAGTAACTAATTAAAACAAATTGACAGTTCGGCAGTAACACGTAAAAATGTAACACTGAAAATAGTAAAACAACGCATGCCACGAGGAGACGTCCCATGTGGTGAAATTCTACGCAGCATAATCAAGGGAAGTAGACATTTCAACAATATGTATACAAGTTTTAACATTTTAAAATACTGGCTTTTCCCTAAATTATAAAGTTGAGCGCAACAAAATTAAAAAAAATAAGTAAATGTGTATGATTGTGTGTGTGAAAAATATGCATATAGGCCTAACCAGAAGTGTTGAGTTTGCATAACCTTTTATATATGTATTCATATTTTGTAATAATTATTGGAAATCAATTTTACGCCTTAAGGCGGAATAAGTGTGTTCATGATTTTTTTCATGTTTTCGAGAGAACATAACTAATGTTCTACTTTACTCGAAACACGCATTATGTTAATCGTATCTGCATATTTTTCTCTGCCAATTTGACGCCCTCACAGGGACATTTGTAATAACTAATTAATGAGTGAGGCTACAAATGGCGCCCGAGTAACAGTGACATTGTAAATTAACATTATAAATTTACATCATTTACATTAAAGTTGATTTACAATTTAGTCAAAAAAATGGCACAGAAAGACGCAAATACAAATTTATATGAGAATGCATAAATAACTTGACGTAAATATGGGGTTATTGTGAGTTAATATGTGTAACTAGTGTGTATTAGGAGAGTTGTTAAAGGGTATAATATAAAAAATTTTTGTTTAACATGGCTGAGGTAAGAGAAACTGAAAAAAGGGGTGTTCAAGGGATGATGTGATGAATCTTCTGAAAACATTGTATGATACAATGATTAGATGTTTTGATGAACAAAACGCGATAATGAATGACATGATTAATAAAAATGAAACGAAGTAAGAGAATAAAAAAATGATGCGCGAGATAAATACAAGTAGCGTAGAGTTAAAGTCAGATAATTTGAGAACAAGTTTGAATGAATTTAGAAATGAAATCAAGTCAACGATAAGGGCACATAACATACAGCTGAAAACTGAAATAAATAAATGAGATGAGAAATTAAGAGACATAAATAACGAAGTTGTAAACATAAAAAGCGAAATAAAAATGAGTAATCTAAGTATGAATAACCAATTTAAAAGTATAAGTGAGAGTTTTAATGGAGTGAGTGAGAAGTTCGTGGAGATAAATAATAAACTAGAGAATGTCGAAGTTGAATTAAAACAAATAAGTGGGTGTAGTAGTGTCAAAACTGACACGGGTGAGTGTGACGAAAATGAAAATGACGAAATAACAGATGACCAGGGTGTCAATAATAAAATAACGAAAAATTACGAAGAAATAATTAACGAGGTAAGTGTTAGTTACGAAAATGAATTAACAAGTAATAGCGGTAAGATAGTTGAAAACGAGATATATAAAAGTAATACAGTGATAATAAATAGTGATGATGATAATATAGGAACAGTGAGAGAGTAGAAATCAGTATTTGTAAATTAGAGAGAGAATATGTACAGAATTATTTTGTAGATATAGAACAGAGGGTAAAGTTTCCCCAGGTTTATTGTAAACCAAGATGTTTACAAATGTTT
Organism: Magicicada septendecula; assembly: GCA_034769895.1. Lineage (NCBI taxonomy): Eukaryota > Metazoa > Arthropoda > Insecta > Hemiptera > Cicadidae > Magicicada > Magicicada septendecula. Next base: position 434,537,025 of record CM068375.1, read on the forward strand.
TGAAGGGCAAGAGTCCCTTAGAGGAAATCAATGTGTTTTCAAGTAATCCCTTAATTTTTAGTAGGCGTTTTTATGATTTAATACCCTCTGTATGGAGTGATAGAAAAAGTATGAAATGGTGTTATGACAAAAAGTATTTTGATAGGAAGATAGAGACGTTTAAGGTTAGTAGAGGTTATAACGAATTAGCAGAGAGGTTAGATATTGAGAGAGTTAGTGATATTAAGTACTTACCTTGTGAAGTAATTAGCGCAGAAAATGATAAGATTGATGATATTGATTACTTACCTTGGGACGAAACTGGTACAGCAGCAGATAATAATAATGATGAAATTATAATTGACCTAATTGTGACGGATCATACTAAAGGTGACTTGACTATACTCGGTGGTGACAAATTATATGATATAATAATATGTAATAATCTGGTTAATTATTATGGTATTGTAGAAAGATATGAGAATTTAAATAGTAGTGAGATTGATAGAAATAATATAATGAATTTAATAAAAAATGAATTGTGTAGATGTAAGACCAGGTTATTATACGATGATGGGGGGTAAACAATTAATGTTTATGAACGTTTAACTATGTGAATAGTCGTTTTGAATTGGACTGTTTTATGAAATGATTTGTGGTAAACGATAACAGATAATAATTTGGATTGTATATACTTTTGTGTTGATATTAAATGTAATGATGTAGCAAGGTAAAGTATACTCAACTTTGTGAATTTTGTTAAAGTAATTAAATGTGTTTGATGAAATAATTGAATTAATTTGAAAGGAGATAATAAATGAAATATTATATAAGTTGAATGTTGATAACAAATTAAAAATTGTGGAGAATTTAATGGTATAGTAAATGCTAAATGATTGATTAGTAAAAAGGTCAATTAAAATTAAAGTGTAATGTTTATAATTTTATATGCAAATTTAAAGATGAATTATTTATTTTGAGGTAATAATCGCAATGTTTATTAAATAAAATGTTATGTAAAATGAATGTTGATAATAAATTTGAATTTTTGGAGAATCTTTGGTATAAGAAGTGGTAAATAATTAAAGGTTGAGTATTAACAGGTTCAACTGAAATTAAAGTTTTGGAATGTTTAGAAATTTTATTCAGATGCAACTGAGATGTTTATTTTATGTAATGAGGTTTATGTTCATTGTGAGTGTTTACTATATTTTATTATGTTGTATTATGTTAGTGTGTAGGAATCTTAAACATATATTGTATATAAGAGATATGGTAAATGCGATTCCCCATTTTCGGGCGGTCACGGCTTCAGCGAACCCTGACCGTGGATTTGGCTTAATATTCTAAATTGGTGAACTTAGAAATACAACTGGGAGGTTTAAATCAGGGGAATCTAAGATTATAGAACTTTGGAACACGGCTATATACCTAAGTATGGGTGATAGACTGATTAAGGGAGTGTGAATATTAACGTAGTAGGATTACTGGTATTCGGGATATCAGTAATGCCGAATTTTGTATAACGCTAAAGCAAGGATGGGGGAGAAAGAAAAGAAAAAAGTGTTCACCCCTTTCCGCTTCAGTCCTTGTGGAGGCAACTGGGCGCTACAGTCCGGGGGGGGGTAATAGTGTGTGTGGAAGGAGGAATTTAAAATAAGTTCAGAATTTAATAAATTATATTAAATTATGTGATGATGGAGAAGGTGGTTACTAGGTTGTTAGTAACGAAATATTAAAATGAGTTACATCAATAATGTAGAGTATGTAATTAATTTTCTGATGTAAACAAATGAATGATGTTGTGTTGACGAGGAGTATTTTATTTTAATGTATTAAAGAGTAATATGAAGACACTTAACGATTGTTAAGTAAGTAATTTGTTCTAATGTAGTTGATTTAATGTGTTTTACTCTATATAAGGAGTTTATTAATTTTGAAATGTGAATGGGATATTTATAATGGAAGGGATTTATATGTTGTAATGGAAATGTTTATTTACATTTTGATGGGAATCAGAGCGATCATTTTGAATTCTGGGGTAAGAGTTAACTAGAGAAGGTTATACAGAATGTTGATATGTAATTCTTATAATGTATTATATACTTAGACTAAGTATTCATCCATATGTAGGATAAAGAAAAAAAAACTCAGTACTTCTTAACGCAAACCAACACAGCTAAGGGGAACCAGATCAGTTAGAGATATGTTATTATACCAGGCCACTATTTGATATTTTTTGATTTCATGTTTCAGTGTCTGGTGATGCTGTGGCAGCGGTCCTGTGCTGGCCTGCGTGTCAGAGCAGGAGTGTCAAGTGCCTGTCTGGCCTTGCGGTGTTGGGATCTCGAAAGAGAAGTCCAGTAAGGTCATTCAGGTGCGGTAACAGTCACTGGACCAGGGGTAAGTTAACCACAATTTTGAATAAAACATAAGGGGGTTGTGGCGACATATCTTGGCTGATCCCTTTAGAAAGTATGAGAGTGTCAATGAGAGCTTTTATGCTTCGGCATAAAACCTCTCATTGGGGGGGTATTGTAATGGGTCTAAATTTACCTAAATATTATTGTGTAATTTCATAAATTCTATAACATGTAAAGATGAGGCCCCTTTGAGGTGACGCGATAAACCAGTAAATATTTTCATGACCATGTATGGTTATGCAGCAAAAGACGAAAATCTATTTATAGCCAGTGATTAATTCCGCCAGTATGTTGTTGACGAGAAACAGTAAATTACGAGTTGAAAAGGTGATGCTAAGATCAGCGAAACTCTTCAATGCTGAGGATAAGACGAATAGCGGGGAGTGGAGACAACCAGCTTAGAGACGAACCAAACGGAAATTTGTAACACTGAACGCAAGTTGCCTACCATCTTTTGCACAGTATAGCAGCAAGGACGTTATGTAACGTAATCGCGGGCGCCCACATAAAACAAAAATGTGAATCTTTATATATATTTCAAAGTGAAAACAGTATTGGGCCATTCCATGCCAAATCATCCAGGGGCCGACACCCACTTGTCACATATTTTAATGAAAATTTGTTCACATTATGTGAATACAAAAATAAGAAAAAATCCAAAATTTCGTCCAATTCTAACAAGTAGTTTCAGAATTATGGTCGTTTAAAGTTTTAAGAGATTTGAACTTCGGAGGACAATTTGAGCGGGAAACCAGCTTGTATGTATTTGGGCTTTTCTATGTGAAATCAATATTTATTGAGCTAGAGGCTTCAAAATTTATTCATTTGTCCTAAATTTTATTGAGAATCAGATGATACTATAAGTATTGGCATTATGATTTTGCATCATGGATAAAATTATTCTTAAATATAAAAATAAATATTTTTTCAAAGTTGTGACGCATATTGTAATGGTACATATCTTCACCTAACAATAATGAAGATACATAACAAAATAAGTTATTTAAAATAATCAACACTAGAATAAAATATCGGTATGGAGAACCATACATGACTTCCATATTCTAAGATTTATATTTAAAATCATTTTCGGAATGAAATATTACCATAGAAACTACTTCTTTCTACTTATTGCTTCAGCCTTAATCACAGTACTGTGGTCACTAACATATACCACCTCACGTTATCGCACTCGATTTTCACTAATGATGGAAGTCGATGGCATTGCCGAAACGTCTGGTATTGTAGAAAACATTGGACTACGGCCAAATATCCCGGGAAGGAATGTTAACAAAAACTACTTCTTTGTTTCCGATAACGTTGTACACATATATATAAAAAATATGCATAAAATTAATGGCTTGTATAAGTTAATGATTGATCTCCATTAAGTAGTGCTCAAGTTTCCAAAGTTTTAATATTTTGATGTCCGTAATTAAAACATCAGAGCAGGTTTAGTGTGTATGAGGGTACACCGTGGACAAAAATTTTCAACATTTCCTATTGAGCGTTGCTTAGAGTAAAGCTGCGAATCTACAGTGTATGTTTCACAGAACAAACACGTGAAAAAGAAGGAGCGCTCCGAAGTCACTCATGGACCCTCAGCATCTTGCAGAGGGTTCATTCCCTAAAGACGAAAAGACTGTCTATGAATCGTTCCTCTGTAAACACGTGCAGTTACACTGCCCAGCGATCCACAGGAAGCAAATCGCTATTCACGCTGGACACTTTTTCGGCTTGCACGCGTTATGTTGGTATGGGTTTCGGCACTTACCATTTAAAAAGCGTGCAAATGTAAGAAAGAAAATAAACATGAGTGAGGCCAGAAATAACGCGAATTTGGTGTGTGTGTGTGTGTGTGTGTGTGTGTGTGCGCGCACGCGCGCGCGCGTGCGTGCGTGTGTGTTCCCTGCCTTTTCATTGCGGTAGTCATAATAATAAAATGGAAACGTAAACATTACATAACTGAGATATGCTTGCCTGCCACGAACGATATTGATGTTAGTAACAAAATTTTTTGTTTGTACATTTTGAGTGTAAATTAATCCATTATACTATTAACTCATACATGATTTACATTAAAATGAAAAATTATAATTTTATTGCCTGGCAACAAAATTATTTTATTTTTAACAATTACCATTGTTTCAAAAAGTTTAAATGAATTTTCAAGTACTTTACTGTTGTTAAAACGTAAAAGGATGCAGGTAAACTACCCCTTCCCCTTAACCGATCTTCACCATAATCGAAAGTCCTTGAGATCTCTACAATTCAGGGACGTATGCAAATAATCTTTTGATTCTGTTTGAATTTGCGGCTGTTATCGTTTGCCATAGAAAATTACCTGATAAAAAAATGTTGCAGGTAAACTACCCCTTCCCCTTAACCGATCTTCACCAAAAACACTAGGTCTTGAGTACTCTACAAATCAGGGCTGTACGCAAAAAATTATTTGATTCTGTTTGAATTTGCGGCTGTTATCGTTTGCCAAAAAAAAAAATTTACCCTTGATAAAAAAACCGTTGCAGGTAAACTAACCCTTTCCCTCAACCGATCTTCACCAAAAACAATAGGTCGTGAGTACTCTACAAATCAGGACTGTACGCAAAAAATTATTTGATTCTGTTTGAATTTGCGGCAGTTATCGTTTGCCATAGAAAAAAATTTACAGATAGACACACAGACACACGCACAGACACTTTTCGAAAAACGACTTTTTTTCATGTTTTGAGTGTAGTACAATCAGAATCTGCAATAATCTCGAACACGATTTTTTTTGCCAGCACCATACTTCCATTTTCTTAAGGAATATGGAAGTAACAAGGATGAATCAGATATTCAAGAATGGGTGATTCATAATCAATAACATGATCAAATGTATTAAGGTAATCAGAAAAGTAACCTCTAATAATAAAAAAGTAACAAACCACGAACCAAAATGTTAAATACGATCCAATACCTGGCGATTTAACCACAATGACCCAATAGATGGTAAGTGAGAGAGTAGCACCAGCCCCAAAAACCACGAATATGAAATAAATTGTGACAATAGTACGTGATAACTGGAACTAGCCACCACACTAACATAAGAGTGTGGAAATAATAAGAATAATGGATGAATAAATAATTAGCATGAAAGTGTGAAAATAAACCCCCTTAATAGTGATAAACACTGATAAGACAGAGATAAAAGTTTATAAGTGCAAAAGGTGAGTGAGAGCTAATAATGGCTAAACACAGGAAGGACTGTGATAGTTAAAAGCCAATATAAGTGGACACCAAAATGTAACAAAATAAACTAAAAGTAGTAGGATTAAGTTATCAATAGTAATGACTAATTATCATGTTTTAAATTTTTATCAATTAAGATTATCAGTGACAATCTATATATTAATACGTGAAGAGAAAACTTTGTACCCGTTTTTAAGCATATTGCGCACACGGAGGAGTGTGAGATTTGGCATAGTTAAAGTTTATATGGAGAAGGAGTGCAGAAAGCTAAAATTTATATATAATATGTGTTACAAATACATTAAATAAAATAAAATAAAACGTTCATTTGCACTTGAAAATTCATTTAAACTTTTTCAAACAATGGTAATTGTTAAAAATAAAATAATTTTGTTGCCAGGCAATAAAATTATAATTTTTTCATTTTAGTGTACGTTCATACTGCCAATGTCAAACACATAATAGTCTGTCGTTTGTTTACGTTCATACTGCCAATGTCAAAAACATAATAGTCTGTGGTCAAACAGTCGCACAGAGTAGAGATTGTCGCCAAAGTATTTTAAAATGTTGCCAACAAATAATTACTGACAGATTGACTGAATGAGCTGTGAATTTTATATGATTTCAAATGTTCCTTTTTCAATAGTCTGTGGAGTGATGTCAAGGCAAAAAAGCGTTTATTTTATATTTTGTATATTAGATATCTGTGTTTTATATATTAATGTGCAGTTGAAAGTGAAATACAGCTTGCTTAATATACACCTGTTGCAAAAGGAAAATTTTGTAGCAGCAATTTGAATTGACTTACTCTCGCCTAATTATTATTGGTGGTTTCAAAAAAGTGAGTACATTTTATAATTTTTAAATTAAACCCTGTCTAATCTTAGTTTCAGTAATTTCATTACATGTTTTTTTTTACATTCAGATATTCGCACCTACTTCCATTATGCCTCGACATAGAACACTGACGGGTCGGAGTGAGAGACAAAGAAGAAGGAATATATATTCGCGTGAAAGTCAAAATGATAATAGACCAAATGCAAATTTAAATAGTGTAAATAGTATAACATTGACGGGTCGGAGTGAGAGACAAAGAAGAAGGAATACATATTTGCGTGAAAGTCAAAATGATAATAGACCAAATGCAAATTTAAATAGTGTAAATAGTATACAAAATGATGAAATTATTTTGAGGGATACATTTAAATGCGCACTGAATGTCATTCCAAGAAATTTTAATACTTTTGATTGTGGATTAATGCATTTACAATGCAGGTTTTGCAATGCAAAACATTTCGAATCTGAGGTCACTTTAGGTGAAAGGACTGCATTCACTTCATGTTGTCATAAGGGTAAAGCAATATTACCGGCCTTAAGTCAAAATGAATACTTTAAATCATTGTATGATGGACTTACTTCAAATGAACCTTCAATAAAAAAAGTCAAAAAATTATTTTGAAAACATTCATAAATACAATTCATCATTTGCTATGGTTAGCTCAGACGCTAAAATTTCGGATACAGTTACGCGTGGAGTGTATCATTTTAAAATACATGATGTTTTTTATCACAGATCAGGTCCAATGACTGCTGGATATGGTCGCTCACCATGTTATGCGCAATTATATTTTTATGATGTTGACACTGCTGTCAATTATAGATTACGTGAACACTATAATCAAACATGCAATAACAATATAATGCGCGAAATCTCTCTTGAATTGGAACGCATTAATCCTTTCGTTCGGTCATTCACTGCAATGAAAGATCATTGTCAGAGAGTTGAAAATCAAAATAAAGAAATTTGTATGCTCATTAAAGTAAATCGTGATTTAGATCTACGCCGTTATAATGATGCAGTTCAAACTGATGTAGCAGTAATATTTAGTACAGTTGATGGTGAGCCACCCTTTGAACGAAATATGGTTTCGTTTTCAAAAGTTAATGGTACCATTAAAAATATCTCTGTTTTAGATTCATCATTGGACCCTTTAGCGTATCCATTACTTTTTCCAAATGGTGATACAGGGTGGCATATCAATATTTCTCATAATGTACCAACTACATCTAATTCAAGAGCGCCCAGAAATAAATTAACCATGCTTCAGTATGCAGCCTATCGACTTGCAATTAGAGAAGATTTTAGCATGTTGCACCATTCACAAAAATTATTTCTGCAGTGGATAGTTGATATGTATGTGAGAATAGAGGGCACAAGGTTACATTTCATTCGACAAAATCAAACAAGTCTTAGGTCTGAAGTTTACAACAATTTAACAGATTATTTAGAATTGAACCCCAATGCCAATAATGTTGGCCGTAGAGTAATTTTACCATCTTCATTCAACGGATCTCCAAGAAATATGTATCAGAATTATTTAGATGCAATGTCAATTGTACAACATTTCGGAAAGCCTTCTTTGTTTATTACAATGACTTGCAATCCAAGTTGGCCTGAAATAGTTAGCAATATTGGTGTAGGTGAGTCAGCTAATTTTCGACCTGATATTGTTGTGTGTGTATTCAAGTCCAAACTGAAAGCATTAATTGAGGGCCTTAACTAAAAAAAATCTTCGGTAAAGTTGAAGCACTCATTTATACAATTGAGTTTCAAAAGAGAGGATTTTATTCTCACATTTTACTCTCTTTAAATGAGCAAGATAAAATTGTTAACGCTACCGATATTGATAAAGTTGTATCTGCGGAGATTCCTAACATTCAAACACATCCTACATTACATGAATATTAAAGCTTTACGAGCTAATTAAAAATTATTAATGTTGAAATATGGATATTGCTCAGCTTTCTTTTTGTTAACTTCCAGGGTCTCGTCAGGTGTACTCATTAGCAGAGAGAAACAGGTGAACGCAAATGACCAACACACATTTATGGTTAACTAACCCCTTTTATTTTATTCCCATCTCGTCAATTTCTTTTATAATATTTTAATTATATTTGGCCACGAGGCTCAATTAAGAAAACAACTCATTATGTAACTAATTTATATAACAAAATAACAAATCAAATGAATTTACTTACTATGCATAATTACGCAACCAGCACTTCCATATTAAAATCCTTCTCTCTCACTCACTCACACGCAAACATCCCATACCTTTAAGAGATCTCATTTTTTCTTGTTAAACAAATTTAAAGAAATTGGTACCATTTTACTTTTAGTTTTAACCCATTTTTTATGTTTTACGCTACCCCATTACTTAACTGCTGTTGAATTTCGACGACGTCGCATTGTTAGTGCACTAGATAGATTGTGGTTGTTTTCACTGATGTTGAATTTAAATTATTATGTGTTTATCAAAATAACGTCACTTATCTCACATTCTTTAAACTTTCGGCGTATTTTATTTAAATTTATATGTTATTCACATTTTTTGGTGTGTTGCGGGCCCGCACTTACGTTCCGGAACTTTGTATATGTTGCTCGCGCGAGTGTTGAATTTAGACTGGCAACAGGCCAAAAGCACTATTTTGTGAAGCGGCCGTTGGTTAGATGACCAATTCTCATTGTGTTTAAAGTTTGTATCCCTACGCCAGGAGACAGTTTCTGTTACATAACGGCATTCCACAACAAGGATCGTCTCTGACGTAAGATGGTCTGTTGTTGTTAGTTACATAACTTGTTGACTGGTTATGTTGTTTTTGTGTGTCATTAGTTGACCTTGGCACAATTCCAGCTCGTTGATTCTGCGTTATAGAAAATATTATTGCATATTTTGACACAGCAGTGCTGCCACCGCCGCTATTAACAAAATACCTTTTTGTTTACGTTTGTCCCAAAAATTCGAAAAAATGTTATCAGCTTTATAAAAAAAAATACAAATTTCCTTATTACCCCAGGTAGGCCAAAATGCCACGTTACAATACCCCCCTCAATGAGATATTTTATGCCGAAGCATAAAAAGTCTCATTGACACATTCATACTTTCCAAACGGCTGTTCATATTTATTTCACTCGCTCTCAATTCGCTCCTCACATTCATAAACTCGTTATTTAAATCCGTAAGTTTAACATTTATAGTATTTACTTCTGATTTGATCTCAGTTTTCATTCCTGACATCTCAGTTTTCATTCCTGACATCATCTCCATCATCAATGCTAATTGGTTAAATATATTTACCCCCTTGTCTTTACTACCCCCCGCTACTACAGTTTCGTCTACATCTGTTTCAACACTTTCATCAACAAAATCATTGGTTGTTACCATATGATCTTGCGTAATATCTAACATTGATTCTTCTACGCTACTTTTACCTAAGTCTGCGTTCATATTTCCCTCTGCCATTTTTCGACCCGTTTGTAAATTTTCTGTTAACTCAATTTACAAAGTCCCTGTTCGGGCGCCATTTAAGCTTTACGAGCTAATTAAAAATTATTAATGTTGAAATATGGATATTGCTCAGCTTTCTTTTTGTTAACTTCCAGGGTCTCATCAGGTGTACTCATTAGCAGAGAGAAACAGGTGAACGCAAATGACCAACACACATTTATGGTTAACGAACCCCTTTTATTTTATTCCCATCTCGTCAATTTCTTTTATAATATTTTAATTATATTTGGCCACGAGGCTCAATTAAGAAAACAACTCATTATGTAACTAATTTATATAACAAAATAACAAATCAAATGAATTTACTTACTATGCATAATTACGCAACCAGCACTTCCATATTAAAATCCTTCTCTCTCACTCACTCACACGCAAACATCCCATACCTTTAAGAGATCTCATTTTTTCTTGTTAAACAAATTTAAAGAAATTGGTACCATTTTACTTTTAGTTTTAACCCATTTTTTATGTTTCACGCTACCCCATTACTTAACTGCTGTTGAATTTCGACGACGTCGCATTGTTAGTGCACTAGATAGATTGTGGTTGTTTTCACTGATGTTGAATTTAAATTATTATGTGTTTATCAAAATAACGTCACTTATCTCACATTCTTTAAACTTTCGGCATATTTTATTTAAATTTATATGTTATTCACATTTTTTGGTGTGTTGCGGGCCCGCACTTACGTTCCGGAACTTTGTATATGTTGCTCGCGCGAGCATTGAATTTAGACTGGCAACAGGCCAAAAGCACTATTTTGTGAAGCGGCCGTTGGTTAGATGACCAATTCTCATTGTGTTTAAAGTTTGTATCCCTACGCCAGGAGACAGTTTCTGTTACATAACGGCATTCCACAACAAGGATCGTCTCTGACGTAAGATGGTCTGTTGTTGTTAGTTACATAACTTGTTGACTGGCTATGTTGTTTTTGTGTGTCATTAGTTGACCTTGGCACAATTCCAGCTCGTTGATTCTGCGTTATAGAAAATATTATTGCATATTTTGACACAGCAGTGCTGCCACCGCCGCTATTAACAAAATACCTTTTTGTTTACGTTTGTCCCAAAAATTCGAAAAAATGTTATCAGCTTTATAAAAAAAAATACAAATTTCCTTATTACCCCAGGTAGGCCAAAATGCCACGTTACAATATGTTGTAAAACACATGATGCATGGTCCATGCGGTGTACTTAATCCAAATTCTGTATGTATGAGAGATGGAAAATGCACAAAAGATTATCCAAAACGATTTAATGAATTTACATGTGAATCATTAAATGGATATCCATTATACAGAAGGCATTAATGGTATTAATGCTGAAGTTCGCGGTAGTTGCCTCGACAATCGTTATGTTGTACCATACAATCCGTATTTACTTGCCAAATTTAATTGCCATATAAATGTTGAAGTATGCACTACAGTTAAAAGTGTTAAATACATTTATAAATACGTGTATAAAGGCAATGACAGTGCAGCTGTTGAATTAGGTTCAGAGAGAAATGAACCAGGTCAAGAAATACAAATTGATGAAGTTACAAATTTTTTAAATGGCCGTTATGTCGGATCAACTGAAGCTGTATAGCGCATCTATGAATTACCAATGCATTTTCAATCACATGTCATCGTTAGACTTGACATTCATTTACCGCGTAGACAGAATGTTTACTTTCGAGAAGGGCAAGAACGTCAAGCAATTGAAAAAACAAGACAAACAAAATTATTAGCATTTTTTGAATTGAATCGATCAGATCCATCAGCGCATGAATATAAGTATATTGAAATTCCTTTGCATTATGTGTGGGAAGATTCCCGAAAAAAATGGAAGAAGAGAAGGCGTGGAGGTGATAAAATCATTACACGCATATATGTAGTATCACCAAAAGACATCGAACTTTTCCATTTACGATTGCTTTTATTACATGCCTGTGGTCCAAAATCATTTGAGGATATTAGAACATTCAATGGAATTATACACACTTATTTTGTTGAAGCGTGCCATGCTCGCGGCATTGCTTCAAATGATAATCAATGGCGCGAATGTTTAAATGAAGCAAAAGAATTACATTCACCAAAACAAATGCGAAATTTATTTGGTTACATTTGTGCATTAAATGTGCCAGCCAATGCATTGGCGTTATGGAATGAATTTAAAGTATAACTTAGTGAAGATTTTTTGAGAGATTACAACGAAGAAGTATCCTTTAATACAGCTCTATTAGAAATTGAAGATATTTTGAATGTTCATAATTTGTCATGTCAAGAACTTGGTTTTCCAGTTCCCACGTATTCGCAGAGAACAGACGAAGCAAATGCTATTGATCCAATAGAACAAGAGTTTCTGTTTTGTGAGCATTATGAAACTGCAAATATTGAACAGCGTAATCTAATTGATCGTGTGATTCATGAAGCTTTGCACCATGATACTGGATCTAATGTTTTTTGTTTAACCGCTCATGCAGGTTGTGGAAAAACATTCACACAAACAGCAATCATTCACAAATTAAATTTGCTTAATCTTAGTTGCATTGCAACAGCGTTCAGTGGCATAGCTTCAACTCTATTACTTGGAGGTAGAACTTTACACAATGTGTTCAAATTGCCTATACCCATTTTAGAAAATTCTGTAGCGAATATTACCGCAAATAGTAGCTATGGACGTTACATAAATTCATCATCATTGATAATTATTGATGAAATTTCTATGTGCCCACTGCAAGTGTTGAAAATCATAGATAGATTATTGCAGATCTATGCGATGAAAATGATAAACATAAACCATTTGGAGTGAAAACGATACTTCTGTGCGGTGATTTTCGGCAAATCTTACCAGTTGTCCCACATGGATCACGTGCAACTTTAATTGAAAATTGTGTCACGAGTTGGCATAAATTTGTTTATTTTCATAAAGTAACATTTATTCAAAATATGAGAGCCTTACCAAGTGAAATAGAATTTGTCGAATTCTTGAAAAAAATTGGTAATGATGAAGCCCCACAATTCCTCAGTTTCGTGAAAATATTATTGAAATACCTCAGCAATTAATAGGAGATGAAAATAATATTATTAATGGGGTGTATTGAAATATTTCCGAAAACGTACTCTCAGATAACATATTGAGTCAGTTATTTTAGCACCTAAAAATGATGATTGTACTTTTATTAATACTGATATACTTAATCGAATACCAGGTGAACAGAAAACATATCATAGCTACGATAAAATAATTTGTGATGATGACAATGAAATCAATAACTATCCAGTAGAGTTTTTGAATTCTTTGACTATTAGCGGTTTGCCACCACATAAGTTAGTATTGAAAGTTAATTGCATCGTTTTACTGATCAGAAACTTAAATACAAAGGAAGCATTAGTCAATTGAACAAGAATGCGCATCAAGTGTATACATCGTAATGCTATTGATTGCGAAGTTTTAACTGGAACCGCACGCAATAAGAGAATTTTAATTCCACGTATAAATTTAACATATTCCGGTACTGTTTTACCATTTAACTTTCAAAGAACTCAATTTCCAATTATACCTGAATTTGCGATGACAATAAATAAGTCTCAAGGACAAACATTCGAAAAAATTGAAATTTTATTGAGGCAGCCAGCTTTTACACATGGTCAATTGTACGTCGCAGCAAGTAGAGTTCGATCATTCGATGGTTTGAGATTTTATATTTCCAAATATAATGGCCAAGGGCATTTAGCAAATGATGAAAGAGTTTTTACAAAAAACATCGTTTACACAGAAGTTCTGAATCATTAAATTCACTTTCAAACTATTTTAAGTTCAATGGACAACATTTATTTTTTTAACCGCCCGGTTTTTTTGATTTAATGAAAAATATATGAAAAAATACGAGGCACGTATTTTTTATTTCATTTTTTATTTTGTATTAATTTTTTATTTAAATTTTATATAATTCGAAAAAGATAGGCAAAATAACTCTGTAGCCTTGGCGAAACCTGGTCAGTATGGCAATAAAAAAAAACCCAAGGAAATGTCAAAAAACGCGTTATTGCTTTTTAAATATGGCTTAGCCAAGCTAAACCTCATTTTTCCTATCTTTCATATTTTTCAAATAACTCGAAAATTAATGAATAGGAAAAAAAATTAAAAAATTATATAAGCTTTGTAGCAGATAATCTTCAAACTGTTTTCGAATTTTGTACCTTACCAAAAATGAAATGTAATCCACAGGAATTGAAAACAATGTATCTTATACTTCTATGAATGTCAAGTCTTATTTTTATTAGCGTTTATTTGATTCAATAATAACATGAAAAAATTAAAACTGACAATGAATTATATCAAAAAATAAATACGAATACAAGCTGTAATTGTGTTTTTTTTTCAACTGTTCCTAACATTAAATTTTAAATTTCATAGGTATTGCAGGGAATTAAGGCAAACAATACACGCTAATGACGTATTTGTACACGCTCGCAGCTAACGTAATAGAACAAAATTGAAAAAAATTATATGCAATGATTATAGAGGTATACAATTTGACAAAAGAACCTCAATAATGTTCAAACTTAAAAATTTAATGAATTACGGTCGAATTTCGACCACTGAGCGACCACTAGTTCATATAATTACATGAGAGTAAGAAAAATAGACTATTAGAGTGTCAATACACCGTATAGAGAATTTCTGAAATACTGAAAGACAAAAACAAATGTTATTCACCCAAAATTGATAAGGTAAAGACAATTAATAATCATTATAAGATTTTGGTAAAAAGATAATAAAATAGTATTAGATTATCAAGTTAATGGCCCAATGTCATATAAGATTAGTGATAAGGAATTATAATTTTGTTCAAAGAGTTAACTAATGTTTATATGTTTGTTGTTTGTTAATACTAGGTAATAATTATTACTCACTAAAAAGTATGAGTAGGTAATGAGAATGAACATTTTCAGTAATGAAAAGTAAATAAGTATGTTTTAATGAATAAGAATTATGTCTCAAATAATTATGTTATAATGAATAAGAATTATATCTATGGAATAGTTAAACCATAAGATTCTATGTTACATGTTATGAGATAAATAATGAGAAATAAGAGTTAAAAAACAAATAAAAACCAAACAAGAAACAAGATAAATACAGACAAACACAATAACACTAAAAGGCAGTTATGACAATAGACAAGCTAGAATATGAAACAGTAAAATCACACATAATTACAGAACAGACTTAAAACCATTGACCGAAATCATGTATTAAAACCAATCAGGACCCATACAAGGGGAAAATGAAATGTAATATCAGTAATTAAAGAAAAATAGCCAATTGCTGTTTAAGCCTAGGCAAATTCCCATATAATTTTTTCATTTTAATGTAAATAATGTATGAGTTAATATCTTTATATATATAATTCTTCTGTACGTGTGTATGTCACTGAACTCCTCCATGTATAAAATAATATATCGTTCGTGGCAGGTAAGCATATCTCAGTTATGTAATGTTTACGTTTCCATTTTATTATTATGCCTACAGCAATAAAAAGGCAGGTAACACACACACACACACACACACACACACACACACACACACACACAATTCACGTTATTTCTGGCCTCACTCATGTTTATTTTCTTACATTTGCACGCGTTCTAAATGGAAAGTGCCGAAACCCACACCAACATAACGCGTGCAAGCCGAAAAAATGGACATCAATTTGCTTCCTGTGGATCGCTGGGCAATGTAACTGCACGTGTTTACAGAGGAACGATTCATAGACAGACTTTTCGTCTTTAGGGAATGAGCCCTCTGCAAGATGCTGAGGGTCCATGAGTGACTTCGGAGCGCTCCTTCTTTTTCGCGTGTTTGTTCTGTGAAACATACACTGTAGATTCGCAGCTTTACTCTAAGCAACGCTCAATAGGAAATGTTGAAAATGTTTGTCCACGGTGTACCCTCATTCACACTAAACCTGCTCTGATGTTTTAATTACGGACATCATAATATTAAAACTTTGGAAACTTGAGCACTACTTAATGGAGATCAATCATTAACTTATACAAGCCATTAATTTTATGCATATTTTTTACATATATGTGTACAACGTTATCGGCAACAAAGAAGTAGTTTTTGTTAAAATTCCTTCCCAGGATATTTGGCCGTAGTCCAATGTTTTCTACAAAACCAGACGTTTCGGCAATGCCATCGACTTCCATCATCAGTGAAAATCGAGTGCGATAATGTGAGGTGGTATACGTTAGTGACCACAGTACTGTGGTTAAGGCTGAAGCAGTAAGTAGAAAGAAGTAGTTTCTATGGTAATATTTCATTTCGAAAATGATTTTAAATATAAATCTTAGAATATGGAAGTCATGTATGGTTCTCCATACCGATATTTTTAAAATATTTTCAAAAAACCTAAAAGCCTGTTGTGATCCATTTCAAAGACATTCTGTTCCCTTGACAAAGAAAAATAATCTTAGGGTAATTACATTACAAAAAGCAAAGGATGTTGTAACGTTACCAAATTTGGTAGTTACATAAAGTAAGCAATTATTACGTCAAGTGACGGGAAAGCATGAAAGTATTTCTAGATAAGTAAAATTATGAGAACAAGAAGTGTGTATCTACAGATATATTAGTGCAAAGTTCCAACAAAGAAGAAGGAAGTGTAACATAGCAGCATCGTACACAAAATAGAGAAAGAAAATGACCATGAGCCAAAATAAAATGTTAGAAACCAGGCCCAATAGATTCCAACAGTGAGGGGAACCAACAACGACAATAATAAATCATGAAAGTGTAAAAGAAGACAACAAGATTCCAACAGTGAGGGGAACCAACACAATGACTATGTAAAATAAAAGAAGAGACAACTCAAGAGCAACCACAATGATGGCAGACAAACCAATATACTTACAAATATAAATATTATGGAACAACGAATACTACAATGGAAATATGGAAGAAGAAAAGAAGAAAGGAAGAAGAAGGACAAGGAAACATGACATGAAGAGAGAAGATAATGGATAGACCATACAAGAATTCATCATTCATCACGTATACTAGAGGCAATACTAGTAACCAGAAAAATAGTGATTGTCAACTATGAAGAAACAGTGTTTAACATATTTAAGAAATCACAAACAGTTATAGTGAATAATTAATATAAGTGTGAGAACCTGTGACCAGTTAACCAATCTTAACCTAATAAACCCCACAAACAATTCAAGTGATAAGGTTTATAGTGGAAGAAAATGTGTTACTTTCATAGTGGAAACATCAAAGATTAAATAGTCAAAAATACACAGTTAGTGTGACTAATTTAATGAAGATTGTAATCCAAATAGATAATCATAAGACCACCAAGAAATGTAAGATAGAACAGTTGTATCATTGTTCATAGAACCTAATAATAAAGACCTTTGTAAATTTCAAAAGAAATGTAACTGAATGCCACGGCAAAACAGAATACAATACAAAGAAAGGCCAGAAAAAATAATAACAAACAAAATAGTTTGTTAAATATCAAACAACAATGTAACAGAAATTAGGTACAAACCATAACAAGAAATGTATTATCATTAGTTAGAGAATATTTGTATTATTGTTTAGAAGAAAAGGTGTAAACATGTGTATTAATTAACAATTAAACTATTGTAATAGAATACCATACTGAAGTCATAATAGTAGTAGCAAAAGGCTGCATAAGAATATGTTGTACATTGTTACATAACCCCATAGGAAATGCACCAATGAAACAAAAAGATCATACATGTTAGTTAAACCAAACAACCATCAACAATTGTATCAATCAAAGATTCATTATAAATAATAATGCACCCTAATAAATAATGTATTATATTAAAATACACTGCAAATAAAGCAGATTAAAGATGATAGCACAAAGCTAGATGAAAGGGAACCCAATATGACAAACTAATTAAGCAAAATACCTTGTTAAAACTTGTACAAAGACCACTAAAAGTATTACCAGTAGTTAGAAAAGCATCTGGTACTACTATGAGAACAGATTATAAGTGTAATGATAATAGTTTTATGATCAAAATATTGTAAACTAACTGACTATGAATGAATAGCCAGAAGTGAGCAGAGGCAATGTAACCAACTAGTTAAGCAAAATACCTTATTAAAACTTAAACAGAGATTAATGAAAGTGTTACCAGTAGTAAGAAGGACATCTAATACTACTATGAGAACAGACCATAACCATAAGAATAGTAATTTTATAGACAAATTATTAAAAACTAAATGACCATGATGGTGGAATCAGAGTGTAAACAAACAATATGTAGCAAGTTATTTAAGCAAAATGCAACATACAAACTTGTTCAAAAGTAGATAAAAATGTTATCAGTAATCAGAAGATGTCTGATACTACTTTGAGAATCTATGTAAAATATAATAATAACAATTTAGTTGTTGATTTATCAAAAAAATAACTGACTGCCAGGTCATGACCTGATGTCAACAAACTCAATACTAGAAGTTGAAGGGTTCTCAGATAGCTAAAAGCTAACAAATATATTAAATGAACTGGGTACTATAGTTGTACACTAGTTGCCTATACAACATTATATACCTTATGTAGAAAACCCATAAACAAAGTGACAATTTGAAGAAAAGAGATAGGAAGGTAGTTAAATAAGACTACTAGTATATGAAACACAACCTTGTGCATATTGTAACGAATTAAAAATCTTTAGTGTTTATATTTAAAATATTAAAGGTTGTAGTGGTTGAAAATTGAAAGTTACCAATTTTATAAAGTAATTAAAATATAGCATTAGATGTTATTAAAAGTGTGTTTACAATTGCAAAATTATAAGTGTCTGAAAAGAACTCCTTTAGATAAAAAATAAGATAATTCCATTAATATCATTTGAACAATAACGTTGCTTAAATTTAAAAATAAAGTGTACTAGCTGGTCGCTTGATGATGGTGACCGTCGTGCTGATACTAGCAGCAAAACTACTCCTCCAGGTTGATAGTCGTCTAAGTACGTAAAGTCTAGTAACGTCTGGACAATAGAATTAATAAAATACACTTCCACGTACCTGTTCGTGTTTTCTGGAAGTTCAGAAGTTCAATAAATCAATAAGCTGCCAAGACGGTTTACAAAACCAGCTTACTCTATCTACAAGGTTAGGTTACCTTGTTTAATAATGGGCGCCACACAGGTTTATTTCGGGAAAATCCCGTGGAAAACCCATTAATAGAATCAAATAATAATTTAAAAAAAATTGAAATCGTGTTTATTGCCCTTATGGCAATGCAATTCAACAATATTTAATCGCAACTGAAAGTTGTTTTGATTCTCCTGAATGAATTATTTATCTGTTTTTTAGAAATAAATTAAGTCAAGTTATGCTGCTAATAATGGGGTTTTATTTGTACCCTTGATAGTGAATTCAAACAAATATAATTAAAAGAATACATTGATGTACAATTGCAAATATTTTGTTACATACCCTATATGACTGGCTCAGAGCATAAACAATAATTCTGGTTAAGTCCAGATACTCTTTACTTTAAACATTAATATTATTTATATCTCAGGCGTAAGTTCTTTGAAACACAAAAAAGAATGCTCATGCCTACACAATAGCTAATTATTTTCTAATATAATATCGACTAGTAATGCCTTTTAGTTTACTAATATAAAAATCGAACCTATTTTATAGGTTAGGCGTTCGTTACGCTTGATTCATTATTTACAAAGTTATATGGTGAGATCACTTATGACTAACATCCAACTTAAATAGGATTGACAAATCCATTAAATAAATTCAGACATGGTGTAGTACAGAAAATGTTTCAGTGTTATGCGTCAGTACAGATTTGTTTATCAAAACATATAGGTTATTGCACTCAGTGTAATGGAATAAATTGTCACACAGTTACCTTTGTGTTTTTAATCTTTCGATTAAAATTCAATTAAACACATCAATGGTCGGATTGTAACGACCATTGTTATTCACTACACACGCACTTGAACAGAGAATATTGGTCCGCTTCTGACTAAAAAGGACCTTATATGATACTATTTAATTATTTCTTCTGTTCGTTATTTTCCCGCACTAAATAAAATAATACTGCACTTAGATGCACTGATTCTATGTAGAGTATCTTGTAGTTACTTTTTGTTGTTGCCGAAATGATTCCATCGATGCACTATTACAATGAAGCTATCAGTTAGTAGAAATTTTGATGAGACGAGCGTACCTGCCGCTCCGGATGAACGTTAAAAATGTCTAACGGTAATAAGCCGCTCTTCTTTATATACCCTATGGTTTGATCAGCCTTAGGCGATTGTTTTACTTATTAAGCTATTTTCTGATTGGCTTAGCCAGGCGTTACGAAAGTGACGTATTGTCTTTCCAACTGTCACTAACGGTTTTTTAACCGACTTTCGCCAGAATGATTGACAGCCGTTGTTGTTGTTAGTGTTGATAAACCGATTTCTTATTCATTATGTGCAAATGATGCTAACGCCTGTCACGTACTTATTATAGTTGCGATCGGGGTCGTATCACTATCAAATTAAAGGATATTTTTTCCTCTTCAATTTGATATAGTTTGACACTGGTTTATTTACACTTTCACTGACATTTTTTAATAAACAATGTTCAGGTATATGGCTTCGCGCTGTCGTCTGCTAATCAAAGCCGGCGATTACTCTCTCTTATCAATATTGTTTGTGTTCCACATCGCGTTTTTTCACTTAAACGTCTATGTTAGAACACTATTATATCCGTCCTGATATTTATTTACTGAATATTATGATTAAACCTTAACTTATACATTGCTATGAACTATACTTACTCACTATGACATTTTGTTTCACATTATTTTGCTCCATGCTATTAATTAGCAATTGAACTATTAACTGTATAACATATTAATAATGCTTATCGCCATGTTTGGTACAAAGACTGTTCAGTGTATGTGATTTACACTTCTAGTACTTTCTACTAATCACCTTACTGATGATTGTTTGTTTTAGGCATTGCTGAGGCATACCGTTTGTATCGGATTTATGCCTTAATAACGTTTATTAGTTCACATTTCGGTACCTTGATGAGGTAGCTTATTTATATAAGGTTCCCTCTTACAAACATTTTTTCTTGTCATAAGCACATTTGAGACTGTAATACAGCTTCAATTTCATATTGTGGCCATAGCTAATCTTAGTCCTTAGCATTAATAGTTACTAGTCATAGTTGATTTATTCTCAGCCAAATGCTGATTCTGATATCACATTATTCAGATTCTTATTTAATTGTTTTTATTAACATGTCAAATTCCATTTAAGTTATTCACTGACTCGCTTGACAGCTTAAAGTGAATTTAATTTGTCCATTAGTTTGTGTCAGTTATAGTATGGTTGTAGTGTCAAGCAGTGTTTAGGTTTACTGCTTCTTGTGGCACTTCTTCTTCTTTCTTCTTCAATGGTTCCTCTCTTCTTGGCTACTCTTATCATTATATTATCTATTTACATTACTGTTATGTATTTATTAAATCCAAGAGCATATGTCAAGGTTATGTGACACCTGGTCATGTTACATATACTCCCCCCTCAAAATTGACAATTTGAGAGAAAATTTGATTTTTTGATAAAATTATCATTTCATTTCAGTTTTTAGTATACTACTACTGTTTTTTCGTCTTGTACTCTTTACATTGACCTTTAACATACTATTAGTGTGTTACACTAGTTTGAGTTCTTGGCTAGTGATATAATTCTTAGCTTACTAGTATTTTTTCAAGTTTCTCACATTTTAAGTTATTTAATTACAATAGATTTCACTTCTTAAATTAACAATTTCCTGTCTTACAATAATACATTTTTCTTTCTCATTACACATCTTTATTTTTGTGATAATCTCAATGGTTCTTTCACTTTTTACCTCAAAGATTCTTTATTAATAGTCCTTGATACATTACTATATAATTCCCTAACATTTGTAGTGGGTTCGGAATCAGAGTGGCTCACTGTGGCATACATTCTCCGCCGTTCCTCATTACACATACTCAGAAACAGAGGCATCCTCATCTCTGTCTGAGACAAAATAAAAATTGCACATAGCAATGGTTGCACTATCACAACACATAAAATATAACATATCATTCATTTTTCAATAATATAACATATTCAATATAATATTCAAGGTATTAGAGGTTTCATTTGTATCACATTTCCTTCTTTTATACTTTCTGACATACTTCCACAGGTAATCATTTCTTTTCAGACTTGACATTCTCGGCCATGCTTTTTATTAGCCGTATTGTTACCTTTTTATACTAGTTGACAATTTGCTTTGGTTTACTTGAGTATTCTTAAAATTACACACTTATTAAAATTACATTGATCATCATATAATTATGCAGTTGTTTCTTACATATAGAGTCTACAATATTTCATTCTTACAATAGTTTACTAGTTTTTCTCTCATCAATAATTTACACTTATCCTGAATTATCAGGGTTTACAGTATTCATATACTAAATGTTTTTGTTAGATGTTCTCTGACATATCTTGTCACATACAATATTTGGTAATTAAATAACATTTTTCTTTCTCTTCATTCCACAATAATAATAGCCATCTTTATAATCAACTCTCTTTGGTATTCTGCCTCTCTACTCCTTCAAGTGTCTTGATAATTTACACTTATTCTGGATGATTTTATATAATATCTTAGTTTTGTGAGAGGTATACAATATTCATTTGATAAACATTTTGTTATATACAATATTCATTTGATGAACATTTTGTTATATACAATATTCATTTGATAAACATTTTGTTATATACAATATTCATTTGATAAACATTTTTCTTTTCTTTTCTTTCCTTTATAATAGCCTTCTCTTATATTACTCGCTTTGGTGGTTTGCTCCTCTTCTCCTTCAAGTGATAGATGTTTACCACCTATTCTGGATGATAATATCTTAGTTTTGTGAGAGGTATACAATATTTGACATTTAAATTCTTGTTACATACAATATTTGGTAATTAAATAACATTTTTTCTTACTCTTTATTAAATATAGCATAGTAATTTTAGTTATAAGATAGTAGTATTTCCTCTTTAAATTAATCTAACATAGGAGTATTAGAGTAATTTTATGTCATTATCCTAGGTATATTTTTGTTATATGCTACCTTTGGTTCTATATGATATAATAGATATCTTTCTTCTCATTAAATTATTGGGTTTACTATACACCCTTTTTCTACCATTTAATATGATAAATCTGGCTCTTATTTAATAGGTAACGAATAGTTTGGCCTATACACTAATACTACACACTTTTTATAACACAATATGGCAAATAGGTTTGCTATAGGCAATTAGTCACTTTCAATACCTTGGGCATAATACATGATCCTTCCAATCACTAAATGAATCCGTTTATGGTAGTTATTTTTAAAATTTCCTATACACTAAATATTCCGGTGGTAAATGTTGTATACCACTATAATTTATCTGTTTTTAACAATAATCACATTTATGGTCTACATATTTGGGGTTACATTGTGCTTTTCCACTCTATTGGGTTCATTGTTTGGGACAATTACGTTTCACAGGTATCCTTTTTCATAGCTGTCTCTAGTACTACATGTCTGTGGTATTTGGCACCCTGGAATTATCTCTCATAACAAATTTCCTTACTTATAGTACTTCTTCAACGACGTTTGGTTGTAAGTACCTTTGACCTTTTTATTCATTATATCAGTAAGTTCATATGTATTATTTTCATGGTCCTTTGTTATAGTATACGGGCCGATGTATAGTACTAGTAGTTTCTTTGTGATGCCCTCCATTGTGCTGGGCAACTCCCTATTTTTCAGTAGCACCTGATCTCCTACGTTATACTTTATTACTCGGGTTGGCGCTTGCTGCTTATATTTTCTTTTGCGTTGTTCCAATTTCTCCATGATCTTGTCGTGGTATTGGATCTTGCTAAATTGATACTCTGGACTCTGAGGAAACTTAATTATGTCACTAATCTCTCTGGGTGGAGGCTTCTCGAACATTGCATTATAAGGAGTGGTGTCAATTGACTGGTGGTATGCTAAATTAATAAAATCTTCCGTAGCTGGGATGTATCCACTCCATTTTCTTTGTTGACTGGAACAATAGGTCCTAAGAATCCGTCCAACCTCTCTTAACACTCTTTCTGATGGATTGCTGCTGGGATGGTACACTGCAGTTTTATGTTTTTACTCCATGTTCCAGCAGTGTGTCCTTCCATCTCCGTCCTTTGAATTGGGTACCATGGTCCGTTATAATGGTCTTCGGACAGCCCACTTCAGGTATGTAATTCAGTGTTATTATGTTGAGTATCTTGTTGGTGGTTGCGCGATTCATTGGGTACAGTTTTACATACTTAGTATAATGGTCGAAAATGATTAACAAATATCTGTACTGTCGTCGACCTCCACTTCTGGGAAATGGACCACAGATGTCCACAAAAACTTTCTCTAGTTTGGCCGAAGAGGTTATGGGAATCATCTGCCCCTCCTTCCTTTCGTTGGTGCATTTCACCATCTGGCATATCTGACAAGTTTTAATATATCTCCTCACCCTTCTGTTTATGTCCTTGATGTACATGTGCTCCTCCAATGCCTTTATCACTTTAACAGCACCCATGTGCCCATAACGAATATGGTAGTCCGTTATGATGTCCTCCTCTAGTGTTTTAGGTATTACTAATTTCCAGACATTATAGTGACATTTAGTTTTAACAAATAATACATTATTAAATACACAGTAATAAGGGGTTATTTGTTCATCTTGACTATCCAATCTTTGGAAAATTTGTGCTAATTTATTGTCTTGTTTTTGGTGTAATTCTACCTCCTTGATAACACCTTCTAACTCTGTACGGCTCTTCAAGATGTTGTAAACCTTGGCTATTGTTTCTTTCTCACCTTCGTAAGTTTGGTTGGTGATGTTCACTCGTGACAGTATGTCGGCTGCTATGTTCTTTTTTCCAGGGACGTACTCCCAACTGATGTTGTACTCCTGTAAGACTAAGGTCCACCTTGCTAAACGACCATGACTCAGCTTGTAGTTCTTTAAAAAGGATATGGACTTGTGATCCGTCCGAACAGTAACAGAATATCCCAGTATGTAGGTGCGGAATTTTCCGCATGCATATACTACGCTTAAAAGCTCCTTTTCCGTTACATTATAATTTCTTTCGCACTTATTCAGAGTTCGGCTCGCGAAGCTTACCACAAGATGGTTTCCATCTTCGTCTTCCTGGTATAGGGTAGAACCTAGACTTATGTCGCTTGCGTCACAATTAAGGTAGAAAGGCTTATCGAAGTCTGGGTGATGTAATATCACTGTCTCTAAAAATCTGGTTTTGATTTGTTGGAATATAACTTCCTGAGCTGGTCCCCAGGTCCACTTATCTTTTGAGGACAACTGTGGAGACAATCTGGTTGTTAGCTCCGAATAATTGTTCTGAAACTTACGGTAATAATTGCATAACCCTAAAAATGATTGTAGTTGCTTCTTATTTCGGGGTGTGGGGAACCTTTGTATGGCTTCAATTTTTTCTGTGGATGGAGTTATTCCCAATTCGTTCAGTTGGAATCCTAAAAATTGCACCTCTTTAGCAATAAGTTGGGATTTTTCTAGTTTTAAGGTGATATGGTTTTCTGACAGTTTGTTTAGTACATGCTCTACCCTCTGACAATGCTCCTCCCAGTTTGTAGATGTAATTAACAGGTCATCCACGTAGACGGTAGTGAACTTAAGTGCTTCCAGACCCAATACTTGGTCCATACATTGTATGAATATTGCCACCGAATTTATTAACCCGAAGGGCAACCTTTTAAAGTGATAGTTGCGTCCCTCGAATATAAATGCAACGTATTTCCGGCTGTTGGGATGCAGCTCCACTTGCCAGTATCCGCAGACCGTATCCCATGAGCTTATGAATTGTACCCCATGGAACTTTTTCAAAATCTCCTCGATTTCACCCGGAGATGTCCGGTTATTAACTAAATGTTTGTTTATTTCTCTCGCATCCAAACAGAGTCTCACCTTCCCATTTTTCTTTTTAATTGCAACAATAGGGCTGGTATAAGGTGATTGGCTGCACTCTATGATATCGTCCTTTAACAACTGGTTGATTTCGGTGCGAACCGCCTCTTTAAGAGAGTATGCGATGGGGTAAGACTTGCGGTTGAAGTTAACCGGTTCTTTGAAATTTAATACACATTGGTAGTTCTTAACCTTTCCGGGAAGATCTGAAAATACGTGTCTATACTGGTCATATATGTTTATTAACCTTTCAAGTTGGTCTGGACTTGGTGAGTGGGTTCTGTTGTTTGACGGGAACTGTCTTATCTCCCTGATCTTCTCTTCCCATAAGTTGTCGTTGTTGTTAGTGTATTCCAGTTCATGCCTGGACGTATGGTATCTAGGGTTGGTCATTCTTTGGATGTGGTAAACAGTTCGTTCTGGGGGAAATTCCTTGTTTCCAACAATATCTGCCGTCCACACTGTATCAGACATGTTTAAAGTTAACTTGTCTATACTTAGATCAATTATAGCCAAGTATCTTCGTAAAATGTCGCAGCCGATTAAACTGCGAAATGGCAATCCCGTTGCTATTAAAAATATCATTGGTATCTTAACTCCTCGACTGGTTACTTCTAAACTAACCTGTTTCTTCACCGATTTATTTTGGCGTCCCGTAGCTCCTATCAGGATAATGTTGGTAACAGGCAAAGTTGGTATGACAGCTCTGCTTTCCTCCTGAATACGGTTGAGCTCGGTGCTGTCCATTAGGGAAACGTTAGCTCCTGTGTCGATCATTAAGGTGGCGGTCACTTCATTAATTTTTGCCGTCACGTACACGATATCGTGGGTGCACTGACGGTGATTAGTTACTTCCTCTTCTAATAATTCTTGTCTTATATTTTTAAGGTAGTGGTTGTATAATATTGTAATTTTATTTGGACTTGTGCCGTAATCATACCCAATAGAGTGGTTCAGCGAGGGGTCTATGTTGTTATAGTTTCTCACTGCCGCGAGGCGTTTAAAGAGCTAGTTTTCTCTTCATGGCGCCTGTCCTGAGTATCTACCTGATTTCTATCGTCAGTTGTCGGCCGTCCTCCATGATGGTTTGGTTCATGGTCAGGAACGAAGTGCACTTGTGGCCGGTAGTCGCTGTTGCGGCTGTCGCCCTCAACGCTGTTACTCCTCCACCGTCCTCCTCTTACATTTCCTCTATCTCCACTAAAACTGTTTCGTCGCTGGTAGTACCGCCTTCTACCAGGGTCGTAGTTAGCCTGCACATAATTAGCTCTACGATATTGTTGCGGTGGATTATTCCCGCCTTGGTTTTGTGGTCGGTTTGGGTTATTATTGTAATTTTGTCACCTATTGTTATTATTATTATTATTATTATTATAGCTACCATTATTATTATTATTATGGTTACTACCTTGGTTATTAGGCCTACTGTTATTGTCATTATTATTGTTGTTATTGTAATGTTGATTTGGGTGGTTATTATTATTATTATTAAAATTACCTCTGTAATTTCTGAAATTATGATTATTATTGTTTAGGTTACCGCCTCTATCATTGAAATTGTCATTCCTCCGGCGACTTCTTCGGTAATACCCTTCGTGTTCTTGATTTTCGAGTAATGCTGACATAGCTTGTATGGTTTTAATTTGTCCCCACTGGCGTGCCTTGGCGACACCCTCTTCAAAGTGGTACGAAAGCTTAGTAACGAGGCATTCCTCTGGTATCTTTGGTTCTAAGTTGCGTGCTAAACACACCTGACCTAAGAAATAGGATGTCATTGTACCTCCTCTGCCCACATCATATTTACCGTGGCATATGTGATCGCACACTATATTTTGTGTGGCCTCTGACCAATATTTCGCGCGGAATTGGGTTTTGAATTCGTCATAATTGTTGACTTCATGGCGCGTGGCAGTCCACCAATTATCATAAATCTCCTTGAAATATTCATCAATCAGGCTTCTTATTATATTCCACCTGGTTTCTCGGATTCTTGCCAAGTTTTCATCGATGCATGCTAAAAATTCAATCGGGTTTTTCCGATAGTTTTTGAAATTAATAGCGTCACGGTTGTCAGTCGGTTGTATATACTGACCTTGGATAGGGCGGTTGCGAATGACTTCAATTTCCTCCCGCATTTGCACGATTTCTCGTTGTCTTAATTCTTCAATTTTTTCCCGATTAGCGACGGTTAAAGTTCTTACCGTGTCTACTGATGCACTTATCTCCTCACAGCGCTAACCTACATCGGTCCTCACCCGCTTGATTTCATCTTGACTCATTCTTTTCAATGATTCTATCCGGGCTTCATTCACCTCCTCTATGTTGTCGATCCTCCCGTCGACCTCTTCTCTTGTTCGTTTTAACTCCTGGTCATGCTGTTAACATCTTTTGTTCACTTCTATAATTTCTTCCCTCACGACCGCTATCTCCACGTCTATTCTGGTATTAATTTTTTCGTTACCTTCCTCCATTTTCCGGCTAATCTCATTTAATGTGGTGTTCAACTCTTCTCTTAAGGCTTTGCTGCTATCTTCTATTTTATTGTTTAACGTGTCCATGGCTCTATGGGTATTGTCTATCCTTTTATTCAAGTCTTCTTTCAGTGACTCCATATTTTTACTAATAGATTCTATATTTTTATTTAATGAGTTATTATTTCTGTTCAAAGTTTCTTCCATCTTTTTGTTATTCTTGAGACTATCTTCCTTCAAAGTTCGGTTGTCCTCCTTTAATGATTCCATCATTCTCTCCATCATTCATCATTCTTGGAAGGCTGTTTCTCCTGACTGTGTGACTCCCTCAGCTTGTCTGGGTTGGTTGTCGACCCTCACTTCTACTTCCGGTTCTACATGGGGTGTTTCTTCGGGTCGAGTTTCTATATTATTAATGGTAATGACTTCCATCTAGTGTGTGGGTTGTGTCTCATATGTCTCTGTATCTAGTTGTACCCCTCCTACTCGGCTGTCCTTGTATCTTGTATCATATTGATGTGTGTGTGGCATGTTTGTTCTTTTGTGTCTGCCGGGCTGATTTAAAATATAAAAAATATTTTCGTTTAATATTTTTCGGCCTCACGTTGCTGGTCGCCAATTTGTAATGAATTAAAAATCTTTAGTGTTTATATTTAAAATATTAAAGGTTGTAGTGGTTGAAAATTGAAAGTTACCAATTTTATAAAGTAATTAAAATGTAGCATTAGATGTTATTCAAAGTGTGTTTACAATTGCAAAATTATAAGTGTCTGAAAAGAACTACTTTAGATAAAAAATAAGATAATTCCATTAATATCATTTGAACAATAACGTTGCTTAAATTTAAAAATAAAGTGTACTAGCTGGTCGCTTGATGATGGTGACCGTCGTGCTGATACTAGCAGCGAAACTCCTCCTCCAGGTTGATAGTCGTCTAAGTACGTAAAGTCTAGTAACGTCTGGACAATAGAATTAATAAAATACACTTCCACGTACCTGTTCGTGTTTTCTGGAAGTTCAGAAGTTCAATAAATCAATAAGCTGCCAAGACGGTTTACAAAACCAGCTTACTCTATCTACAAGGTTAGGTTACCTTGTTTAATAATGGGCGCCACACAGGTTTATTTCGGGAAAATCCCGTGGAAAACCCATTAATAGAATCAAATAATAATTTTAAAAAAATTGAAATCGTGTTTATTGCCCTTATGGCAATGCAATTCAACAATATTTAATCGCAACTGAAAGTTGTTTTGATTCTCCTGAATGAATTATTTATCTGTTTTTTAGAAATAAATTAAGTCAAGTTATGCTGCTAATAATGGGGTTTTATTTGTACCCTTGATAGTGAATTCAAACAAATATAATTAAAAGAATACATTGATGTACAATTGCAAATATTTTGTTACATACCCTATATGACTGGCTCAGAGCATAAACAATAATTCTGGTTAAGTCCAGATACTCTTTACTTTAAACATTAATATTATTTATATCTCAGGCGTAAGTTCTTTGAAACACAAAAAAGAATGCTCATGCCTACACAATAGCTAATTATTTTCTAATATAATATCGACTAGTAATGCCTTTTAGTTTACTAATATAAAAATCGAACCTATTTTATAGGTTAGGCATTCGTTACGCTTGATTCATTATTTACAAAGTTATATGGTGAGATCACTTATGACTAACATCCAACTTAAATAGGATTGACAAATCCATTAAATAAATTCAGACATGGTGTAGTACAGAAAATGTTTCAGTGTTATGCGTCAGTACAGATTTGTTTATCAAAACATATAGGTTATTGCACTCAGTGTAATGGAATAAATTGTCACACAGTTACCTTTGTGTTTTTAATCTTTCGATTAAAATTCAATTAAACACATCAATGGTCGGATTGTAACGACCATTGTTATTCACTACACACGCACTTGAACAGAGAATATTGGTCCGCTTCTGACTAAAAAGGACCTTATATGATACTATTTAATTATTTCTTCTGTTCGTTATTTTCCCGCACTAAATAAAATAATACTGCACTTAGATGCACTGATTCTATGTAGAGTATCTTGTAGTTACTTTTTGTTGTTGCCGAAATGATTCCATCGATGCACTATTACAATGAAGCTATCAGTTAGTAGAAATTTTGATGAGACGAGCGTACCTGCGCTCCGGATGAACGTTAAAAATGTCTAACGGTAATAAGCCGCTCTTCTTTATATACCCTATGGTTTGATCAGCCTTAGGCGATTGTTTTACTTATTAAGCTATTTTCTGATTGGCTTAGCCAGGCGTTACGAAAGTGACGTATTGTCTTTCCAACTGTCACTAACGGTTTTTTAACCGACTTTCGCCAGAATGATTGACAGCCGTCGTTGTTGTTAGTGTTGATAAACCGATTTCTTATTCATTATGTGCAAATGATGCTAACGCCTGTCACGCACTTATTATAGTTGCGATCGGGGTCGTATCACTATCAAATTAAAGGATATTTTTTCCTCTTCAATTTGATATAGTTTGACACTGGTTTATTTACACTTTCACTGACATTTTTTAATAAACAATGTTCAGGTATATGGCTTCGCGCTGTCGTCTGCTAATCAAAGCCGGCGATTACTCTCTCTTATCAATATTGTTTGTTTTCCACATCGCGTTTTTTCACTTAAACGTCTATGTTAGAACACTATTATATCCGTCCTGATATTTATTTACTGAATATTATGATTAAACCTTAACTTATACATTGCTATGAACTATACTTACTCACTATGACATTTTGTTTCACATTATTTTGCTCCATGCTATTAATTAGCAATTGAACTATTAATTGTATAACATATTAATAATGCTTATCGCCATGTTTGGTACAAAGACTGTTCAGTGTATGTGATTTACACTTCTAGTACTTTCTACTAATCACCTTACTGATGATTGTTTGTTTTAGGCATTGCTGAGGCATACCGTTTGTATCGGATTTATGCCTTAATAACGTTTATTAGTTCACATTTCGGTACCTTGATGAGGTAGCTTATTTATATAAGGTTCCCTCTTACAAACATTTTTTCTTGTCATAAGCACATTTGAGACTGTAATACAGCTTCAATCTCATATTGTGGCCATAGCTAATCTTAGTCCTTGGCATTAATAGTTACTAGTCATAGTTGATTTATTCTCAGCCAAATGCTGATTCTGATATCACATTATTCAGATTCTTATTTAATTGTTTTTATTAACATGTCAAATTCCATTTAAGTTATTCACTGACTCGCTTGACAGCTTAAAGTGAATTTAATTTGTCCATTAGTTTGTGTCAGTTATAGTATGGTTGTAGTGTCAAGCAGTGTTTAGGTTTACTGCTTCTTGTGGCACTTCTTCTTCTTTCTTCTTCAATGGTTCCTCTCTTCTTGGCTACTCTTATCATTATATTATCTATTTACATTACTGTTATGTATTTATTAAATCCAAGGGCATATGTCAAGGTTATGTGACACCTGGTCATGTTACAATATACTAAAGTATAAACCCATGTAAATAAACATTTATATTATTATTAGAATACAAGACAAATGTTATTAGATAAGGAATAATAGTATTATGGGCGTTTATGAATAATCGAATATGGACGCTATAGACGCCATCATCAAACATTGTTTGAATAATAATTACTCCCAAATTTTTGTATTAAGCAGTTGAGAAATAGACTCAAAGTGTTTAATCAGAAGTGTTATTATGTAATTAGATAAGATTTCGTGTAATAAACTTATTAATTATAAGATTCACCATAAAATTTTGTGAAATCGTTGTAGTGAATTAATAATGGACGGATTATAATCTTGTTTGGACTTTATTTAAAGCTCAGGATGTCCGCGATTTATTGACACCAACCATTCAACGATTAGACAAATAATAAGAAAGTTATAACGATTATAAACTTTTTAATTGTTTTGTGCACCAGTGCTTACGTCATTTTAATCTCAAACCCATCTACAAATTTGGTAATAAATTAAAAGTTTTACTAAATTAAGGTACTTTGGGTCGGAGAGTTCAAAGAATTCAACCAATCAAATGAATGAAAACCGGCAGACGAGCCAGAGACGCTCCGGAGGAGTGTGACAGTCATCTTTCAATCATCAACGAGTCAACACGTATAATTCGACGGACCAAATCGATGAAGAAATTTATTTTGAATTGTGTGCGACACGCATACATTAGTAATACTACACACGCCTAACCTAAAGATAACACAGAATTAACGTGTGTACAGTGCGGAGTGAATATATTAACAAAATACGACCAGTGTATAATATCGGTCGTATTTTCGAGTGTTGTGTTGAAAATAAACCAGGGAGTACAACATTTTTCATTAATTAACAATAAAACAGAAATAATCATTTCTGTAAAAAACAATTGGTTGGATACTATGCTAATCAATAGTAGCGAAGTATGATAATGCTGATGAAATTTATCAGAATTGACGAAAGAATTATTTCACAATTTTTAACTTGATAAATAAATGTTTTTAATATTTTTCATAATTAAAAGAGTCAAGATTAATGTACTTATTACAAAATACGAGTGCCGCAAATAGACGCTCATTTGACTCATGCAGTCTTTGACTTGATTAAATGTAAATAAATATTTTTAATTTTTTGCAAAAGAATATTCTATTCTACTGATAGTTATGCATCAGAAATATTATAAATAATATATATATATATATATATGTTTAGATTAATAAGAAATCAATGAATAATATAATTAACCCTAATAACTATTCACGTTGTTAGATAACCTAAAAATAATAACCACATTTTGTCACCTTTTTGTCATAAGTCTGTTCTCAAATAATACAAACCAGATGAAAGATACCACAAGAGTTTTTTTTATTATAACTTTTTCTCTTGTGAATAAATAATTTCTATAGTTAACTATTAAATAATAATAGTACATTTCAGCAGTGCAAATCAACGCACTCGTTTATCAAAGTAACGACTGGGTACTAATTCCCGCGTACGATAATACCACAGTTATCGATTATATGGTACCAATTTTCAATTTTAATATTTGTTTGTTTGTTTTCTATTAATTGTTTATTAAATATTGTTATAAAACACATCTTGTATCTGGCATCATGTCACTTAAAAGATCACACGAACTTGGTAATTTAACTATGTAAGAGGACATAACCTCTCAAAATAAAAATTATTGTATTAACCGACAGTGTTACCAGCCTTGAGGTTAAGAAGAGTTTCATTTTAAAATTGTTCATAATTATTTTCCTGTAAAATTATTAGTGACTGATTGTTAAATTTTAAAGATTTACTAGCATTCCAAACTGTTAATAAACCTCAATATTTTTGTTACCAGTGGAAAAAGTGTTTAATTTCAAACTTAAAATAGTTTATTTTTTTTCATAGCCAGTTCTATCAAAAGGTGGCGGAAGAATTTGAATATTCCTGATAATTCAAAGCATTATTCAGTTGTTATATTATTATTACTGTGCATGCTCATCACGTTTAATATTCAAATAGAATATCCCCTTGTATGTGTAGCGTGTATGTTACAGCTGAGCAGTCACCCAACAGAACAGCAATATCCACATATGGTAAGTGGGGAGGTTATCAGCGGAGTGCAAAAAATACTTTTTAAATTAAAAGATTTAACCAGCGATACCCACACAATCATTAATTACAATCAGACTGCTAAAAAGAATTACATTTTTTTTTTTGGAAATTTTATTGTACAACATTATTGTGGATACCGGAGCGTATCTACAAGCAACACCTTCAAATAATAATAACTTCAACATCTACTTTATTATATTATACATCTATAAATAATATCACATTAAAATGTTAAGGAAAATAAAAACATCATCTTGGTCCCTGCAAAGCTGCTGTGCAGTAACTGTAGAAAATCAATATAAGAGGTAAAACCTGATCAAGATAATGAAGAAATGGTTGCAAGTCATCAAAGTGATGAAGAGAATGAAGAAGAATTACAAGCTGCAAA
Source organism: Magicicada septendecula (assembly GCA_034769895.1). Classification (NCBI taxonomy): domain Eukaryota; kingdom Metazoa; phylum Arthropoda; class Insecta; order Hemiptera; family Cicadidae; genus Magicicada; species Magicicada septendecula. Next base: position 434,571,562 of record CM068375.1, read on the forward strand.
AAGAATAGTTGACAAAGATAAACTGTGACAAAGTGACTTGATTTGTTTTAAAAGATAAAGACTTTGAACACTTAACATCACCAAGATATATCATGTTATATAAAAAGAAGAGTTTATGGCACCTAAATATGAATATGTAGTAAGTAAAAATTAACCATAAGTGTGACTTGTAAATATTGTATTTTCACTATATTTTACATCCCGGTTGTTATATGTGAGTCAACTCAATACACTATAAACTTTGAGGTCAAAAAGTAGCACATGGCCTGGTTGAACATAACATCTTTTCTTTATGTAAGAATAATGTATTAGATTTACATTGTAATAAAACTCCTAAAACTCAAAAACCCACCAATATTATTTCATCATTTGAAAGGAAATTCCATGCTCTTTTCAGTAATATATGGTTGTATTAGGGTATCTGGCGAGAGATTTTAGCCATGTTTACTTGTGTATGTAACTTGTGAATTTAACTGATCTCTTGTTCAAGGCAATCCAAAAATTTCTTACTCATTACAAAGAGACATCATACCATAAAAAATTAATCATTTGAAGTATCCTGCAACTAGTATATATATACAAAGTAAATGCAAATGGACCTTGTAAGTTGTATTTTCAATATATTTTAGCTCTATAGAGCTATATTTACGAAGAACTTTTTCACTCTCTAATTTTTTTTTATACAAACTTTGTCTTTGTTGAACATACCATTTCCGCAACACACAAAAAAAATTATTAGATTTACATTGTAATAAAACTGTTTAAACTCAAAAACCCACCAATATTATTTCATCATTTGAAAGGGAATTTCATGCTCTTTTCAGTAATATATGGTTGTATTAGGGTATCTGGAGAGAGATTTTACCCACAGATATTTTTTGATATATGCGTCACAACTTTGAAAGAATATTTATTTTTATATTTAAGAATAATTTTATCCATGATGAAAAATCATAATGCCAATACTTATAGTATCACCTGATGGTCCATAAAATTTAGGACAAATAAATAAATTTTGAAGCCTCTAGCTCAATAAATATTGATTTTACATAGAAAAGCCCAAATACATACAAGCTGGTTTCCCACTCAAATTGTCCTCCAAAGTTCAAACCTCTTAAAACTTCAAACGACCATAATTCTGAAACTACTTGTTAGCATTGGGTGAAATTTGGCATTTTTTCTTATTTTTGTATTCACTTAATATATACAAATTTGCATTAAAATCTGAGAACCTTGGGTGTCAAGTTGAACTTTGGCTGGATGATATGGCATGGAATGGCCCTATTTGGCTAAATATTCATCAACAGTAACTAATTAAAACAAATTGACAGTTCGGCAGTAACACGTAAAAATGTAACACTGAAAACAGTAAAACAACGCATGCCACGAGGAGACGTCCCATGTGGTGAAATTCTATGCAGCATAATCAAGGGAAGTAGACATTTCAACAATATGTATACAAGTTTTAACATTTTAAAATACTGGCTTTTCCCTAAATTATAAAATTGAGCTCAACAAAAATTAAAAAAATAAGTAAATGTGTATGATTGTGTGTGTGAGAAATATGCATATAGGCCTAACCAGAAGTGTTGAGTTTGCATAACCTTTTATAAACGTATTCATATTTTGTAATAATTATTGGAAATCAATTTTACGCCTTAAGGCGGAATAAGTGTGTTCATGATCTTTTTTATGTTCTCAAAGAAAAATAAATAATGCTATATTTTACTTGATTTGCGCACTGTTATTTGTATTTGCTCACTGTTCTCTGCCTAAGTGCACTAAACGAATTCCTGGACTGAAACTTTACACTTAAAATCAGTATATTACATTACAAATTTAATAACTAATTAACCGATAGTACTACACCGTGTTATAGCTTAGAAGGAATTTTGTAATTTATACTTATAAACCAGTTGATGTAACTTCTGCAAAAAATGTAGTGTGATACATGAAAATTATAGTAATTATTGTATGTTCAGGTTTCGACAGTTGTGTGTGTATTCTGTAGATACTAAATGGAAAAAACATTATTCAACTAAGCTCAAGAGTAGCTCATATTGTACCAAACAATTTGCAACAATTAAAAGTACTGTTCAATTAGTGTAATTTTTTTAATAATTCTATGTATTCTTGATAAATAAGAATAACAAATGAAATTATACATAATTTTCTGTGCACATTCGTATCAGTCCATGACTTTCTTAAACAATTTGTTGCCAGATTACGGTAAATGTTATAGGATAGGCTTGTGACCCCTCACTTAAATTAGATTTCTGTACAGAAATAGTAAACAACTGATGACACAGAGGTTTCAAATTTCAGTTAACATCTGGAAAAGCTCGGCGTAAAATCAGTTTATCTCGATTGTTCAATTGTGACACACATGGTCCTCTTTACAAACGAGTAGTTTAAATTCATCAATCTACTGTAACTGAACGCTACCAAACTCAATAAAGAAAACTTCTGAACTGTATAAACTATACTTAGGCACCAATGAAAAAACAAGTGCAGTAGTGTTTCTAGAATTTGGTCTCGGGGGGGGGGGAGTCAAGTTAGCTTCACACAAAAGAGAAATCAAGTTAAAATTACTCAACATTCCTATGTTTAAAGTGATTGAAAATCATGTGATAACATCCTGAAAACAATTCTGTTAAAGTACGGTAAATGGTAATAGCACAATAAAAATATGTGTTATTGAAACATTGTTTAAAAGATACTTATTGACTGAATTGATTTTCCTATATTTCATATTTCAAATGTAGGCCTATACACAAATGCTGTGTAATAAACGTTTTTGTATATTTAAAAAAGACGTCAATGCTGAAAAACTAACAAAATGTCCTAAAAATTAAGAGAGTAACAAAATTCATCAACTTTTTGTGACCCTCTAAAAGGGATCCAGTCCCATTCATCCCCTCCCTCCCGTAAATACATCCCTGCGTTTACGTAGTAGGAAGTTCAAATTATGTTACAATGCCAATAATCTTCGAATCATAAACTTCAAATCACAGACAAACAACTGAAACACTATTAATTTAAGTAAGTTTATGTTTGTCCAACAGACTAATTTGTAAATTAAATCAATAAGAATTTTTCATTTTTAACCATTCTTCGAATAATTAATTTTTAATAAACCATCATTTCATATATTTGTCTCAGCAATATTAATTTATCAGTGCTTATCTGATATCCCTCTGTGTGTGTGTTTGCATACACACGTATACCAGTGGTATATTAGGAGCCACTCCTGGAGGGCAGATAAGACTAGCTTGAAGGTTCAACTCTCCAATTTTTCTCTAGACAAATGAGAAATTCAGGTTCCCCCGACATAATTTTAGAAAACTACATTTAACAAATTCTTTGTGTCTCAGAGTGTTTGAATAAACCAATACGAAGTATGCTGCAAATACATTTTATTTACCAAATGTTGCGTGATTGTCATTATTAAGAAAACTGTTTATTAATTTACATTTATATGTAAATCACAGTTTACCCTGATTGTATTTTTACTAGCATTTGACTACATATATAAGCATATCACTGACTACCACTACAAAACCATACCTTATCATACTTCCTTTTAAATGGGATTTTACTTCCATCTTCTACATCTTCAACCACAAAATCTTCATCCATTTCATTAGTCACTTCATCAATTAATTCATCACCATATTGATAACTGCTGCCATCATCATTATTGTCACTAACGTTGTCATAATCATCAGCACCATCATACACAGTCTCGAGTTTTACCTTCGACACAAATTCATCTTTTAAATTCTCCTAGCAAAAAAATGTGTATCAAACAACGTAAGTCGATTAATAATTTTCCATATAAAAGCAAAAATAAATAGCTACAATTTTAAATTAATTCATATGAACTTTAAAAATTAAAAAAATATAAGTTGATTTTCATGTGGTATATTTGTAGTTCTGAACAGTTAAACTGTCGGCAAAATTACTTCGTTTTTGACGTATTAAAAAAAAACTGACTAATTTTACTGACAAGTCTTAATAATAATCATATCTAACGTAAAATACTGACATATCTGAACTATCATTAAACCAGTAAACAAACCATAAAACAAAATAAATATAACAAAGTTACCTGTTGGTGAGATTTCCGCCTCTTTGTAGTTGTTAATTTCTTATTTGCTTTTTTACCGGTCATTGTCATTTGTTAACCATTTATAAAACTTCACAATCAAATAAACAGTCGTGCAGAAATACTAAACCGACAGCAATCAAAAAATTCATAAACCACACGTGGCTAGCGATTTGCCACTATATACTATAGACACTATAAGTGTTATAGGTTAAGTGGGTTTAGGCTTTAGGCAACGTATCTATATAGCCAGCAAATTGTAATTTTTACCTCACGTGTTTATCTAATTTTTGAACGTTGCGGCATAATAGGTATCTATTTCCAATACAAACTTTTTAAACTTGGTTCAACCTAATATGTTTGAAGCTAAGGTCATCTTCCAGCCACAAACAAATAAGAAAAATTCATAATGCAACTTCCAACCGAGCCCCTAGCACGACATGGCCCAACAGCATGCAGAATAGAAACACATATCCGCCGTCCGCCATAATGTGCGCAACTAAACGCTCAAATTCAATTTATTCACAGAACAAAACAAGCACTTATGGGATAAAAAACAGGTGTCGCTTTGATGTATGTTGATGTCAGTTCATCATGCGTGTACTCAAAATAAAAAAAATGCAATTTCTTTTAGCAACATCAACAATTGAACCGGATAAGACAGTGGCATAAGTCAGTTTGTAACAGTTTATTTAACATTTTATTAAAACGGCTATAAAAAATTAAAACAAGACAAAAGATATCACATTTTAATCAGCGAATTTTAGCGTGAAAATAAATGATGAACAACATACTATAGCGTGGTATTTTGGAAGTCAAAAAAGAAGGCTTAAGTGACTTACACTACTCTCATCCCAACCATCATTTAGGTAAGACAGATGAAAAAGACTTACACCAATGAAACTTACCATATTGTTGACCACTTAAAATTTATTTTAAATTGCTTCAAGTTAAATTTACCGATAAAGTGATAAAAATACAGAAATTATACAACAAAAGGCAAAATACAAAAAAGTTTGTTAATAGATTTGGTATCATAGTCTGCAATACTTTAACACAAAAAAAAGGAAAAGAAAAACTAAACGAAAGGTTAATATTATTACCTCAGGTTAACTAATTTGAATGGTTTCCTCATCAGGTCACTGTAAGGTATTAGCTTTTATATTTGCCAAAGGCTCAATATCCTCTTCTTCCTCATCAGGTTCATGTTCATCATTAGCTTCTTCTGTGTATAGTAAAGTTGTAATATCCTCTTCATCCACATTTCCAGCTGTTGTACTCAGATTCTGGGAAAAGGCGTGATACTGGTACTCTGGAGGAATGAAAGGTAGTAGATCCATCATAACTTGCTTTTTTAACTACACAATTGGTTCCTTGCTTGTGTATAGCCTTTAGTATGTTACATTCTTTAACAGAACTGGTCTTCCTCTTCTAACAGTTGAGTTGACATTTAAAATATCAAACTCAATCAAATCGTGTAACGTTTCTTAATTTCATAAGAACATTTTTTTTTCAATTCGTCTCCATTTCATTTTCAACCAGTTTACCAGATGATTATTAATATTTTTCTTCCTTTTGCTGATATTTCTTTTTTAATTTTTAGTAGAAAAACTATTCATTATTCACTTCACTAACTATGAATTACTTTTTTCTTCTACAACTTGCCTATGAAATTGTAATACATGAAACGGTTTGCCCAGATCATAGTGGTGGCAGGAAAGGTAGTGCAGGATGTGGGGTGTGAGGTGTTCCAACCATGTGACACAGCATCCACATGCTGCTGTTCTAAACACAAAATAATTTGTCTGAAAACAATGCGTCAAACCTACGCATGCGTAATGAGATCATTTGACAAAGTCCAACCAGACAGCCATTTCATGTCTAATTATTTTAGCTGTATCTAGAATATCATAGCAATTATTATTATTGTTACTTGCGGTTTAATGTTAAATGATTATTGTATATTACTTAGTGTGACACAGTTTATAAAGGTGACATTTACTGTTTGTCACATTGCTATGTGTTCGACAGTCTTTAGCTTGAAGAATTGTATGAGTATATTTGTTAATTTTTATTTTTTAATTTTAAATCTTCTTATTAAAACAAAAATTTACACGAACCTGGGTAGAAATATACTAAAAGTTTTGTTAATATCAAAAACATACCTTGTCAACTACCTACATTTAAACAGTGTTTGAAATTGAAATTATTTATAACCCTAAAATTATTGCAGTTCATGTTTTCAAACATAAATCCTCAATCAACTGTACTATTAAATGCATGCTTGCCTACACAGTGTAAGTATCGAGAACACCATATTTACATACACAATACAACAAAAACACAAACCAAACTATATAAAGTACAAGAGAAAATTATGCACTTAAACAGCAACAGAGGTGTTTTAAACAACACACCAGTTTTATATGAAAATGATCATAAAATCAGTCAGTGGCAATGCCACTCTCAACACGGTTGTCAGTTCATTTAAAAGAGTAAAAGCATCCGACTTTGAGAGGATGCCAAAAGCGTCAGGTGATCAATATTAGTCATCCTCAAAATATCTGTCACGCAAGGTACCTACAAATTACAGTAGTATTATTGACAATTTTAATTTACAGATTTAATGGGGGGGCGGAACTGCACTCTTTTCCATCGTTGAATGAGCCACTACTGCATTTAACTATAGTGAAATTTGTAATTAGCAACTTCATCTGGTGTCAATTATTCTGTTTTCACTATATAATGCAATGATCCATGTGATTGTCATTACAATATTTATGAAAATTGAAAAACAGACTTATTGCATCCCAACTTTCGGTTTTCAAAATACAAAAAGTTGGGATACGTTAAAAAAATGGATTAAATTGAGAAATCTGGTAAGACTAAGAAAAGGATTTAGTCAGATTTGTGATGTTTAAATATATGGGTGTTGTCTACATACAGCAGTGTTTTGCAGAGTTCTTTGGCTCACCAGCCCCTTTCAAAAATAATATTTTCAGAACCCCCACAAAAAAACTCAGTCTCAACTAGTAACAAAATTACAAGGGCAGCTGTATTTGTAATTTTTCAATATCACCAAAATATGAATGTAACTATGTATCTAAATTTGATTTTTGAATATCCAGTTTTAAAATAAACAATTTCGAATAAAACTCCTAATATTAAAATGGAGTAATAAAGTTAAAATTGCCACACAACCACACTAGATAATAGTATTTGCTAACTATTATTAGTAATTAATATCGGCCAAGTAAAATTAATCACTAGTGAGATGGTGTTGTGCTGTTAGGCTCCATATTTGTCAGCAGCACCGTTTAACTACCTATGGTCAGTAATGTATAGTTTGTTAGTCAAAAGACTCGTGGCCACTAAATCCACATAGGAAATGCAATCAAACATTTTCTTTCCACAGTCCATAAGACAGAATGAAGCATGGGTATCGGTTTTTAATACTATAATTATTGGCACCCATTTTTAAATTTTAAATTTTTTGTGCATCAATAATTCAATTAATTCTTATTAAAATTGTAATTCTGGTGCTTTGTCACTTGGGAAAGGCCTAAAGCCCAACTGGATATCCTCATTGACAGGATAATTTTCAAATTAATTGATAAATTGTTATGGAGTGCTTCCAAAAAATTTTGACATTAAATCAGATCATCATCATCACCATAAACACCACCACCACTGTCACCACTGCTGTAGAAAGATTTGGAAACTGGTAAGATTCTCATTGTCCTAAATTAAGTTTGAGCAATATTATTTTTGATACAAATGCATCTTATTAGTTTCATTGTTGGTGGTACAAATTGCTCAGTAACCCAAAAATGTAGTTCACTGCACATCAATGTGAAAATTTTTAGTACCTTCTGTTATGCATGTTAAAAGATCCTACTACTTACTTTACTTTATCCAATGGCATCTCTGCCATTCGCCTACGAGCCTCCCAGTATAGACATGTATCCCGTCTGTCTTGTACGTCCGTCAGTCCTGTGCACTGCTGTAGGTGCGGACCGTCCATCTTGCTGGTACAGTGGGCAGATGTCGGAGTCGGCCAGCCCAATCCTGTGCAGATGTGCTTGTAGATAATCATGGCCAGTTAGGAGTCTGAATTTGGCGACTGCTTCTGCTCTTGGGAGATTCCGAGGGATTTGTTTGTCGTGAGCTAAGCTTTCCCATTGCTTTCCCGTGCAGGCTTCGCGCAAGAAGTTTTTGGTCCACTTAGAGACCACTCTCTCGACTAGGTTTTTTGCGGTCATTAACGATGTTGTATTGCTAGGCTGCGGGAGGCTGGCCCCCTGTTTAGCGAGTTGGTCGGCGCGTTCGTTGCCCTCGATTCCTATGTGGCTTGGTATCCACTGCAAAGTAATATGCCACCCGCTCTCTATCATTCCGGACATTAGTCTTCGACCGGCCATAGTTACAGCACAGTCAGTGGGCGTGTTGTTGGTGAGGGCTACGATCGCAGCTTGGTAGTCTACGAAGAATACAACTCTTGTTGGATTACTGCTGACTGCAAGAAGCCTTTCCGCTGCTTGGTGAATTGCTAGTATTTCTCCATGAAAGTTGCTGGCGTTGGATCCTACCGGGCTAAATCCCTCAAACAGGTGGCTATAGTAGCCAGCCCCCGCGGCTTGTGTCATCGCTGATCCATCGGTGTATACGTGCACCCACGTGTCTCTTTTGTACAGCTCGTGGATTGTTTGTAAGGCTGCTGACTTCAAATCGTGTGTATTGCTGAGTGCTTTTGGAGTAGTGTGATTTATAAGGGTGAGTTTTCCCGCCGGCAGGAAGCTAACAATTTCGTGGAATGTTGAGAGCTTTGCAGCTTGCCCGTGCTGGATGTGATATTTTTCTCTTATTTTCTCAGCATGGGTGAGTGGGGTGGGTTGGGTCTTCAGGCGTGATGATGCAAGCCTATAGTTCTCCCAGTGTCGGTGGTCAATTCTTTTTGCCCTTTCCCAGAATTTCAAAGTTAGTTTCTCTCTGCGTTCTCGTAGTGGGTCAACTCCACTTTGTAGCTGCATTGCGGTTATTGGTGCGGATATTGCTGCACCGGTTATTATGCGTAGTGTAATAACAGATATATTAAAAGATCCTGGATATATCTTATATAGTTATGTATGGTTAAACACATACATATGTACACAAATATACATGTATGTATAGATTGTGATTGTTGACTTTGTGTTTTGGGAGACATAATACAATTGTGATGTCAGTATTCTTTTCTTTATGATTTTTTAATAAAAGTCAGTATTCAGATTTAAAATGTTTTCAAACCATGATTCGCCTGTGATGTCGGATGCATATCACGTTATAGCCGGACGAGCTAAGGTCGGTCCCCCCCCATTCCAATCTAGCAGTCGACTCACGGAGCTCCAGGAGGCAACAGCCTGTTCCACGCATGTGTTATGCAAAATTCAATTTACGGCTGTCAATATGTGAACGATTCAATTAATTCAATTTTAAATAGTTTAAATTATTAGATATGCAGTCATATGGGCACATGCGGATTCGCAGAATTGCATGAATATGATTTAATCTGTTTTTTATAATAAACCATTTATACAGTCCACTTTATCGTTTTATATTTTGTTTAAACCCAGCCTATGGTTTAAAGCAGTGGCGGTTCGTACATGGAGGGCAAAAGGGCGCAGCCCTCCCATTAAATTTGCAAATTAAACTTGTCAATAATATAACTATAATGTGTAGGGGAGACTAGGGAGGGTTGATCCACTCACAGTATTTGAAATTCCCACCTGTGGTATCAGCTGTGTTTACTACTGACAAAGAGGTTAGTTAATAGTAAAGTATCTCTGAAATTCATATGGCAGTGGAAAGCTTTGGCGGGAAGTTACCAGGTGTTTTATGATTTTGTCATCATTGTTAGTTGTTTTTCTTCTGTAAATCTAAGAAAGTAGGTGAGTTAAATTAATTTACATTATAATTTTGAATGTACCATAATACTAAGCATACCTTTAGCTTTATTTTGATATAATAACATTGCAAGAATCGTAAATACTTTGGGACTAAGGTTATGTTTAATAAATGTACCTCACTAGGGGAGGCTTGACCCATAATTGTTAGGGAGGTTTGACCCAGTCTGTTTCAAGAAGACTGTATGATTATAAAGGGTCTACCTTCTTTCATTTCAGAATGCCATTCAAGTGGAAGGTAGGAGAGAACCCTAGAAAAACAGTGGATCCAGAAGTAATGAAGAATGCTGTTAGGAGTATTGTTGAAGAGGGTAAAAGCATTAGATCAGCAGCCAAAGACTTCTATGTAGACAGAAAAACTTTAGGCAGATATTATAGTTGTATTATACAAGGAAAAGAAACAACTTTTGAACCCAATTATAATACTTCCCAAATTTTTTCAAATGATGAAGAAGATCTGAAAAATTATTTAATTTTAGCATCAAAATTAAATTATGGGCTATCACCAAAAGCAATGCGTAGTTTTGCATTTCAGTATGCTTCTACCAGAGGAAAGAAAATTCCTGAAAATTGGAATAAAAATAATGCTACAAGCTATGACTGGGAAAGGGGCTTCATGAGTCGTCACTCAGGAATCCACAAGCAACCAGTTTAGCAAGGGGTACTGCATTTAATGAAACAACTGTAGCAGAATTCTATTTTAATTTAAAGTCTGTATATGAAAAGTACAGATTTGGTCCTGAATCTGTTTACAATATAGATGAAACTGGGTTAACCACTGTTCATAAACCCAGTAAAATTATTGCAGCCAAAGGAGAAAAACAAGTTTCTAAAGTTACATATGGTGAGAGAGGAACACTTGTAACAATTTGTTGTGCAGTAGGTAACAGTGTACCTCCATTCTGTTGTGCAGTAGGTAACAGTGTACCTCCATTCTGTTGTGCAGTAAGTGCAGTAGGTAACAGTGTACCTCCATTCTGTTGTGCAGTAAGTGCAGTAGGTAACAGTGTACCTCCATTCTGTTGTGCAGTAAGTGCAGTAGGTAACAGTGTACCTCCATTCTGTTGTGCAGTAAGTGCAGTAGGTAACAGTGTACCTCCATTCTTTGTATTTCCTCGTAAAAGACTTGGTGACCGTATGAGTTTGGAGCACCTCCAGGCTCTTTTGCTGTTGGGAGCCCATCAGGATGGCTGACTTCTGAAGGTTTTGTGGCTTACTGGGATCATTTTATTAAGCATGTAAAATGCTCACCAGAGCATCCAGTGCTTGTGGTTATTGATAACCATGAATCTCATATAAGTCCATGTGCACTGCAGAAATGCAAAGATAATGGTATTACACTTGTCTCTTTGCCGCCACATACAAGTCATAAACTGCAGCCCCTGGATCGCTCTGTATTTGATCCTTTCAAAGCTGCGTACAATAGCGCTGCTGATGATTTTATGGCCACCCATCCAGGGAAAACAATTGATATTTACACTATTCCTTTCCTGGTTGGAATTGCATTCCCATGAGCATTCACACCTATAAACATTTCAAGTGGGTTCAGGTGCACTGGTATTTGGCCGTTCGATTCAGACATCTTTTCAGCTACTGATTTCCTCACTTCCTATGTGACTGATCATCCACATCTAGATTATCAGATTCAATAATTCCCTTCTCACTACCTATTCACAGCAGTTCTCCTTCAACCTCTGCCACTGTCCAAGAAGATGGGTCTTTTCTTCCTCATACACATTCAATAGCACCAGGACCAACAGTACAAGTCCCTTTCAGTAGAGCCAAATCTCGATGTGTTGGTACTTCTCCAGAAGATATCCGGCCATTCCCCAAAGCAGGTCCACAGAAAAGATCAGCTGGCCGTCAAAGAACAAAGAGCAGAATACTAACCAGCACACCTGTGAAAGAAGCAATCACTGCAGATGATGAAGAACGCCAGAAGAAAAAATTGAAAATGTCAGTGAGGCGGAAACTGTTAGACAATTGTTGGTTCTGGAAGTGAAATGAAAGAAGTCTGTCAGGATGAAGAATGAAGTGAAGAGTTCACAAAACCTTGCCTATCAGATGACTGGGGTGTTCACACAATAAATATAGGGGATTTTGTTATTGTGAGGTTTGCAACAAAGACAGCTTTTTGTTCATTTCATTGGTAATGTGGTTGAAACCAATGATGGAGACAGGGAGTGTAAAGTCCAGTTTATGCGTCGGTATAAACCAAAATCAGATTATTTTGTCTTTCCTCTTGTGGATGATGAAGCCTTTGTCTCTTATGAAGACATTCAGAAGCTTCCAGATCCTGCTACAGAAAAAGGGACAGAAAGGACAGCTTCAAAATTAAATTTCAATATTATTTTTTCAAAACTTAATGTACGCTAAAATTAGATTAATGTGCTCAGAAATACTTTGAAAATGTGTTTTGTAAGAAATTGAGTTTTTTCAAATCTTTTATTTGTGTTTAAGTTTTGCTCTATGTAAATTTAATTTAGGTTATTTGATTATTAATATTTATGTATTTCAGTCTGATTTACTTTATTTTATATATTGTAAATTAATTATTCTTATTTTCCTTATATTCAATATACATATTTTCAGTGTCAGTGACATTATTGAGTGTTTCACTTATTTCTTGTGCATAAATCATATGTAATATTTCACTGGGTCAAACCTCCCTTGAGTGGGCCAAGCCTCCCACACCGTGGGTCATGCCTCCCTGAAATAGAGAGAGTTTACCCAAAATTCAGTGAATTACAATAACGCTCAGGGCATAGTTTGGTGCATGCAAAAAGTATATCTTGCATGTAAGATAGGTAGATACCTGTTACATGTATTGGATTTATATTGCTGCTCTTTAGTGATTTATTAAAAAAGAAAATGTGAAAAGTGGGTCAACCCTCCCTAGTCTCCCCTAGTATCCTTATGTGATAGATATTTTTGGGGCGACTAATAGTGATGACCTGATGTTTTCGGCATGGTCCCTCAGGCGGACACTAATACGACAGCCCTCCCTGCATAGGCGGGTCTTGTGGGGAGCAGGGAAAGAGGATGTGTACACATGTCTGTGCTTTTAAATTAGCGGTAGCCATAATAGGGAGGACTCTGCCCGCTGTCTGATTTAGCGGCTCTTTTCATAGAGAACCGGAGCGTTGTTCAAAACTTCTCTGTTGCTGTTTAAAGTGCATATATATTTTCTCTTGTGTTTTATATAGTTTTGATTGTGTTCTTGTTGTACTTTTTGTGTAAACGTAATGTTCTAATAATTTATTCTTTATTAGGCAGTGTATTCTGTGTAAGATATTGTTTTTGTCGAACCTTGTGTATATAAACGTGTAACTTATTCTGTGTAGGCCTGAGCCTGTGTGTTCTGTGCGTATTTGTTAGAAACAAAAAAAATGGCTATGAATTCAATAAGTAATATTAAACGTTTGATTATTTCAAATTCACTTACTTATGAAAAGAAAATGGAACTAAAAAAATTAGGGCCACCAAAACCCAATTTAGATATCACACAACAAAATTATAAGACCGACAGGCCAGCATCAAGTAAAAAAAAACTACACAAGAAAATTTAATAGAAACTGTTACTTACATGCTGATTGGATATGTGGATGTGAGGTGATGAATTCCTTTTTTTTGTTATGTATGTTTGGTGATGAACCTAAACAGTGATTCAGCCTGGACTGAAAATGGAATTAAGGACTTAAAACATTTGGGAGAAAAAAATTAAAAAACATAAAATTAGTGAAACTCATATGAACAATTGTATTGAATATTCATTGTTAAGAAAAGTCAATATTAGTTGCCAGTTAGACAGCGCATATAGATTAAAAATTCAACAGCATAATGAAGAAGTCTCTAAGAACAGATACATCCTAAGTAAGTTAATTGACTGTGTAAAGTTTTGTGGATTATTTGAACTAGCATTAAGGGGACATCATGAAACAAACCCATCTGAGAATCCAGGTATTTTTAGGGGCTTAGTAAATTTAATGGCAGGCCTAAATAGCACCTTAAGAGAGCATATTGAAAAAACAAACAATAGGGTTTACGTTGGTCTTTCTAAAACAATTCAAAATGAAATTTTTGATTCTATTTATGCAGTGTGCATTGACTAATAAAAAAGAAATAAATGAAACTGACTACATTTCAATTGAACCAGATGAAACCACGGATTGTGCCACTCTGTGACAAATGGTGTTAGTTGTGAGGTATGAATTGAAAGGAAAATTACATGAGAGATTTATCAGTTTTGTCAGTCCACAAGATCATTCCGCTGAAGGTATAAGTAATACTGTTTTTGAAGAATTAGCAAAATTAGAACTTGATAAGATGCCTAGTAAAATTATTGCACAAAGTTACGATAGGGCAGCAGTAATGAGTGGAAAATATTACGGTGTTCAAGCAAAAGTTAAAGCCATGTACAAGAATGCCCAGTATATACACTGCTATGCCCATCAACTAAATTTAATGATTGAGTGCGCTGCATCACAAAACAAGCAAGTAAAAATATTTTTCTGTACGGTAATTTAGATGGCTTTACAACATTTCTTTCAAGATCTTCCAAACAGACTGCCATACTTGATGAAGTAGTAAAGAAACGTCTCCCAAAATGTTCTAATAATAGGTGGAATTTTAAACCCCGTTGTGTGACGACAGTATTTATTCATAAAAATGACATTTCCGCTGCTATTGAAAAATCATAGATGATGACGAGAGTGATAAGTCCACTGTTCAGAAAGCATTAGGACTGAAAAACACATTAAATAATGATGATTTTAATTTTTGGTTAACATTTTTTAACAAAATTATGCCAGCCTGTGACATTTTGTTTAATCAATTACAGCAAGTAGAAATTGACAGTATTAAAACACACCAGTATCTTGCCTCATTCAAGTCACACATTCAAAATGTCAGAGAATATATTGATTTTGATGCTAGTTTGTCTGCAACAAATGATTTTGGAGAATCATCTCAAAATCCAAAAAGGTCACGTTTTGATGAAAGCAAGAAGACTGCAGCTAAAGAAGTTTGTGACATAATAGTTACCAACATAGACAACAGATTTACATTTTCAGACAATTTAGCAATAGCAATTTTGTTGCAACCAACCCTGTTTTCTAAACATCAGCTTATCTTTCCAGAAACACAGTTACAAATTGCTGCTAAACAATTTAATTTAAATGAAACTGCATTAAAACATGAACTGGTAGTTCTATACAGCAGCCCCGACTTCACAAAGGCAACTGGCGCATTGGTTCTACTCAATTTTGTATATGAAAACAGTTATATATAATAATATTATATATATGTATTCTATATTTGTGTTGTCTATAATAATATTGTATATGTATTAATGATGATCTATGATACAATAAAGCATGGCCGTGGCTCTCAGTATTAACCTCAACCAATCAGGACCGACCTGATACTCTCATATCATTTTGTACAGTCTTAATTTCAGTGGGTTTCCGAGTTGTAATAGAGACCCAGGATAATACTCCAATGACCACGGTCCGTATATACAATTCACATAGTGTAGTTATTTAACCCACCATCCCTATATGTATAGAGAAGACATTACAGTGGCGACGAGGTTAAAACAAGAATCCATAGGTGCCAATACACGTGTTCAATTGTGCCGTAATTGTGTGAGATTGTGTTTGTGACCCGTAGGACGTTTCTTCACTATTTTTAGATGAGGTGGGTGTGGTACAAACATCGAACATAATGTTTGGGAGTATCGGTGAGTTTGACGCAAGTCAAGAAACGTGGTTGTCTTATATAGAACGGTTTGAATTATTTTGTGACTGTAATAAAGTAGAGAGTGAGAAGAAAGTAAGCACGCTATTGACAGTAATAGGTGTAAAGACATATGCTTTAGTAAGGAATTTATGTACACCTGACAAACCGGCTACAAAGAAATTTGAGGACATTGTCAAGATCATACAGGAACATTTGTATCCAAAACCTTCATTTATAGCTGAGCGATACAAATTTAGCAAGAGAAATCAGTTGGAAAACGAGACTGTTTCAGAGTATATTGCAAGTCTTAAGCAATTGTCGATCCATTGCGAGTTTGGAACATCTCTCAGTGACTACTTGCGAGATCGACTGGTAAGCGGCATACGCAGTGAGTCGACCAAGCAGAGACTGTTGGCAGAAGCTTCTTTAATCTACGACGAGGCGGTTAGAATCATCCTATCGGTGGAAACGGCGGAGAGGAATGCGTCTGTTCTGGTGGCCAGTGACAACGCCGGGGGCAGCGGCCAGTTGCAGCAGATGGCAGCATTTCAACGTCGGAATGCCGGGGGCAGTCCACAGCAGAGGAAACCACGAAAAAAGGGCAGTGGTCACAACAACCAGCGACCGAGTGGCAGCAGTTACAACAAGCAACAAGTAAAGTGTTTTTGTTGTGGTAAAGTAGGGCATGTCTCTAAAGAGTGCCATTTACGCGGTTGTGTGTGCAACAATTGTGGAAAGAAAAATCATATTGCTTCTGTATGTAGATCTGAAGGTAAATCCATAACATTTCATAGTAGTTATAAGAAGGGGAACAAACATAACTATGTAGGGGTGGATTCGCAACCTGTAGAGACATTCGAAGGTACTGATGAAAACCTAGACGGTGTTGCTAACCTATACGAAATTAAAACAATTGTTTTCAGGGATAGGCCTAGTGATAAGCCTAAGTTAACTAGCCTAAACTCCTTAAGAGTTGACCCTATTAAAGTAGAAGTGAACATTGAAGGGAAAAATATAGCTATGGAAGTAGATACTGGGGCTAGTGTAAGTGTATGTAACCAGGACTTTTATAACACTAATTTAAATTCACTGAAATTGTTACCAACTAATCTGTCCCTTAGCTCATATACTAACGACCCCATTGTGCCTATAGGTAGGTTAGGTGTCTCAGTAGCCTACAAAAATGTTCAAACTAAACTAGATTTGTATGTCATTGAAAAGGGTGCTCACCCTCTCATGGGGCGTGATTGGCTTCAAGCGTTAGGAGTAGAAATTTCATTTAAACCTAACTTGTTTGGGCTAACTAACCCTAAGTCAACTGCGGAAAATGACAAAACATTCATTGAAACCAATGTAAAAAAATTAATTCAAGGCTTTCCTGAGGTTTTTACCGATCAACTGGGCGAATACAAGGGTGACCCAATTAAACTTAAACTAAAAGAAAACGCAATACCAAAATATTGTAAACCAAGGCCTTTGCCTTTTACTCTGAAGGCCAAGGTAGAGACTGAACTTCAACGCTTAGTTGATGCTGATGTTTTGTGTCCAATAACTAGTAGCGAGTATGCAACTCCTATTGTAGCTGTTTTAAAAAAATGTGGATCCATTCGTAATTGTGGTGATTATAGAGGCTTAAACAAGAATCTAGAAATAGAACGTTATCCGTTACCTAGAATCGAGGAGTTATTTACGGAATTGCAAAAGGGTAATAGATTTAGCAAAATAGATTTAAGCCAAGCCTACATGCAACTTAAGTTAGATCAAGAGTCACAAAAACTATGTACTATATCTACTCATAAAGGGTTGTTCTCCTCCTATAAGCGGTTGCCATATGGTATAAATAGTAGGCCTAGTATTTTTCAAAAAAAAATTGACCAAACTTTGCAAGGTTTGCCAGGGGTAGTATCTTTTTTAGATGATATCTTGATTTCCGCACCTGACAAGGAAACTCATGTTAAGAGACTTAGAGAAGTATGTAAGCGACTTTCCTCAAATGGTTTTACAGTTAAGGAAGAAAAGTGTGACTTTTTTGCAAAACAATTAGAGTATCTCGGGTTCATTATAGATAAAAATGGTTTACATGCTTGCAAGTCTAAGGTTAAAGCAATCGTTGAAGCGCCTGTTCCTCAAAATGTAACTCAAGTAAAAACCTTCGCAGGGCTAGTGCAATATTATGGTAAATTTGTACAAAATTTAAGCGGTATTATGAGTTCTATGTACAATTTTGAGGAAGGACGTACCTTTTGTTTTCGATGAAAATTGTATGAAAGCCTTTAATAAAGTCAAAGAGTTGCTCACAACAGCACCAATATTGGCTCATTATGACCCCAATGCACCAGCCATACTAACGGTGGATGCAAGCTCAACAGGGCTAGGTTGTGTATTAAGTATCATACATTCTGAGGGCGTTGAGCGTCCTGTTTCATTTGCTTCTCGTACACTCTCACTCGCTGAGCGCAACTATTCTCAAATTGACAAGGAGGCAACAGCCATAGTTTTTGGTGTCAAAAAGTATCATCAATACTTGTATGGTAGACATTTTACTATCAGATGTGATCACAAGCCGTTACTAAGTATTTTTGGGTCTAGAAAGGGTATTCCAGTGTTTGCAGCAGGCAGACTACAGCGCTATGCTTTGTTTTTATCAGGGTATACCTTTGACATAAAATATGTCAAGTCCGAGGAAATAGCGCCAATGCACTGTCGCGCCTACCTTTAAATGTAAAGCACAAAGATGTAACAAATGACGAGTTAGCTTGGGTAGGGACGTATTTGCATTGTATTAAAGAAAGTTCAGTTCCTATCGATTGTGAGCAAGTAAAAGTAGAGACACAAAAAGACAAACTGTTAAAAAAAGTGTACAACTTTGTTATGTATGGTTGGCCTAACTTCCTGTTGGGGGAAGATAGGGATCTTCAGGCGTTCTATCAAAGACGAGACGAGCTAACTGTGGAAATGGGTGTAATTATGTGGGGATATCGGGTTGTAGTGCCTAAATCCCTTCAGGAATTCATTTTAAAAGAGCTTCATGTCTCTCACATGGGCATTGTTAAGATGAAGGGTGTTGCCCGTAGTTATGTTTATTGGCCAAATATTGATTCAGACATTGAGGGTATTGCAAACAGTTGCTCTTCTTGCCTTATGGAACGACCCAGACCAGCAAAAGCAGAATTACATGTATGGCATTATCCCAGAAAACCATGGGAGCGTCTACATTTAGATTTTCTCAGTCCAATCAAAGGAAAAATGTATTTAATAATAATTGATGCTCATTCTAAGTGGCTTGAGGTTTTCGAAACGGCCTCAACTGCGGCCCATCTGGCAATTGACAATTTAAGGTCATTATTTGCAAGGTTTGGTTTGCCCCTGGTGGTTGTCAGTGATAATGGCCCGCCATTTAATTCTGCTGAATTTCAAAGGTTCCTGGGAAACAATGGTATAAAACAGAAACGTCTGCACCGTATCATCCACAGTCAAACGGGCAGGCTGAGAACTCAGTGAAATATATTAAATACAAATTACGAGGTGTATTTAGAGACAGTGTAAATGTATCAGTAGCGCTAAGTCGAATTCTATTCGATTATCGCAACTCAATTCATGTAACCACTAACGAGACGCCGGCTAAATTAATGTTTGGCAGAAATTTAAGAACCAGGTTTGATTTCTTGAGACCCAATCTCAGCAATACTGTAGCACAAAAACAAGAAAAACAGAAATCTTACTTTAGAGGTAATAAAACTAGGTATTTGTACTTAAACCAACCTGTTTTAGTAAGGGATTATCGTTCAAAAAATAAATGGGTTGAAGGCATTGTGATAAAACAACTTAGCGATGTCATGTACATAGTAAAAATAAGTACTGGTATATTGTGGGAAAGGCACATAGACCAAATAGTTGCTACAGATACGGGTGGAGTAGGCTTAGATGTAAATAATCAGACAAGGGATGTCGGCGAGCAGCTGGAAATTGACTATCTTAGTCAGTCAGCTGATGGTCCTTCTGCTCATGCAGCCTCACCCCGCACACCTACCAATCATAGACCCGCTGACGTCACTCCTCGTCCCTTACGACATTCGCTCACAGCTGTTCACTCTCCTAACCCCTCTCCAACTCGACCTATCAACCGAGCTAACAATGTAAGCAAAGCTCATTCACCTTTTGTTGTTAGACGCTCACACAGAGCTCGTAAGCCAATTGACAGACTGGATATGTAATTACTTATTGTTATCATTTTGTGCTATTTCTATCATGTTATTGTCTTGGTGAATAATTATGTTGTTTATTACTTTATTGTGCTAAGGGTTATTTCATTCAGTATGTATCCTACTTGGAATTGAACATTAACTTAACTCAATGTAATTTTCAATTTGTTCTAAATTTGGTAGGAAGGTGTTATATATAATAATATTATATATATGTATTCTATATTTGTGTTGTCTATAATAATATTGTATATGTATTAATGATGATCTATGATACAATAAAGCATGGCCGTGGCTCGCAGTATTACCCTCAACCAATCAGGACCGACCTGATACTCTCATATCATTTTGTACAGTCTTAATTTCAGTGGGTTTCCGAGTTGTATAGAGACCCAAGATAATACTCCAACGACCACGGTCCGTATATACAATTCACATAGTGTAGTTATTTAACCCACCATCCTTATATGTATAGAGAAGACATTACAAAAACAATCTAGTTACTGTTTTTCCCGAACTGGTAAAACTATTAAAAATTAATAAATTATTTACCTTAAATTATCCGCCGTGTGATTTCTTGTAACTTCGTCTATTACGTGTTTCAGAGCTTATGCTCCATCATCAGATATTAAAAAAGATAAAACTATCACTCTTGCGAGATCGTTAAGTAGTAAAAAATGTCAAAATTTGCATGTGAACCGTACGCAGATTTGGGTGCGCACCCGTTCAAGTTCATTCTGCCACTGAGCGATTGCTACCTTATCGTAGCCCCAGCGAGCTACGAGCGTACAAGTGATTTGGTTACCATATTAAACATGAATATTATATTAAAAATTATTTGTACAATTCCTATGACTACAGTAGAAAGTGAACAATGTTTCTCAACTCTCAAACGCATTAAAACATTTACACATAATACAATGAAAGAGGACAGACTAAGGTCTCTGGGAATGTGTTCAATAGAAAAAAAAATGTTAGAAATAACTCCTAACTTCAATGAATTAGTTATTGAACATTTTGCCAAGCAAAAGGAGAGGAGAATTGATTTCATGTTCAAGCAAATAAACTAATCCAAGGTAGGGAACAAATATATTTTATTTAGTAATCCATGTATCTAATAATATATAATTTATTAAGTATTTAAGTTTATGAACGTGAACTGCTTAGGGTTATAAATAATTTCAGTTTCAAACACTGTTTAAATATTGGTAGTTTGCAAGGTAGGTTTCTGATATTAACAATACTTTTAGTAGTAAAGCGAAAGGCTCAATCTTACAATTATTTCATGATAATAGCAATAATTTAGTTTCTACTGGTGACTTTTGTTACATATGGGTCCAAAAAATGTTGCCCCCCCCCCTAGTCAAAAACGTACCAGCCACCACTGGTTTAAAGTGTGAACAACCATTAATCCCAAGCTACGCAAGGGGACAGCAAGTTCAACGCAACATATGGTCCTCTGGGCCGGATTTAATTTCGATCTCAAGGTGCATAAAAAACTTACGAGCTCGGAGTGATGGACTTTAAGGCTGCTGACACACAGGCCACTCTGTGGCGACACTCAGTCGTGCGCGCCCCTCAGTCGCTTCAGTCAGTGGCTCGCGTGAATGGGTTGGCTTCAGAGACGCGCCACTCTCCATTTGCTCAGTGATAAAAGATTGTTTCATTTAGTATTTACATGAGTTTCATCATGGACTCTGACGAGGAAGTTCTTCTTCTTGCTCTTCTCGTACGTCGACGACGACGCCATCGCAGACAACGTCGATTCTGGATGCACCAGATAACGTGTGAACGGTGGGACAGTTTTATACACTAATGAGTGAGTTAAAAGCGGACAATGCAAAATTTTTTAACTACTTCAGGATGTCACCTTAAAAATAAAAAGGGTTTCTATTTATATGAATATTGTTCTTTTGTCACATCTAATTTGTTTAAAAGATTTTAATAGATTACGTTAAGAACGTTACACCCACGTACATTCTCTTTACCTTCCTCCTCTCTCCTTACACCCCTCTCTCTTTCACACACACACATACACACAATAATCATATTACAGTAGACGAAATATTAACCAGTTTGGTGTTGAATAATCGATTAAAACTATTGGTTTCCTGTAAGCCAGACCTAAACTTGTTTGCAACTGTAAACTGTGTGCATTGTTCACAAGATTGTTTTGGCTCATAAGTGTGTTCTCAAGTAGTGTTTGCATAAAACATTAATTTAGAAGTCATTGCTCTTTTACTTCCATATTCCTTAAGGAATATGGAAGTATGGTGATGGCAAAAAAAATCGTGTTCGAGATTATTGCAGATTCTGATTCTACTACACTCAAAACATGAAAAAAAGTCGTTTTCCAAAAAGTGTCTGTGTGTGTGTCTGTCTGTCTGTCTGTGTGTCTATCTGTGTGTCTGTAGATTTTTTTTCTATGGCAAACGATAACTGCCGCAAATTCAAACAGAATCAAATAATTTTTTGCATGCAGCCCTGATTTGCAGAGTACTCGCGACCTATTGTTTTTGGTGAAGATCGGTTGAGGGAAAGGGGTAGTTTACCTGCAACGGTTTTTTTTTAGCAAGGGTACTTTTGTTTGTTTGGCAAACGATAACAGCCGCAAATTCAAACAGAATCAAATAATGTTTCGCATACAGCCCTGCATTGTAGAGTTCTCAAGATCTGTTGATTTTGGTGAAGATCGGTT
The DNA here is from genome assembly GCA_034769895.1 of Magicicada septendecula. Taxonomy (NCBI): domain Eukaryota; kingdom Metazoa; phylum Arthropoda; class Insecta; order Hemiptera; family Cicadidae; genus Magicicada; species Magicicada septendecula. Next base: position 434,594,251 of record CM068375.1, read on the forward strand.
AAGGGAAAGGGGTAGTTTACCTGTAACGTTTTATGTTTTAACAAGGGTATTTCCTATGGCAAACGATAACAGCCGCAAATTCAAACAGAATCAAAAGATTATTTGCATACAGCCCTAAATTGTAGAGTTCTCAAGACCTATTGTTTTTGGTGAAGGTCGGTTAAGGGGAAGGGGTAGTTTACCTGCAACGTTTTTTTATCAAGCGTATTTTCTATGGCAAACGATAACAGCCGCAAATTCAAACAGAATCAAATAATTTTTTGCATAAAATCCCTGAATTGTAGAGGTCTCAATGACTTTCGATTTTGGTGAAGATCGGTTAAGGGGAAGGGGTAGTTTACCTGCAACCTTTTACATTTTAACAAGAGTAAAGTACTTGAAAATTTATTTAAACTTTTTGAAACAATGGTAATTGTTAAAAATAAAATAATTTTGTTGCCAGGCAATAAAATTATAATTTTTTCATTTTAATGTAATATAATAATTTTCATTTAATACAGCAATAAAAAGGCAGGTAAGACACAGCCTGGCTGTTTGGCTGAAAATGATTTTAAATATAAATCTTAGAATATGGAAGTCATGTATGGTTCTCCATACCGATATTTTCTTGTGTTGTAATTATGATACTCAACAGGTCACTTGTAGGAGCATATGGGCTAGACGCAAATGTATACGACTGTTGCAGAGACTGATAATTTTTTATGGTGCATTCCATACAATACAAAAGTTATTAAAGAAAATATTGCATTCATAATTACTCAATTATTCTTGTATTATTTTTATATTATTATTAATAATAATAAAACTTTTCGTACAAGAATATATTTTTTATTATTTTTTCAATATACCACTGTTTAAATACTGTTAATTTAAATAATTTTTAATTTATATATCTGACGATGTGTGTTAAATACTATTGAAACAGTGTTATATTTAAAAAAATAATTAAAAATATATTCTTGTACGAAAAGTTTTATTATTATTAATAATAGAAAAAATATATATAGAAAAACTTGTTCAAAGCGGAATTGCATGGGACCGAAGTTTTTCTTCGGATTGCACAAGTTCTCGCATTATACAAAACTTACACATTAGTCAAATACTGCACTTCGTAGACTATGTATAGGCCTAAGTATTTTGTTTCTATTCTATTACATACACCTACATTTCTGTCATAATATAATTACACAATATAATGTCTATCAACTTTAGACATTTATGACTTTAGTTGTTTTATGAAGTTTACACTTTAGTTTAGTGCAGTAGGCCTACTTTATTATTATTACTGCTATTCTAATTTTTATTACATACTTTACTGTAGTACTGATTAGAAACATACCTGATTTATTTTTCATCAGGCTGTCCATTTCACTGAAGCCTGATATAAAAATATAACAGAGCTGTTCCCATGCTCTACCTTTGCCATTTTGTTTGAATATTTATTGCATCTTGGGTCCCAAATTGCAGGTCTCTGTTCCACTTCAATTATAAATCGATCAGAATCAAAATCCGACATGATAGTTAAAGTTTTTAAATAGTTTTTAGAAACAAGAAAGTCTTATAAAGTTTAAAAACAAATAGTAAGAAAACTCCAAAATTTTATAGAAATTACAGTGTTAATACACGCTTCACAACATTACTCTGAACACTGCTGTGGCGCGACTGAAAGTGGCCCGTGTGCCAGCTCCAACGCCACAAATCGTCGCCATTCTTGGCGGGGACTGGCTTCTGCCTGCCACAGTCGCGTATCACAGTCGCTCGTATGCAAGGGTACAATTTAAAACAATGCAAAACAACCGGACGTGACTGAGGGGTGCGACTGAGTGGCGCCACAGAGTGGCCCGTGTGTCAGCAGCCTAAGCGTTGTAGGGGAGTTAGTGCATGCTTGTTTTCGGATATTAGTGTGGCATAGCTGTATGCGTCCGAGTATTATTCGGGCATTGAAACTGTTATGCGTAAGTTCTGCAAAATCATTTAACTTGCAAATCAAAAGCGTAAAATTGCGGTTTGCAATAAGTTCGCAAGTGTCTACCGAACAATTTATTAAATGCAGCGCATACAGAATTGGACAGGTACGACGCATCTATGCAGAGGCAGATAGACGCATCTTTATTTCACCGCATTGCAGAAATCCGACGTCACGAGCTGCCGCTATCAAGAGATAACAACCCATTCTGCTCAACGGCAACTACTGTCTGGCCGCGACCGGATGATTGAATACTTGAGTCTGCAGACTGACAGCGTGAAGCCACTCGGGCAACTTCGTTACCGTTCGTCCGCCGCTATTGTCTACTCTCTCGTCAACCCACACTCCACACTTACGTGTATAATGAAATCCACGTATTTTTATCCAAATCGGGGTTTTCCTGTGTGCATAGCGGATGAATTGAATATTAAAATGAATATTGATTGTGGTCACAGTTAAATATTAAAACATAATATAGAATTAATTTAACCATATCGTTGTACTCCATTTATTACCCTGAATTGTAGTGTTTGTTTTAACCTTTGTTTCCTCCAGAAACAAACACAATTTCACTGGCTCCCCAGATAAATATGAACCTTTTGACTACATCGTCGCATTAGTATATGAAATATATTATTATGAAATTACATTTCTTATTATTAAGAAAACTTATTTTATACTGATTTGCCGGTTTTTAAGTTCAGTTTTTTGTACTCACAATGTTGGTTTTGATATATATTGTTGTAATCAGTTGCTTGCGGTAAAACTCCTCTTTACCTGTGGACTAACTTCGCAGGTTGGTTTCGTATTTATCTGGAGTCAATTTAATCAATTATTTTTGTTTCTGGAGTGATAAACGCTGAAACAAAATATACGATTCAGGGTAATAACGTAATAATAGGTATGTAAGAAATGGTATGATATGAATTTATTCTCAATTGTGTTTATTATTTATCTTCGAGAATTATATAATTACCTTTATAACATAGGAAGTTCAAATTTGTACAGTTATTCTACTAATAACATTTGTCTGCTAGAATTATAAAAACGTTTTAAAAATTGACCGAAATAAAAAAGGTTTTTATTTAAAAAATGTTGAAAATTATAAATTTTGTAAATTTATAAATTTATTATTCTAGTGCCATAACAATCTGAAAGTGTGATGATTAACCTGTACAAATTTCAAGTCTGTAGCACATAATAGATGCTGAGAAAATGGCGTTTTAACATATACGGTCCCCACCCCCCCTTAAATTGACAAGACTCCTTCGAAATGTTACACGAACTTCACATTTTCACATCGAACACTTACAGCGCGTGTACCTAATAAAAACTGTTACACTAAAAATAAAATGACAAAACTTTAAAATGAAACATCGAAATGCTTACAGGACATGTATAGGTAGGTTAGACACGAATACACACAGAAACTTGAATACACGAAAAATTTACTCTTGAGTTTACGTATTTGAAGCTAAAATAAAATTTACGTATTGTGCTAAAATAAATACACAAACTTTAACCAAACGTACCAAACTCACATCTAACAGAATATAGGCGGGCATAGATGAGAACGAAGGTAGCCGAAAATGCCCGAGTGGCTTCACGCTGTCAGTCTGCAGACTCAAGTTGATTGAATCAACTCTCCTGTAACATTTTTGGAGCGGATGTGTCGCTTCAACTTCGCCCAAGCTAGTTCCATCGGGTTGAGGTCACAGTTGTACGGTGGAAGACGCACGACAGTGTGACCGTGGGCCTCGAACACCATATCTATTTTGAAAACCTTTTCCGGCCGTTTCTTCGCTTTTATTAGCTCGTACAGCGTAGTTTTCCTGAAAGTTTCATCAGCTACAATTCCATTCTGATGTAACCACGTAATCATCTGCGTTTTAGTCGACGATCTTACGGGCGGTTTGTTGTGTTCTACACAGTGGTACATAATTGTCCATAATTACAACACTTTGAGGAGGAAGACCAGGAATCACTTTCTCTTTCACCCATTTTAAAAAATTTTCGGAATTCATTTGGCCGTGGTTGTCTCCCTTAGTATTCTCAGCCTTAAAAATCAATTCTGCTCCAGGCAAAAAACCATCTTTGGAACCAATGTGGACAATAATAAATCTACTGGTTCCACTAATGTTTTCGGCGACGCCCGTTACACCTGGCCCTTGCCAGCATTTCCGGAACGTGATATTTGAGTCGGCCCAAGTTCATCGAGGAAGAAAATCTGTTATTGTTCTTCTCGAACCTCATTCCCATTTTCATCAGATAACTGCACCGCCAATCAATGATGTCATTGCACTCTACTAGCACTTTTCTTTTACTGCAGGACCGTTTCCACTTAAACCCCATATCGTGTAATAGTTGTCTAAGCTTTGTTTTGCCGTATGGGAAATTAAGTCTCTTTCAGTATAGCCAGCAGTTTCCTGAACTAGCCTCCTGTAGCCTACACATGCTTCTATTATGTTGCTGACAACGGTGCGCTCCCTACTGCGAATTACCTTCCGGTTTGTTTTCGGAGTTCTGACGCAATTTGTAATTGTAAATAAAAGTGCTCTATTGTTTGGCGAATTATACTTCTGTCAAAGTTGTCAATCACAACAGGCACCCTTGTTCGTGGTTTCTGTGGTGACTTTAGATCCCCTCTTGGAGAATCTTTCCTAACTCGTCCAATAGTTGCTATCCCTTTTCTCGTATAAAGGGCTGCTTTCTTGTTAGAGCAAGTAATAGGTGCCAGCAGAGTTCCTGAACTAGCCTCCTGTAGCCTACACATGCTTCTATTATGTTGCTGACAACGGTGCGCTCCCTACTGCGAATTACCTTCCGGTTTGTTTTCGGAGTTCTGACGCTGGTAGTAGGTGTTGACGTAATATTTTGTTGTTCCATGTTTTGAAAACGCACAAAAATAACAGTTTACTGTTTAAAATTTGCTGACAACGAAGTAAATAATAAATTTAATAACGATAACAACGAAGTAAATAATAAATTTAATAACGATAATAAAGAAGTGTTCTCGAAGAGCGCAAACAAATTTCTCTAGTGGAAGCCACGCGAGGAATGCGTGAATACATTAAGAGATCAAGAGACGCGCTAATTGCCGGGAGGGGTGAGGGACTAGTGAGACGAGGCAAGACCAACTACAATACTCAGACCTTAAGGCAGGTTTCGATTAGTGGCAATATGGCAGTAAGCGCGGGCCAAGCATGAATTCAATGTGATCGTGAATGCCAGTTTAAAGTAATCGTTGTGAAAGAAGTATTTTGAGTCTGTTTGTGCTCGTTCTTTGTATTTTTTAATAGTATTTTAATAGTATTTGAGTCGTTCGGTTCATTTGCTTAGAAGTTTAATATATTAAGTAAGTTATTTCCTATTTGCACGTGTTCCAGTATAGGTTAAGTGTTTGTTTATCTTTGTGTTTGAGTGTTTTTGTTATTATTATTAGTGCCGTTTCAGAATGTCATGTACATATATTAGATTAATATGGGTCGATCGTGTTGTGTACCCCTTTGTAAGTCAAATTACGGCAATTCTGGAATTTCTGCCTTCACATTTCCGAAGGACAAAGTCTTACGAGAGAAATGGATTCGGTGCATTCATCGCGACAATTTCAGTGTAAATAATAAAACTGTCGTGTGCATCAAACATTTTGATCCTAAGTTTATTGTGCGCGAAGACATTTTTCCCGTTGAGAATGGTGAACCAATTCACATCCCTAGGAAAAATCCTAAATTGACACCTGATGCCTATCCAACCATATTCGACAATCAGCCTTCGTACAACAACATAAGTTTATCTCAAGAAAGAAAGGACCCTGAAGAACGTAAACAGCAACTGCTACAGAGAGAGACGAAGGAGCATTTAAACGTTGGTGTGAAGAAGACAAGATCAATAATTTTCAGGTTTTCACGACAGAACTGAAGAAGAAAAATGTGCGCCCATTCAGTGTGATTGTGAATGATGATAGTGTTCTATTTTTAAAACTTCAAGACCAAGACATTCCATCAATACTAGTGAGTTTTAGAGTGATGAGTGACCTAGAAGTGCAAGCATATTATAAAAACATTCCTTTACCTGCAGAAAAATTAAAGTTTATATTAGGATGTGAAGGACAGGATGGCCTGAAGTGTGACAGATGGAGCAAGTTTGAAACTCTGGTAAGTCATCTTAGTAGTTATGAAGAGAGTAATATTGAACTGAGTGACAGGGTCCTTATTTTGGTGAATTTTCTTAAAGAAGCCCTTGCTTTAGATTGTGAAAAAGAAAAACTGAAACACAATAAAATTAAGTTTGCAGTAGAACAGTTGGAACTTAGTTTACTGAAGCAATTGAGGTATTCTTCTGAGTTGCTAATATGGGCAGCAACATTTTATTATTCTTTTCCTGGGGCTTATCGCATGTTGAGGAATACACATGTAGTGACTTTACCGCATCCTGTCTATTTAGGACAGTTTTTGACAAAAATAGGTCCAAATAGCACTGGTATTGGGCATTCTCAAAGAGCATTTTTGAAGGAGAAGGCTAAACTTCTCCAACACAATGACAAAGTTGTGACATTAATGTTGGATGAAGTTTTTGTCAGTTCAAAACTGACATATAAAGCTGGAAAGATTTTAGGAGTGGCAGAAAATAGTTCTGAGCTGGATCCAGCTACTACCATCCAGGTTTTTATGTCTTCTTCAATACTTTCTGACCACAAAGATGTTATTGCTCTCTTCCCAGTAACAAAACTAAATGCAGAAACACTTTTGAATCTCACAATAGAAGTTCTAAAACTTATGAATGAATTAGCGTTTGAAGTTGTTTGCATGATTTCTGACAATCATAGTACAAACAGAAGAATGTTTGAACTGTTGTGTGGTGGTTCTCTAAAACCTTTTATTCCAGATCCATTTAATTCATCGCGTCTCATTTATCTTCTTTTTGATAATGTACACATACTCAAGTGTATCAGAAATAACTGGCTCAATAGGTCTAATCAAACATTTACCATTCCAAATGTTGAAGAAACTTTTCCAGTAATTGGTAACATGCTTAGTATTCCTGATGGCACTGCTACATGTCAGTATTCTACAGCTGAAGCTAGGTTTTCAGACTTAAAGGATGTCTTCCATTCAGAAAAAAACATGCTTTTGAAACTCGCACCAAATTTATCAAGAAAAGCCCTTTATCCTACTTCAGTAGAACGACAGAATGTTTCCTTGGCAGTAAATATTTTTGATCCAAAGAATGTTGCAGATCTAGAAGTGTTGAAAAGTGAAGGTGTTGATATTTCTATTGGAACAATCCAGTTTTTGAAGCTGATTGGTAGATGTTGGGCAATCTCCAATGTTCAGCACCCAATGAAGGGAAAGTACACCCGAAATGATGACTCCAATCCCATTACTGGTCCTGATGATTCAAAACTTACTTTCCTAGAAAGTTTGAAAGTTTATGTTGACATTTGGCACATGTCGCATGCTGCAGGGAAACTTAGTAATGAAACTCGCCTTGCTTTTACCCATACTTTGACAGCGTTAGTTCAGTTGTGTAGGTACATTTTTAGTCATTATAACTGGTCATATGTACTTACAGCGAAGTTTCAGACCGACAGTTTGGAAGGGAGGTTTGGTGCCTATAGAAGGTTGAGTGGGTGTACTTATAATGTTTCAGTTGAACAAATTCTGGAGTCTGAGAGGAAATTGAAAGTGCTGAGTCTACTAAAAATGCAATCTGGAAAACATGGTGAATTTACACTTGATGACTTTTCAACTGAACTAAAAAATGTCCAGGAGAAACAAGTTCAGAATTTAGACAGGATAGAGCTGGCATTAGGAGACATAGAGTGTGAAACAATTCCACCCCACTCACAGAGGATTCTCATTTGTATTGCCAGCTATTCTAGTATGAAGGTCATTGAAAAGCTTAGGAAGTACAATAACTGTGCTGACTGTGTAGAGATGCTACAGTCAGAAGAAGAAATGGTGATACAATGCGATGCTGATGAAATGTCATATTTTAGGCTGTTAAACAGAGGTGGCTTGAAGTGCCCGTCACCGATCATGGTTTCTATGTGTTGCAAAATATTTATGCTCTTTCAGGTCCTCATAAGTAGTGCTTATGAAGCAGAATTTTTAAAATTAGAAAACCAAAGGGATGCAGTAGTTGCTTTAGGAGTTGAAGCCCTTGAAAGTAGTGTTGATAATTTAAGTGATGTTTGCAAGTGTGGTGTTCCTTTAACAAAAATTATAAAGAAGTGTGTAAAAATTCTGGCCAGTATTTTTATTAACAATTATACGAAGGTCTCAAATGAAAAGAAAATCTCCAAAGAAATTGCCAAGAAACTTCAAAAGCAGGGTATCAAGAGGAAGACTGATGACAGAAATTGTGGGCAGAAACAGCACATTAGGAAAGAATTGAAGCTCAGCAGCAAGTAAACCTCATTATTAAGGTAAAAATTTTAATTATTTTTATTTCATTAACTAATGTTTATTTTCTGGAGTAGATACGTTATTAAAAATTGTTTGTTGGATCTGTGCAGTGCTAGTTTTGGTTGACTTCAATATTTTGGTGAGGAGTGCATAATGGGCTAATGGGCAGGTTGTCCTAATGTTAATAAGAGGAAAAAGGATTTTTTAATTTTTTGTTTGATGTTGTGTTGCTTAGTGTGTGTATTTGTATTTTAAATGAAGTGAATTTTGTTAGGTACTGATAACTTGCTGTTTGTTAAAAGCTTTTAAAATTTGCTCTATGTATCATACTCTCCTAGATGAAGTGCACTTTAAATATTTTAAGCATCAAATATTGCGTTTATGAAAACCATCGATAAATATTTTCGTAATATAAATTTCTCACGACTATTATTAGGTTATTCGGCGCCATGTCAGCTTTGGCCTGGTACGGCAGCCATGTTTTTTCTGTATTATGGTCTGAGTATTGTAGTTGGTCTTGGACGAGGTAATGTTCTCAGCTTAGAGATTACAACACCCCCACTTAGCCTACCGTAGTGCCCGGCCTGCTTCTCCCACCTTACTCACTACTCGATCTTCAAATTACGGCCAGACAGTAGGTCATCCTCAACAACGACCTACGTCATACTTAACTGTTATCTACCATCAGCTGATTATCTCTACAAACTGTATGTAACTTATTATCTCGAATCAGTGGAAATTCAAGTAGGCTAAGACATTTTTGCCATGGTATGTTTTGAACTATTATGTTATGTTGTATTATTTGTTTACAATTATTCTATGTAACTATTAATACGTAGTTATATTGCTGAGAACTGAGTTGCTTGTTCTACTTTCTTTCCACGTCTTAATACGCTCAATATGCCCGAAAGCAAACAGCTTATAAAGCAAAGGGCCGTTAGTAAGGCCTCAATAACAAGAATCAATATTTTCGCGGATGCTTTCGACATAACAAAAAATTACGTCCACGCGTTTCATGTTAAATTAAGGTCGCTGGCGGAGCTCCAGCGCAAATATGACACAATTCAATTCGAACTCGAGTTGTCCGAGGACGCTGTTTTTGACGCGGATAGCGATCGAATCCAGGTCGAAGATGATTTATGTATAATCGAGTGCAAACTGCACAATTTTATAGAAAAATTCTCGACTAATCTTACTGAGAATTCTAATACTACTGCTAATGACAGTAGAGCGGAAAGATTTGCTCATGTCACGCAACTGGAGCCCATTTAAATCCCAGAGTTTAGCGGAAATGTTCAACACTACAGCGGAGAGTGGCAACACTACATACACATATTCAAAGACTTGGTAGATTCTCGTTTGGATCTTACCAACATACAAAAGTTTCATTATTTCCACAATTCATTGAAGGGTGAAGCGCTCCAAGCTATACAATCGCTGCCTATAACTGGTGAGGATTATGGCGTAGCCCTAGGGTTACTCAAGACTAGATTTGACAATAAGCTAATTATCGCCATCCACCATGTCGAAGATATCCTGAAAATCAATTCTATCGATAGGCAGTCGGTGGGTAGCATATCTAAATTTCTTAATAAAATAAGCGCAACCATAAACGCGCTCAAGGTTATGGCGTTACCCGTAAATATTGATGAGCTTATTGTCACTCAGCTATTAGCGTCGAAACTGGACCCGAATACTTCCAAACGTTGGAAGGAGTCACTCTCTACTCTCTCTAACGTCAACTTTCCCGATTTTGAAGGGTTGATTGAGTTTTTAAACAATAGGAGATCGGTGCTGGAAACCGTGGCGGCAGACAGTGACGTAACGAGGGTATGAAGTGCCTGTGGCAAGTGTCTAACTTGCGCCTCCCCGTAACCCAATAATGACAAAAAAAATTAAAAATTTTAATGTAACAAGTTAAATTTTACTAAATGCAATATATTATTAAATACTATTAACCTCATCAAAATGAGTTGCCTGTATATACAATAATGTATTTGTCAAGGTATTGTATGAATAAATAATCTATAACCTAAATAAGAACAAATTTTTATTCATATTCAATGACGACAAAATAAAAGAAATACAAAACATAGGTATATGTTAAAATAATATAATAAAAACATAAAACAGTTCAGCATATTTTATAAAGTAATTTTTCTCGCTTTTTCATTTACAAACACATCTATTATATCGTCATAATTTAATGTTTTGGCAACATCTTTTTCAATTGATATTATAGACATGTTTGTTAATCGTTCTTGTCCAATAGAAGAACGAAGGTACGATTTTACAATTTTTAATTTGCTAAACGAACGTTCGCAGGAAGTTGTTACAGGCATCGTTATGAAAATCCTTAATGCTATGTCTAGATTTGGATACGTGTTTTGTAATGAGTGTTCGTAATTTTTTTGCAAGATTTGAAAAGCGTCCATATCCCCTAAATTTTCAAAAACTTCCATGGCTTGATATTTGAAACTCTCAATTTCACATACAAATTCTGGAGCATCTAAGTCGCTATTATATCTCAATGCTAGGTCTGTTGCACATCGTTTAAGATCATCTAGCGGCATGATTTTTAAAGCGTGTCCATTTAAAAAACTGAAGTCGTTTGAGACCTCTTGCAAAGCAGTAAATCTATCATCGAGTTGTATCAGTATTATATCTAAAACTTCACACATTTCTTTTTTTAGTAATGCACTTTCATTCATGGGAAACGAATCATCAGTAGTTTTCTCACCAGGCATATTTTTTATTTTGCGCCGTCTCTTTTCTGGAATGTAAGTTTCAATATTTGTTGTTTCGGCTAAACTTTTTGCTGAATTGTGAAGCGAATCGAAAAAATCATTTCAGTACTGTTGAATTTCATTTTTTAGAGCATTTATCATTTTCGCAGCATTTTCGACTGTGGTTTTCCTTTCTTGTAAAAGTAAATTTACTTTATTTGTCTTTCCTAATATTGTATCCCAAAATATTAATAGTGCAACAAATTTAAATTTTGTTAATAATTTTAGCAACATTCGAGCATTTGTTACAGAGTCTACTGTAACTTGTCTTTGTCCTTCACACATTTCATTAAGAAGTTCTATTATTAAAGGCAATTGATTTCGTAAAGCTTTAACTGCGTTAGCTTTCGCGGACCACCTCGTGTCACTTAAACCTTTAAGACGAACAGATAATTTTTCCTTTAAAAGATCCCATCTACTAGTAGAATTTACAAAAAAGTTAAACAACTGTTGAATTGTTTCAAAACATGATTTCATTTGAACAGATGTTTGTGCAGCATGAACGCCTATTAAATTAAGGCATGGAACAAACCTCGCCATATTGTTGAAACGTAATATCCTGGGTTGTACCCCCTTGTATTTACCTGCCATATTCGCTCCATTATCATATGATTGTCCTCTTATATTTCTAATATTTAATCCGTCTAATGTTAACTTGTTTTCGATGTCATTCGCAAGTGCTTCGCCAGTTTTTTCATGTGTCACAATAAAGTCTATGAAGGTTTCTTCAATGCTACATTTTATTCGTGTTGGGATCAATGTTAACATAGCGCAAAATTTGCGTCATCTGTTCCTGGTGAGAAGTGTCAGGTGTGCTATCAAATTAAATAGAAAAATATTTTGCTTTTTGAATATTTGAAATAATATGCTGTCTAATTTTAGAAGCAACTATATTAATTATATCATTTTGTATTATAGGAGAGAAATAATTAACTTGATTTTTCTTATGACTTTCAATATGTTGCGCAATAATAGGATCGTAATGACTAATTAATTCTATCGTGTTCAGAAATTTTCCACATTCGGGATGACCAATTTTTTCACAAGTTCCTCTCAAGCGTCATTATTTTTTACGCAATGCAGAATGACATCCAAAATAACTTTTAAAATGTGCCTCCACTTTTCTTTTTCTTTTAAAATTTCTTCTTGTAATTGATCGTCTATAAAACCATATTTCTTAATTTTTGATTCGAAAGTTTTCCATTCGACATAACTTTTTTATGATATAGGCTAATGAATTTTCATGACGTGGTAACATAGGATTTAAATGCTGCCAGTCTCGAAACCCCGCAGTGGTCCATACATTCCGATTTTTTCCAAAAATAATACATGGGAAACAGAACAGTGGATCTTTTCGCTTGCAATATATCAACCAATTTCTGAGTACTTGTTCTCCGTTTGACATGGTTTTTACAAACCATTTTTTATCAAAATGCCTATTTTCTCTATCAGGATAAACACTTAAATTATCGCACAGCTCTGGTCCATGTTGAACAAATATTTGTATGTTACTATTAGTTAAGTGCCATGTTGTGGGATCATTGAAATCTATTATTTTTGCATTATTATCAATATTTTCTAATTTAACATCAACCATATAATTATCATTATTACATGTACATTGCTTCTCGATTTCCTGGTTTTGATGTTCAATTGTACTTTTCTCTTCTGTTTTAATTTCACATGAAACATGACTACTTGTAGAAGGCAGATTTAATTCAGTTGTTAAGCTTGAATGAACTTGAGGTGTAGATGATTTTTAAGAAAAATATCAATCGGAGTTATATTTTTCTTTATATTTTCAATCTTCTGTTCTCTTATTTTTTTAAACTGTGCACCGGACTGTTTTTTTGGTGGCATTTTACCCTAGAAGTGTTTTTTAATTAAAATTAATATTTTTTATTAATATAATTAAAATAAGTGTTTTTATTAATATAATTATTTACAGTACTTACTTAGTCAGTATGCCAGTATGTTGTATATAAACAAAATTATATTTCTTTTCCAGTATGTTTTGTTCCACAAAAGAGAGAAAATATATAAAAATAATTACGACAAAGCAACAACGCAGCTGATCTTATGAACGAGGAACGACCAACAAAGACTGTAGCGCCTTGCCTACATACTACACAGTATAGATCGTTCTTGTATGAGCCTGCATTCACACATGAGTATCAACGTCACCTGATTTTTCCTGACGTTCTGATTGGCTGAGCTGAGCTTTTCGCCTCATGTGAACGCGGGCTAGGAGTGTAAGAAAGAGAGGGTGTGTGATGCACGCGCAATAATACGTGTCTCTGTCTAATTGGTCAGGAGACGAAAAACGGCCAGTGACAGTCGGTGTTGATTCAATGATTCATGTAGAGTAGAATGGTCAAGTAAAATAAAAACCACGTGCAACTCTCAACCGGGTCGGTATCCTTTGTTTTGCGCCCCAAACCAATACTTCCTAGATGTACATTTAGGAAGTTTTGCCCAAACCCAGTTGCGCCCGTGGCGGTCGCCTTTTTCGCTACGCCCTCGTTACTGGTTACTGGCGGCAGATTCCGAGAGTGGTCGGGCAGGCAACTCAGCAAGGCCTAAACAACTGATAAAATATATAAACAATTCAAAACAAGGCAAGGTGGTCAGCTATCATGCTAATTCTAAAAACATTCAATGTGCAATGCTAACCACCACTTATATACGTGTAAACAATTTGAAGGTTAACGATTTACAAACGTAAGGAATTTTTAATTAAAAATAAATGCTGTTTTAACTGCTTGCGGGTGGGCCATTCTGTAAACGAATGTAAAAATAAGCACACTTGTAAAACTTGCTCTAAGAAGCATCACTCCTTAATACATACAGTACAGGGCACCTACTGTGCCCTTAAACTAAAAACTAATAGGAACATACTATTGTCTACTGCGTTGTGCAAAACCTGAGACAATTCTGGTAAACTCCGCCTTTGCAGGATTTTACTGGACTCTGGTAGCCAGGGGAATTTCATTACACAGGCCTTTGCCAAAAAACTTGTAAAAAATGAGTTGCCAATTTCAGGCATCAACAATGCGTCCTGTCGGTCCCATCACAGCACCACTATCACCTTACAATCGCTTTACGAAAAATTCAATTTTAGCGTACAATGCTCAATTCTGCCTAATTTTACTGACAATCTCCGCACGGAATCTTTTGATCCTGCGCAGTTGGGATTGCCCGAGGGTATATTCTTAGCGGACCCAAACTTCAGCACGTCCTCGAGCATTGACGTTCTGCTGGGCGCCCGATTCTTCTTAAGTTGATTAAGCCTGGCAAATTTTTCATGGACGGGAACTTCCCCATTCTTCAGGAAACTAGACTGGGTTACATTGTGTCCGGAAATCTTCCTTTCAAATTTAAATCTCCTTATCGTGCTTCGTCATTTATAGCGAGAAATGATAATAAAGGGCTCACTTCTATGGTTGAGAAATTCTGGCAGATCGAGGAGTATCCTGTTGATTTGCCCTCAGCTGCCAACGAATCATGTGAGGGACACGTTGTGCATAACACGCTGAGAAATAGTGACGGTAGATTTGTTGTTGAGTTGCCCCGTAGGGCTGGTGATGTGGCTCTGGGCGATTCGCTGGCCCATGCTAAACAGCGTTTTCAGACTCTTGAGCGTAAACTCATGAGGAATCCTGGGTTGAGGCATGACTATTCCAAGTTCATCAAGGAGTATAAACTGCTGGGGCACATGGCACCACTCAGTCCCAGTGACAATTTGGTTCATCGCTCCAAGGTGTACTACTTACCCCATCACGCGGTTTTCAAGAACTCAAGTTGTGACGATTTAAATTGTACAAAAAAAAAAAAAAAAAAAAATATTAATAAAATATAAAACGGGAAGTAAGTAAGAACATTAAATCGCACTATTAAACCAAATACCCCTGAACTAACTCATAATAGTAATGAGAATCAATTAAGAAAATCTAACTAAAATAAGTAATTAAAACTGAAAGTAAAAGTTAAAAATAATACTGTTAACCCTTTAGTAAATTTATCATGCTATGACCTCTGTATTCCGGATCCAACTTGCATCCGGCATTAAATAAGAAATACCTGTAAATCATAATGTAAATAATTAATAATTTAAAGTCACAAGTAGCAGTTGTAATAATTCCTGTAGACAAGATAAGTCTCGATAGTTTATTTTGTCAAACTGTAAGACTGTATTATTAATAAAGAGTTGCAACTATATTATGGCGGAGTACTCACTCCGGGTCGTTGCAATTTTCCTGTTGTAACAATGCAGGACTTATGATGCGGCTTTCAAACTGTAAACACCTCCAAGCAAGGGCTCTTCACAAAATGTTTTATTTTTATTTTTAATTGAGTGTTAGTTTCCACTAAAAGCGTGGAGAGCTAGTTATAAATAACGAAGATGTAGTGAGTAATTTGTTAAACAAGGATGTGAAAAAGAAAAACTAGTGTATAAGATGACATCTCATGTTAGTTAAAACTAACGATCAAATATGGTTCAAGTAAAGTAATTCCGACATAATGTGAAAAGAAGATGCAAACTCCAGTACTACGGTGGCATTAAATATGTGATGTGCGTAACTGTGGATAGTGACAACTAAGACCTAAACAACACTTACCATTACCGCCGAGGATCAGGACGACTTCACGCTACATAACATCCATCTCCTCATTAATTCACTCAGACGACGTCCACTGGAAACCCTACCCCGATGACTAACCTCGACTAAGAGAGTACCGAAGATTCACGCCCCAGGACATGGACAGATAAAGCTTATCTAAGAGGTGACTCGGAAGCTCGTCTTCCGTGAATTATGTATATTTAAAATATAAGTATTTATAAATGCCAAAGACTTTTAAAAGACAATCTCTAAGCATTAAGTTTTAGAATGATGTAACCAGTAATTTCTGAAATCATACGTTGTAACATTACTCTTGAGATATAACTTTGAATCGCTTAACTAAATAAAACCATTCTTCAAATGGTGTTTAAGTAACAGTGCAACCTTTTTAATAAGTAAAGTAAATTTGAAACTTCTTAACTAGATTAAAAGAGACTCGGATCCGAGGTAAAATACATGATCTGTATGATCATTTGTTTTGACAGAAAACCCCTTTACTATTTCTGTATGAGTAAATTTTTTATATGTAATGTGTTACATATCATATGTTAATAAAGAGATGTCATCTTGTTACATATTAAAGTGAGTGCATAAATCAGCTAAATTCCCTCCCCTTGTTTCCTGTAATTAGAGTAATTATAATTATTCTTAGTGTTGTGTTTGATTTTTCAGTTTGTTACAACGTAGGCAGCCTGTATAATTGGCTAGAGTCAATTATCACGGGTTCCCTGGATTATAACGTAGCCGACACGTTATAAAATGCGCCACTCTGCTTTGAAAAAAAAAGGTTAATCGTGTACAGAGTGTCACATATAAAATGCGCCACTCTGATTTTCGTATAAAATGTTAGTGTACGTAGTGTCTCATACAAAATGCGGCACTCTGCTGATCTATGCACTCAGTTAGTGTATTGTATGTAAAACAAAAGGCTAAGTAGCACAAAGGAATAGTGACAATATTAATTTACCATTATAAATTTTGTGTGAGATTACGCACAAACTCGTATATCTCATTTACTTAATATACGTGAAAATAATTGCTTGAATTATTATTGTATGATAATTGTATTACACCAATGCAAGTACCAACATGAATTTTAGTAGTTGTCAATATGTTCAGTCTCTAACACGTCTATTTAGCGACAATTCGAGACCTGTAGTTTTCCTGCATATGCCTGCATAAAAATGTAAATTGTATTTCTTTGCCACGGTGAGTTATATAAACGATTGACAAAAGTAAACAAGTTCAATTACGTATAAATAAATTGTAAGTGAAATTCTACTCCTCTCTAGTAGCAGAATTAGATAAATTAAAATTAGTACGTAAAACTAAATAATAACTAAATATCAGCTTAATTACGGGCTGTAACTTATTTAAAACGTATATCATTGCGCATCGCACACGCCAGCCTCGTTGAAGCCAGCCTATACAAACTGTAAAGGAAGCAGTCAGCTGTTGTTGAATAGAACAATAACATTCTCTCACCCCGAGTGTGATTCTCCCCTTCTTACGCATACAACTATGCCATTGTTTAAAAGAAAACTAGTTTGACCCACATTCCAGAGTAACAGCTGATCGTTGAAAGTAAAGTTGACGTCTGTGTGAATTTTTTCTCTTTCTCTGATTCTCTGAGATGATAAGTAATTCTCTTACAACCAATGCGAATGTTTTAACCATGAATTAAATTGTGTATGCAATAATTGTATAGTGTAGTAAAATAAGTTTTAGTGTGTTAGATATAAGGTAAACATGGCCCTATTTAATCCAGATTTACTATTAAAGGACGAACTGTCTTATGAAGCTCTTTTACGTGGTTTACCCCATGCGAATGTAACAGTCGCGGAATTGTGCAAGTCTATACGCGGAAGTGGATTTGATACTCTCGCGGAGTTAAGTAACCTACGCGGACTCGATTATGAGAGCGAGAGAGAAACTTGTTATGCCAAGTATAGTGAGTTGACTTTATTGTCCCAAACCCTTCAAGACAAGAAATCTCCTGCGGTAATATTGCGGACAACTCAAAGGATAGAACATTTAACCCGGCGAATGAGAAATTTGTTAAACTGGCCTAACCTCACGGAAATCCCTCCCGAAGTCCAAAGTTTTGCGGATGAGGCATTACAGAAATTACCCGCGATAATAAGGAAATTACAAAGAAAGTCCGACTCGTTCAGAATGGATGAAATTGAAAAATCCTTGAAGAAACTATACATCTCCCCAATTCAATCCCCTACGTTAGAACAACCTCCCCCCAACACGGATCGGGACTCACCCTCCGTATCGCAAATACAACCGACTCGAGAGCGAAACCCAAATAGAGATTTAAATACCCAGACAATATCTGAAGCCCCACCTCCCAGTGGTTCGCAAAATCGCCCCGGAATGTACGAATTGACAACCCCTAATGCATCATCTGGTCCTCCTAAAGCTATGCCACACGTAAATTATAATGCTGACCTCTACGGAAAAATCACTCACCCCGTAGAAAAACTCTTAGCTGAAATTCCATACACGGATGGTTTCATTGTTACTAAACTACTAAATTTCATCAAATATCTCCTGCAGATTAAGGATTTATAGCAGCTAAATGACTGGCAAAATTTGCAAGTCCTCCTACCTAAATGTAAACCACCGTTAAAGAATCGTGTGCTAGAATCATTAAGCTCTACCCTTCCAGTAGAAGAACTGCATACTACAACATAAAATATTTTATTCCCACCAGAATTTATGAGGAACTAAAAAGAAAGACCGTACTGCGAGTACAAGGAAATCATGAGAGACTGGCTCATTACATCTCAGACATCAGGGAGTCTTCTCGACTAGTGCAAGTAGATTGGAATGAGAGACAGATGGTCGACACCATTTTAGTAGGATTGTCTCCAGAAGAAAGTTCTCGTTTAGCGTTAATAAATAGACCCAACACCTCTGCGGATCTCGAACAATGCAGTATTCACTCTTCGAATGTATGGTACTCAGATCAGAACAGACATGCTCTGAAATCAACCGAGCCGAGTAGTAATGAAATGCTAGCCCTAGTGCCCAATGTGCAAACCCAGCGTAAAAGGCGATTATTTAATAGACCGAACAATTTGCTCAGCCCTGGTAAATCTACTAACACGCAACCTAAAACGGAAGCAAGCTACACTCCTCATAATAAAATGTGTGTTATAACTGTGGTAAGTATGGACACATAAGTAGAAACTGTAATCGGAAGCAGTACGAACGCAAACACCCTAATCCAAAAAACATGTAAGGCAGGGAGACCCGAAATCCTGTGTCTTCCGCAGCATGTTGAGAACCGGTAAACCCAAAGAAATCTACGAGAATAAAAAACAAAAGAAAAAGAACACTAGAAAAATAGATCCCTATGTTAGAAAGTTTATTGAGAAATGTAATGCGATAACTAAAAGTGATTGGACTAAAAGTCTATTGCCCTTAATACAAGTTGACCTAGGTGTTACATCCACCATCGGATTAATCGATTCTGGATCGACTAGAACCTTAATCAGTCAGAGGTTAGCAGATAAATTATTCGAACACCACCTAGTGAAACGCAGTCAAGCTGTGAATATAAAATGTGCTACGGCCAATAAACAAAATATAGTGATAAAACTCAGCATCACCATTAAGGTAAGAATTAAGAATCTAACGTGGGTTTTTTCAATGTTAGTATGTAATGATTTAGGACCCGACTTGATATTGGGAGCGGACTTCATAAGTAAAACGGGAATTATTCTTGACATCCACGAGAAGAAATATTATTTTAGATTCGACCGTACACGGAAGTATAATTTTGATTATGAAACTGAAGAACAAGAAAGTACGGGATCATCTACTGCACATATAGTACACCATGAGTCTGAATTATCTCATCTAGGAAGTCGAGATAGGCTGAGAATGCAGAAACTAATAAAAGAGTTTTCAACTGTTCTTACCCCTAAGCTAGGACTAACTAACCTAACAGAATACAAGATCAATCTGAACGATCACAAAGTAATATGCCTACCCCCATACAAGTTATCGCCGGCTAAAATGGAAGTAATGAGGAACCATATCAACAAGTTGTTAGAACAAGGAGTCATCGAACCCTCTACGTCTCCGTATTCATCACCCTCCTTTTTAGTACCAAAAGGTCACGACAAACATAGACTAGTTGTGGACTACCGGCAATTAAATAAACGAATAGAATTTGAATCTATCCCGCTTCCCGACATCCACAGTGCTTTTCATTATTTCACTAAAGCGAAAGTCTTTACTATAATGGATCTGAATCAAGCATTTCACCAAATACCCCTTTCGGAAGAATCCAAACGTCTAACCGCTTTTGCTGTTCCTTTCAACCTGTACCAACTTACGAGAGTACCCTTTGGAATAGCACAAGGAAGTTCTGTATGTAGTAGACTATTAGAAAGATTATTTCATGATATTAAATTTAGATATGTGTATCACTACCTGGATGACATTGTAATCTACAGCGAATCGATGGAACAACATCTTAAACATCTACGTGAAGTGTTATCTCGATTACAAAAGGCCGGATTAACAGTAAATCCCAAAAAGGTAAATTTTGCAGTCCCACAATTTTCATTTTTAGGTCACATCGTGAAAGCCAACGGAAAGGTAAGCATAGACCCCGAACGAACCCGTGCAATCAAAGAATTTTTACCCCCGCGGGATGGAAATGGAATAGCCCGATTTTTGGGAATGGTAAATTATTTCCACAAGTATATTCCCCATCTAGCCGAAATAGCAGCACCTCTGAATGCTTTAAGAAAGAAGGGAGCGAAATTTGAATGGACTCCACAACACCAAACTGCGTTTGAAAAACTAAAAGAAAGCATCATATCACCCCCAGTATTACAACTAGCAGACTTTACAAAACCTTTCGTAGTTCAGACCGACAGTTCTAGTGTAGCCTTAGGTGCAGTAATCTATCAGGAAATAGAAAACTGTAGACTACCGATTAGTTATGCTTCACGCACTTTGACTGACCAAGAAAAGAAATATTCCGCATATGAATTAGAATGTTTAGCTATTGTATTTGCTTTTGATAAGTTTAAACCCTTTTTAGAACATAAAGAGTTCCTTTTGGAAACTGATAATCAAGCATTATCTTGGTTACTGAGTCACCCTAAACAGTTATGACGTATTGGAAGATGGGTATTGAGGTTAAACTGTTACAACTTTAAAGTACAACATATTAAAGGTACACAAAATGTAGTCGCGGATACCCTGTCCCGTATGTTCCAGTCGCCCACTAATACTCCCGAAAACAAGGAGAGTCTGGAAACACCCATTGTTAACACCGTAATTACTGAACTCCCCCTTGCGTTTACCAACATCGCTCAATATCAA
Source organism: Magicicada septendecula (assembly GCA_034769895.1). Lineage (NCBI taxonomy): Eukaryota > Metazoa > Arthropoda > Insecta > Hemiptera > Cicadidae > Magicicada > Magicicada septendecula. Next base: position 434,615,387 of record CM068375.1, read on the forward strand.
CAACAAGACCCTCTTCTGAAGCCAATTATAGAACAACTCGAGGAAGGAATTAAATCAGATAAATACGTATTGAGTAAAAGAATACTATGCCATAGAATAGGAAATGGAAAGGAATTAAGGATAATCGCCCCTGATGTAATTAAGCCCATGCTGATGGAGTACTTCCATTCATCCACCATTGGAGCCCATATGGGAATAAATAAAACAATACATCGCATTCGTAAGGAATATCATTGGAACAATATGAACAGCGAAATAGCTAGTTTCGTAAAAAAGTGTAAGTTATGCGTGCTCAGCAAACCGGCAAGAAATAGTCAAGTAAGCCAATTAATTTAAGAAATCCCTACTACCCCATTCTCTAAACTTTATTTAGACTTTTCAGGTCCCTACCGTCGATCTAAATCAGGTAATACGATGCTACTCATATGTGTAGATTCGTTCACCAAATTTGTTTGGATGTATCCCATGCGGCGAGCGTTAGCGTCGACCACTGTAAAGATATTACAGGAGAGATTATTTAAAGATTATGTAAACTGTACACCTGTACGTATAGTGTCAGATAACGGACCCCAATTTAAGGCGAAGGAATTTAAGAATATGTGTTTCAAGTTAGGAATAGACCATATTACCACGACAGAGTATCGTCCGCAAGGCAATATTGCTGAAAGGTATCTGCGAAACCTCAAATCTGCATTAATCGCCTACCATGCGTCTTGGGACCAGAACCTATCCTGGATACAATACGTCTTTAATTCAGCTTATCACGAAGGACATAAGTCTACCCCGTTTGAGTTACTGTATAAATACAAACCAAACCACCCCTTGTCCACAAAATGGTAAATACATGACTTGCTACCTCCGAAAATTATGGATAAGCAGATTAAACAAATCTGGAATAAAGCTCGCGCAAATTTAAGAGCGAACTTAGAGAAATCCCGAAAATACCACGAGAGAAATAATAATAATAATAACAATTTAGTTAGGTACCAAGTCGGTGACTTAGTAATGTACAAGACACACCCGACTAGTAGTGCAATTGATAAGACCACCTCGAAACTATCCGGTCCTTACCAAATATACCGGTCCGATCCAACTTGTATACCGACCCGGCATTAAATAAGAAATACTTGTAAATCATAATGTAAATAATTAATAATTTAAAGTCACAAGTAGCAGTTGTAATAATTCCTGTAGACAAGATAAGTCTCGATAGTTTATTTTGTCAAACTGTAAGACTGTATTCTTAATAAAGAGTTGCAACTATATTATGGCGGAGTACTCACTCCGGGTCGTTGCAATTTTCCTGTTGTAACAATGCAGGACTTATGATGCGGCTTTCAAACTGTAAACACCTCCAAGCGAGGGCTCTTCACAAAATGTTTTATTTTTATTTTTAATTGAGTTGAGTGTTAGCTTCCACTAAAAGTGTGGAGAGCTAGTTATAAATAACGAAGATGTAGTGAGTAATTTGTTAAACAAGGATGTGAAAAAGAAAAACTAGTGTATAAGGTGACATCTCATGTTAGTTAAAACTAACGATCAAATATGGTTCAAGTAAAGTAATTCTGACATACTGTGAAAAGAAGATGCAAATTCCAGTACTACGGTGGCATTAAATATGTGATGTGCATAACTGTGGATAGTGACAACTAAGACCTAAACAACACTTACCATTACCACCGAGGATCAGGACGACTTCACGCTACATAACATCCATCTCCTCATTAATTCACTCAGACGACGTCCACTGGAAACCCTACCCCGATGACTAACCTCGACTAAGAGAGTACCGAAGATTCACGCCCCAGGACATGGACAGATAAAGCTTATCTACTGTAAGAGGTGACTCGGAATTCCGTCTTCCGTGAATTATGTATATTTAAAATATAAGTATTTATAAATGCCAAAGACTTTTAAAAGACAATCTCTAAGCATTAAGTTTTAGAATGATGTAACCAGTAATTTCTGAAATCATACGTTGTAACATTACTCTTGAGATATAACTTTGAATCGCTTAACTAAATAAAACCATTCTTCAAATGGTGTTTAAGTAACAGTGCAACCTTTTTAATAAGTAAAGTAAATTTGAAACTTCTTAACTAGATTAAAAGAGACTCGGATCCGAGGTAAAATACATGATCTGTATGATCATTTGTTTTGACAGAAAACCCCTTTACTGTTTCTGTATGAGTACATTTTTTATATGTAATGTGTTACATATCGTATGTTAATAAAGAGATGTCATCGTGTTACATATTAAAGTGAGTGGATAAATCAGCTAAATTCCCTCCCCTTATTTCCTGTAATTAGAGTAATTATAATTATTCTTAGTGTTGTGTTTGATTTTTACTTCCATATTCCTTAAGGAAATGGAAGTATGGTGATGGCAAAAAAATCGTGTTCGAGATTATTGCAGATTCTGATTGTACTACAGTCAAAACATGAAAAAAAGTCGTTTTCCGAAAGGTGTCTGTGTGTGTGTGTCTATCTGTCTGTGTGTAGATTTTTTACTTCCATATTCCTTAAGGAATGGAAGTATGGTGATGGCAAAAAAAATCGTGTTCGAGATTATTGCAGATTCTGATTCTACTACACTCAAAACATGAAAAAAAGTCGTTTTCCGAAAAGTGTCTGTGTGTGTGTCTGTCTGTGTGTCTGTCTGTCTGTAGATTTTTTTCTATGGCAAACGATAACTGCCGCAAATTCAAACAGAATCAAATAATTTTTTGCATACAGCCCTGATTTGCAGAGTACTCGCGACCTATTGTTTTTGGTGAAGATCGGTTGAGGGAAAGGGGTAGTTTACCTGCAACGGTTTTTTTTTAGCAAGGGTAATTTTGTTTGTTTGGCAAACGATAACAGCCGCAAATTCAAACAGAATCAAATAATGTTTCGCATACAGCCCTGAATTGTAGAGTTCTCAAGATCTGCTGATTTTGGTGAAGATCGGTTAAGGGAAAGGGGTAGTTTACCTGTAACGTTTTATGTTTTAACAAGGGTATTTCTTATGGCAAACGATAACAGCCGCAAATTCAAACAGAATCAAAAGATTATTTGCATACAGCCCTAAATTGTAGAGTTCTCAAGACCTGTTGTTTTTGGTGAAGATCGGTTGAGGGAAAGGGGTAGTTTACCTGTAACGTTTTTTTAACAAGGGTATTTTCTATGGCAAACGATAACAGCCGCAAATTCAAACAGAATCAAATAATGTTTTGCATACAGCACTGATTTGTAGAGTACTCAAGACCTATTGTTTTTGGTGAAGATCGGTTAAGGGGAAGGGGTAGTTTACCTGCAACGTTTTTTTATCAAGCGTATTTTCTATGGCAAACGATAACAGCCGCAAATTCAAACAGAATCAAATAATGTTTTGCATACGTCCCTGCATTGTAGAGGTCTCAATGACTTTCGATTTTGGTGAAGATCGGTTAAGGGGAAGGGGTAGTTTACCTGCAACCTTTTACGTTTTAACAAGAGTAAAGTACTTGAAAATTTATTTAAACTTTTTGAAACAATGGTAATTGTTAAAAATAAAATAATTTTGTTGCCAGGCAATAAAATTATAATTTTTTAATTTTAATGTAATATAATATTTTTCATTTAATACAGCAATAAAAAGGCAGGTAAGACACAGCCTGGCTGTTTGGCTGAAAATGATTTTAAATATAAATCTTAGAATATGGAAGTCATGTATGGTTCTCCATACCGATATTTTTCTATGGCAAACGATAACTGCCGCAAATTCAAACAGAATCAAATAATTGTTTGCATACAGCCCTGATTTGTAGAGTACAGTGCTCTCGACCTATTGTTTTTGGTGAAGATCGGTTGAGGGAAAGGGGTAGTTTACCTGCAACGGTTTTTTTTTATCAAGGAAAAATTTTTTTTTTTGGCAAACGATAACAGCCGCAAATTCAAACAGAATCAAATAATGTTTCGCACACAGTCCTGAATTGTAGACTTCTCAAGACCTATTATTTTTGGTGAAGATCGGTTAAGGGAAAGGGGTAGTTTACCTGTAACGTTTTATGTTTTAACAAGGGTATTTCCTATGGCAAACGATAACAGCCGCAAATTCAAACAGAATCAAAAGATTATTTGCATACAGCCCTAAATTGTAGAGTTCTCAAGACCTATTGTTTTTGGTGAAGATCGGTTAAGGGAAAGGGGTAGTTTACCTGCAACGTTTTTTTAACAAGGGTATTTTCTATGGCAAACGATAACAGCCGCAAATTCAAACAGAATCAAATAATTTTTTGCATACAGCTGTGATTTGTAGAGTACTCAAGAC